>CM051031.1:46663693-47088693 GCA_027627225.1 Congeria kusceri
ATTATCAAACTTAACCGAGATAATATGCCCACAAAGATTTTCACCAAATTCGGTGTGAAGATCGGCTATAAACTGTCGGACTTGGAGAATGGAAACTGCTAAAACGGCCAATTTTAGATAATTCAAGTACCATAACTCCACAATTACTTAGGCGATTTGGCTGATAATTAAACTTGGCCAATATATTATGCCCATAAACGTATTCATAAACTTTGGTGAAGATCGGATGAAAACTGTTGGACTTAGAGAGCGGAAACGGCCAAAAAGGCCAATTTCAGATAATTCAAGGTCCATAACTCCACAATTCCTGGAGCGATTTGGCTGATTATCGAACTTGACCTAGATATTATGCCCACACACATGTTCATGAAGTTTAGCGAATATTGGATGAAAACTGTTGGAATTAGAGAGCGGAATTGGTTAAAAAGGCCAATTTCGGATAATTCATGGGCAATAACTCCGCAATTCCAGGGAGGGCTGATTATCGAACTTGGCCGAGATATTATGCCCATACACAGATTTGTGAAGTTTGGTGAAGATCGGATGAAAACTGTTGGACTTAGAGAGCGGAAACGAAAGTTGTATACCGACGGATTGACAGGCAGACCGGCAGACCCACATTGGCAAACCAATATACCCCGCCATCTTCGATGGGGGCCATAATAACTTGGCATATGGTACTGAAGGGGCGTTTATATGAAATGTACTTTTATCTTTGCAACACATTTGCAATGTTGTTATTGCTTAGATCGTGCTATCCATACAATCGAAAATCACAATTCAAAATGTGTTCTTATACTTCCTGAAATTAGATACTGTATATCTTCATCACAGATTGAACAAGAAAGACAGAACACTACATAAAACTCGTTTTGTGATTATTTATTATATTTTAAAGGGCAACAAACATGTTTTCTTATTTGTTAAATTTGACTTGTATAAAAACAAGCCAAAGTGAAAAGAAAGAACATTTATGTATAGGTTATGAGAAATAAAAATAAACAGAACTACTTATTCCAATACATTTGGGAATTCGAAATAAATTATTTGTATTGCAAAAATCAAACACATGCGTCATAAAAGTAATGACGTCACAGAAACTTTATTAAAATGTTTGAAAAGAAAACAAAGAAAATACATGTGATTTGTGTATTAATCACACAATGTAAGGTAAAAACAAAGAAACACATAATTATTGTCAGACTGGTCAGTTTAAAAAAAAAGTAAAAAAAGCCGAACTTTTAAGGGTCTATGTAATCGAAACGGACCTGAAGGGAAATTAAAAAGGAAATTTAGATGTTAACAGTGGCAAATAATAACGGTTAAAACAGGGTATATATAATGGAATGGAAAAAGAGTGTAAGCATTCTGAGATTTAAAAAAATCAATTTATCATATAGATTGTGTTTGTTTGGCTCTTTTCCTGTTGACATTTTGACGTCATAATTGTGAGTATTTTGTACATGTATACCATAGTATACACACGACTCTTTAGTCGTGAGCTCGATACCCGCTTTGGGGTTTTAATTTTTACAGCCCCTTTTGTTTGCTAATTTGTTTTTATCAAATATCTTATGAATATCAGATAAAAACTGTCGAACTTAGAGAGCGGAAACGAAAGTGCTATACCGACCGACCAAAAGACCGACTGACCGACATTACCAAACCAATATACCGCGCCATGTTCGATGGGGGGCATAATAAGATGGTAAAGGTGGAAAATCTTGCACATGCCCTAACTATTATATTGTGATCATTTGTTGTCCGGTTCCAGAAATGAAAACGTATTCCTTGTGGTGTTATTTGACAACTAAAAAGTTAGTTTGACAGTTGAAAATGCGTTTAAAACAAACCCTTAAAGAAAACTATAGTTGAAGAGTCTGATCACACGTACTCGATTCGGAACTCCCGCAATCAGTGCATACAGTTCAGTACAATATTTAGCGAAAAGATTTAATGCTATTAAATGTAGCAAACATGCATTTTGATGCTGACATATCTGTTTTTCAAAGTATGTATAAGTTTACTTGATTTGAAATACATTTAAAATGAACTTCAGTGGTTTTATCGTTATTGACCCAGAACTACCCAATTAGTTATATTTTTCAAATAAAATTATGGATACAAACCCGACTTGTATCACTATATTCATGTCAATTTATATAAAAAAACAGTTCATAGCAAAAGGTTAAATTATTAACATTATGGAAGAAAAAGTATAATAAGGTAGATATGTACATGTACGTATTTAATATTCAACTGGTCTTAAAGACGATTTTGGTAGTTGTTTCTGTGCATACCTTCGCGCATCATTGACGTGTTGTTGTTGTTTTTTGACAAGTAATATCTAATAAATGTTGTGTACAATGTTATTATTAATTAGTGTTACATAAAGAATCAAATATTTTTTTATTATAATTACAATAGTAGTGTGTATTGTGACTCGATGTTTTGTGAAGTATGTTAAAACACTGAAAACGAAAGTAGACAAACCCTAGCTTTTTGGGGGATTCTTCGCCGTTTTTAACAGTATTTCAGTCATATCACTGCGGTCAGTTAACCTACTCACACTTTTCCTGGGCAAGCTTAATATCCGATCTAAGCGGGCTACCAGTACTAAGTGCACATACTTATGTCAGTAACTGACAACTGCCCTACTTAAATCAGAGGGACACAGGTAGGTGGAGAATGGCCGTAGAAATAATTTCATGACCAATGCCCACACAAGTTATGTGGCCGGGCCGGGGAGCTCTACCAACTGAGTTAGCCGGGCGCTTGCTATCTATGAATGTTGAAGAGTTTGGGCTGTAATAACTGTTGTGAACATGGTAATTATCAACTGATGTTACTGATAGAATTTTATACATATTATATATTCTTTAAATTTTATTATTAGATCTATATTGTTAGAAATAATGATGACTGTATTACTCTAATATAACAGAACAATTTTTATAATACGCCTGTGTAGACTTTTTTTTTTTCGAAAACAAGCACTGTGACCACATGTTTTCTTTTTTCCCCAGTGTATTGCGCATATACGTATGCATAAAATATTGAAAATTTAGGATTTTTTATGTGACAGATTTTGTCTATAGTCAAAAAAGTGCTTTATAAAATAATTCTCTGCACAAACCTGAATGGGAAAGCAATTTTGGCAAATTAAATTTTTTTCACCATGCAATGTGTTATTTTATTGCAATAAGCCAGTTCAACCAATAAAATGCAGTCGTGTTTGACCAGTCAATGGGCAATACCACTTTGTTGCTGAAATAAGAACAACACATATTTTCTTAAAATGCATTTTGGGTAATGTTATTTATATGCATTTTTCACAAATTCTAATTCGGTGAGCCCTATTTTTTATCATTTCATTGTATTGGTCATTGAAAGATCTGCCAAAATTGTGAAAATGAAGGAATGGAAGGAAGAAAATCGTCTAAAAATTAAAAAAAAGTTGGTAGTTTACAAAGAAGGATTTCCAACTGAATCTGAATTTCTATAGAATATAATTCATTTCATCGTAAATTGGCAATAGTTCTAATGAACGTTAGTGGTATTTATTCGACTGAAAATAGTTTCTAATTTAACAAAGGCATTTTATAATATCTATGTTCGAAAACGCTTGGTACGAACGGAATAGACAGTACTGAAAGTTAAGGCCCTGTCACACTGTGGCGAATTTGAGCTACGAGTTCTGGCGAGTTGTAACTCGCCACAACTCGTCTGGTGTCGTGTAGATCTTTGACATATGTCGTTCTATGTCGCAGTGATGTATACTTATGTCTTCTTATGTCGCCAGAGCTCGCCAAGTAGCGGTGACCGTTTAAAATTCTTTCCGCTTTTCGGCGACTTTTCGGCGTCACGTGTCGAAGACATGTCGAAGGAATGTCGCGCACTCTCAAACATACTCGAACACATTTCGTAGACATGTCTTCCCTTGTCGTAGCGTTTCGCCGTATATTATCGCTCTACGACATAACACGAGTTTGCTGCGAGTTTGGGAGACTTGCCTACACTGCTCATCCGTTTCTCGTAAAATGTCGTCTTAAACTCGTGCTAATGTCCTCACAAGTCGTGCAGACTCGTCCACTCTCGTCCATTCTCGAAGACATGTCTTCTATTGTCGAATAGATATCGTACGCATATCTCGGCTGAACTCGTGATAAAATGTGATTATCGTACTTGTGTCGTGTCAATGTCGTGTTAAGGTTGAAGAGAACTCGAACAATTGTCGTCTTGAAACAATGCTTTTTTTGTATTTTGATCGGTAAGATGTCCATTAGAAGCGATTTCTGCACAGTTTTAGTTTTATAAACATATTTCTGGACTGTGGCTTCGAAGTCAATCATTCATAATAATGTTGTTTTGCTTAATGCAGACTATGAAATCTTCGTTGTCGACAACCACTTTAATTAGCCCTCTCGTTATATCCGCACGTCGATCACAAAGTGGATGAGATACATCCGGAAGAAAACGAAGTGAGATGTATGTTGCAGGCTTAACATACATGCCTGCTTGGGATACACTGTGTACAATGCGAACATCTTAGCGTAAATAGTTGATTTCCGGTTTGGTTCATATATACTCAGATTTCAAAATTACTACAATTTGTAAATATACAACTACTTCTGCTGCTTTTATTTATTAGTGTAAGTAAAGCTTATATTTCTACTACTACAAGTGCTACTATGACTACTACTACCACTACTGCTACCGCTACTGTTATTGCTACTGCTACTGCTGCTGCTGCTTCTACTGCTACTGCTACCGTTACTACTACTACTACTACTACTGCTACTGCTACTACTACTACTACTGCTGCTACTGCTACTACTGCTACTGCGACTATTACTACTACTACTACTACTACTACTACTACTACTACTACTACTAGTACTACTGCTACTACTACTACTATTACTACTCCAACTACTACTACTACTACTACTACTACTACTACTACTACTACTACTACTACTACTACTAGTACTACTACTGATGCTATTACTACTACTACTACTACTACTACTACTACTACTACTACTACTACTACTACTACTACTACTACTGCTGCTGCTACTACTACTATTACTACTGCTACTACTACTAGTACTACTGCTACTGCTGCTGCTACTACTATTACTACTACTACGACTACTAGTAGTAGAAGTAGTAGTAGTAGTAGTAGTAGTAGTAGTAGTAGTAGTAGTAGTAGTAGTAGTAGTAGTAGTAGAAGTAGCTGCAGCAGTAGTAGTAGTAGTAATAGTAGTAGTAGTAGTAGTATATTCTTTACTTGCATGTCGTAGAGCAAGGTTTGTTTAATATAACACAGCAGACAGAAAGTGAACACTACATGTATGTATATTATAAAAGTAACGTTTAATTGGTATAAATTAAGAACTGTAAGTCATCTTAAAATCAAATTGAAATACTAAAGGCACTTCATAGTCAAGTGGTTATCATTCAATTCATATAACGCTTTGAGACGACCTCGTTGGAAGTTTATTGTCTGTCTTTCCGCGCCCTTTCGGCTACATTATCTGATGACTAGGTGGCCTCTTTTGTCATGGTAACAGTAATAGGCGGCCTCTGTTATCATGGTTACAGTAATATGCGGCCTCTGTTATCATGGTTACAGTAATAGGCGGCCTCTGTTATCATGGTTACAGTAATAGGCGGCCTCTGTTATCATGGTAACAGTAATAAGCGGCCTCTGTTATCATGGTAACAGTAATAGGCGGCCTCTGTTATCATGGTTACAGTAATAGGCCGCCTCTGTTATCATGGTAACAGTAATAGGCGGCCTCTGTTATCATGGTAACAGTAATAGGCGGCCTCTGTTATCATGGTTACAGTAATAGGCGGCCTCTGTTATCATGGTAACAGTAATAGGCGGCCTCTGTTATCATGGTAACAGTAATAGGCGGCCTCTGTTATCATGATTACAGCACATTGCAAAGCTCATGTGTGTACATTTTTAAGGTTATAGGTCCTTCCGCGCCGAAGCTGTATAATGAGAGGCCCCGGAGTGTGTCCCAGCACCCCTACCTAATGTACTTACTAGGGACTCGTCGAAAGTTAGAAAGGATTTTGAATCATAGCTGCAATTTCCAGCTATTTGTCTTTTGCTGAAATATCTTTAAGTTTTGGTGTAGTCTTGTGCTCTGGGGGGAAAGCGTAGTACCCGGAGAAAAGACCACCTGTCCGGAATGGTGACCGCCAACCAAACTCACAAGCGACGGGATCAGGAATAGACGCTTCCACACATGTCAATCATATTCTAATTAATCTGCAATAGCCTAGTATACACTCATCGCACTTGGATATCACGTGTTCATACCAAAGAGCTCGTATATAACGTTTCGAGACTTTTCGGGGTTGTTTTTACCTACTAAGGGACTACCAATACATCAGTTCAATAATAACAAACCGCGAGTATAAAAGACATTACGAGAACAGCGAATAACATAATGTCATTAAAATAAAATCGTTTAGATCAATTACTGAACGAGCTAAATAAAGGAACCAGAATTAAAATAAATTGAGGAATGTCGTGGGAAAACCGGGCTTAATGCTTGTGCGTAAAGGGTCGTCCCGGATTAGCCTGTGCAGTCCGCACAGGCTAATCCAGGACGGCACTTCCCGCTTTTATGGTATTTTCTGTTTCAAGGAAGTATCTTCTAAACATTAATCCACTGTAGGCGGAAAGTGTCGTCCTGGATTAGCCTGTGCGGACTGCGCAAATGCATTAAGTCCGGTTTTCCCACGACATGCTACAATTGCTTTGTGAGAATGAATTACCATTAATTTATATTTAACGTTTTGTAATCCTGTTTAATTAAGAGAACATCTACGAACAATCAGCTGCTCCGATAACCCGGTCTGTATTAATCCGCAACATAGGATGCCGCTGTTTACCTGTAAAATACGGACCACCAAAGAATGGAAGAAGTTTCCAAGTTTCCTGAGAATTAAAGTAGCTATCTCGTCAAGTTTATTACTACAAAATATTCACTTTTTATTCAAAATGATTATTCATCTAAACAGACATGTTTAACACACGGAAGAAGTGTTTCATATGAATGTACTTTCAGAAAGAACACTTTTTTCAAATGATATGCATTGACACTGAACTTACAATAAAAGAATAATGAAACTCCAGAGATGTCACCAGGAGAGAAACCCTTATTAACATCCGCTGGTCAGTTTGCTTACAATTATTTCTTCCAGTAAACATTAAAGTCAACAGCGGCATTTGATTTTCCACTTTTAGAGAGCCTTTCATTAAATTATGATTTGAACCTCCAAGGGCAGCGCATGCGCCACACAAAATGGTCCGTTGAAATCACGTTATTTCAATTAAGCAATTAGGAGTATTCAGTAATAAATATGTTTATCTTGAATAGTTTCGACAGGAAGTATGATCTGTAATAAACGAGTGCCCACATGCAGTTTCTTGTTCACCCATTTCATCAGTTTTTTTCTCGTCTGTCATCGGAACTACTTTTCCCACACATTAAACTTTTAAAACATTCTTATTTTTACAATGTGTGTTGTTTCTAATTGCAAAGATATATAGAGCCAGACTATACATACCCTATATTTGTTTATAATAATAATAATAATAATCAATTTATTTTACGAAATGTGACATATAAGACATAGTATTGTCATGACAAAAACATACCTTATTTTCATATGGCCTTCATACACATTCAAACATTCAACCGAATTCACATTTAACATATAATTACAAAACAAGCACACAGTAAATGTAATAATGATAATAATAATGATAATGGCAACAATAATAATAATAATTATAATTATAATTTTCTCAATAAAAAAACAATTACAAAGCATCGACAGACAGCAATAGAAAAAAGAAATTATGCACAATGCATTGATACACTCATAAAAAAGTTACATTTTTATATAAAAATTCTCCATATACAAAACAAATATAATTATTTGCTAACAACATCAATGTCAATATACATTTTCTAATTTTCAATAAATATATCTATATCAGTATTATAATTGTGATATTTGTGTTACAGTAAATATGTTTTATATGCTCGTTTGAATGATGGTAATGAAGATTTATTTCTTAATTCCAATGGTAAATTGTTCCATACGATTTTGCAATAGTATGTATATGTATCTTTGTAGTATTTTGTTCGTGGTTTAATTGGCAAAATACGATCTTTGTGCATAGCTGACCGTAAATTGTGGGATTCATTGTCAAAAGGTTAATAAATCTTTCATATATGATGGCACCAAATTGCAAACGGTTTTATATATTTGTATAGCAGTGTGGTATTTTACTCTGTCATTAAATTTCATCCAACGTAATGTTTTAAAAAGTTCTACAGAAGCAGTCCTTGAAGGTTTATTAAGAACTATTTTAGCTGTTATTTTTTGTAGTACTTAAATCTTGTTTACATACGAATTGTTCGGTGTTCCCCAAATAGTACAGCAGTAGTCAAAAATAGGTTAAAATATATGCATTATAAAACATTTCTTTCATTTCATCACTGAGAAAGTATATGATGTGTTTTAATAATGTAATTTTACTGTTCAGCTGTTTACAAACGTGATCTATTTGATCATGCCAATTCAAGGTTTGATCAACATAAATACCTAAGATTTTCTTCCTACATACATTTTCTAAGTCATTTCAATTTATATTGATATTAAGTGGACTAGAAATGGTTATTTTATGACGAATCCCGATCAACATGCATTTTGATTTTTCTGGATTCAATGACATGTTATTAAGTGAACACCATTTATTTATACTATTAAGTTTAAATTGCAGTTCAGTTTGTATATCGGATGTATCAATTCCAGATTCATGTAAAGTGGAATCATCAGCATATAGATCTATATTTATATTAGGGCATACAAATGCGATGTCGTTTATATATAACAAAAATAGTAACGGCCCAAGTATTGACCCCTGTGGGAAACCAGATTTGATCGATAGCATTTCAGATTGTATGTTCCCAATTTTAACAATTTGTTTTCGGTCAGTCAAATAGGAATTGAAAAGTTTAATTGAACGTTGTGAAAAGTGATACAGTTTTAAATTTCTGAGTAAAATGTCATGGTCTACGAGGTCAAAGGCCTTTCGTAGGTCTAAAAATACCGAACCAATCAATTTACCACTATCTATTTCTTTTAGCCATGTGTCTATTAGTTTAATAAGAGCTGTATGGCATGAGTGATGTTTTCTAAAACCAGATTGAGCATAATGAATAATGTTCCATTTGTTCAAAATATGAATGTATTTGTGTAGAAATATGCCTTTCATATAGTTTTGAAATAGTTGGCAAAATTGATATTGGACGATAGTTGCAAGGTGATTCAGGGTTGCCCGATTTTAATATTGGCAGAACTCTAGCAAATTTTAGTGAATCTGGGAATACTCCACATGAAATGCTGTTGTTAATAATTGATGTGATAGCTGGAGTTACAATATCCCCACAATGTTTCAATATCCTTGCGCTAACGCCATCAATGCCAGTAGATTTATTGATGTTGAGATTTTCTATTATCTTCTTAACTTCATATGAACTAATACACTCAATGTCAAATTCATATTTGTGTATTTGCTTATCCAGAGTTTCCTTTAAATTAGCAAAATACTCTTCTGAGTATGATTTTTCCTTGATGATGTCTGATATATTTATGAAGTATGAAGTATTTATTCAATTCATTAATAATGTCAATTTCATTATTTACCATTGTAGAATTGTCGATGACAAGTTTCTTTGGAATTTTGATATGCTTTGATTCCTCCAAATGTGAAATTGTTTTCAAATATTTCCATAGAAATGAACTGTCTTTATTTTTCTGAATAGCTTTATTAAAGAAATGTTTCTTTTCATGTTTGATTTTTGATGTAACTTGATTTCGCAACATTTTGCATTGTGCATTGTGCAAAATCGCCATTTTTATGACACACGTCTCGTTTAAATAACATAGCATTTATTTCATCAGTAATCCAGTCTGGTTGATGGTCGCGTTTAATACGTTTAGTTTTTATAGGCGTGTGTTTGGTTAGGGCAAAATTAAAAATCTCATAAAAGACATTAAGTGCTTCGTTCGAGTCATGATATGTTTCAACATTATCAATGCCTAAATGTATAAGTGTATTTTGAAAAGCGTATTCATCGAAGTTTTTAAAATATCTGTATGTTAATTCTTTATGTCCTTCACCTGTTTTCTTTATTTTATTTGTAAATGATCGAATTACACAAATAGGTTTATGGTCACTAATTGTTAAATTTGCTACAAATGTTTTGAAAATTGGCATATATATGGTCAATAATTGTTGTGCTACGTTTAGTAATTCTTGTAGGGGCTTTAATAAGTTGATAAAGGTTATATTTTTGTACTATATCATTCCATTTTGTATTGCTAAAGTTGTTATAGTCTGGGTTATAATTTAAATTCATATCACCTAGGACAATGTAATTAAATGTATTTAACAGATCACAAATTTCAAGTTGCTCCTCATAATCATCTATCCATGTCTGCAATTTTAAAAAAGTTTTAAAAAGTTAATTAACAATAACATAACAAGTGCATATTAAACACTATTCAGACTAGCCTGTCAAAACAAATATGCAGACGAAAATATTAGAAATATTCAAATATGTTTGTCATCGGAAAGTATATCTAGTTTTCTTCAAACCCCAAATAGTGATAAAATAAAAAATATGTCAATCACAAGAAATCGACCGTGAGAAAGGCCAGGAATTGTTTATATGATATCTCAGTGAAAACGTTATCAATTCGTGCATGGATGTGTCGATTTTAATTATGCGTATAGATATCATATTTATTAAACTTGTGCATTGCGAATCCTATAATATTGCTATTTGTGTACTTGTTCCTCCTTTCTTTTGTTTTGAGGACATAGCCACTGAAATATTGTGGTTGTCCTGAATTAGCAAATACACGCACCTCAAATTCCTGCGAGTTTATATATTTTGGGATCTGGAGTATTTCAAATTAACTATAGTGTATGTGCGTCGAAGCTGACAACGGTTGTTGCGATTTTACAGAGAAACGTTTCGCATTTCTAGCAAATTCACCGAAGAAAACTCTGAAACAAGAAAAATGTGTTTTTGATCATTCGCTTTGCAATTTTTTCTAAGGTATCTTTCAACAAAATCTCCAACTGAACAACGGTATCCGTATCTCCGAGCGCGCGCCGGTGTATGTCACATGTAACGCACGTGTTTTGATGAATTGCGCAGATTTGTTTTCCTGTACGGAAATCTGGAAATACAGTTGAGTGAATGTCGGAAACGGCTTTCGAGATTCCTTAAGATTTAGGATTGGAAACGAAAATTTCGAAACCGATTTGAGTGATTTTCGGAAACGTCTTCAAGACTCCTATTGGACAAGGATTAAACAATCATTTGAGTGTGTGCCAAAGCGTCTTCGATACTTCTTTAGGTTTAGGGATTGTTTCGATTGGAAAAATTGGAAAACCGTGGTCGAGTGAGTGTCGAAAACGACATGGAAATCTCATATACGTCGTTAAGGAATAGTTTGGAAAAGAACATTTAAAACATAGACTTTAGTGAGTGTGGGAAACGTTTTCAAACGGCTTTTCGCCAAATGTTTCTTTAAATAATACACGTATCTTAAAAATAGAGTTAAGAAAGTGTTGGACTTTATGTTTATGAATAGTTTGGAAGCAAAACTGGAAACAGTTGGAGTGAATGTCGGATATGACATAGAAACTCCGTTCATTCCAAGAATTGTTTGGAATAGTGCTACGGTTTGTGTCTTAATCGCACAAACAAACGGATATCTGGATTAGCTTTTGTTTACAATGGCGAGAATGATGCCGAGGATAAAGTAAGTAGGGTAATTAATCTTATCTGAAACATTAACTACATTAGATCAACTTGTATTTCCCATCGTTTGCGAATATATGTGTTATTTATATTACGGACTTATATCATTTTAAAACGAACGAATTTTGTTTTAACCGGAATTTGGTCTCGTAGTTTTGATTTAAATAAATATACAATAAATTAATTGACATTGATGGATGACAAAAGAATGCTGTCATGTATTTGTATACATTGAATACATTGTTGAAGGGTGTGCATTCGCGTTAGAGTTTGTGGTTTTAAAAGTAAACATTTATATCATCGAATTAGATTTACTTTTAATTTCGTACCTGGCATGAAAAACAAAACGCATAAAAACATCGACAGTCCTTAAACCTTAATAGCTTATATTCGAGGTTTCGAGCAATCTGTTCAGAGGTTCAGCCCAGCTGTGTACATGTATACATGCATTTTGTATATTGCTAAGCGAGTTGTAAACAGTCTGGTTTCTCATAACCACGTCGGATGTGTGCATGCGAAAACACGTGCTATCAATTATGAATCTCCGGGTATGACCCTGGTAGAACATGAGGTTTCCCACCACACACTCCCCCCTCCCCACAGTTATTCCAAACAGACGATTATAAACCCATTTCGCTATAATATTTCAGGATGCCGCACGGCTTATCGCGACTGAACTTGATTCGAAGTGTATTACCCTTCTGTTATCTTTCCCCCCTACGTATTTTCCGAAGTTACAATTTCAGGCTGGTCGTTAGATTACACCTGTTAAACTGAATCCAGTTTGTGGTGATTTTTGCGAACATTTGATTCGGTAATAAAGCGTCCTAATAAATGTCGTCGCCTATGCTTGTCTTTGCATTTGAATTTAGACTAAGATCAATTGTTACACGGAACACGTCATTTTTAGCCTGTCTGCAAATGATTCATAGCACAAAATAACACCAACACTCATTTAATTTTTATGATGATGCTTCGTATGAAGTCGTCTGTTTTTTCTCTACATGTAGATACCAATATGTGTTATGTTTGTTAAATCGCATTTTTGCTTTTGATGATTATTGTACGAGCTATGAACGTATTTTTAGTATTTGCACCGACAACGCGCGTCACGTCATAGTAAATATATGTGGTAAACGGGGCGTGGCAGCGGTATCTGTAAATACCGCAACTACAAATCTTAATTTGCAGTACGAAGATACAGTTTTACAAGACAGCAGATTCATTTTATAATTATATACATTTTCCTAATTTGTTGTTGTTGTATGTTTTCGCAAGTGTTTTATTGTTGTTTTTTTGTCGTCGTTGTTGTTTTCGAATAACATTCATGTCGTAAAAAGCGTAACTTTTAACTAACACAATTCAACATAATGGCAGTTATAGTTAGAAATCTTATAGATCTCCACTAGACAACTTGCATCAAATAGACATTAATATTTGCTCAGATAAATGTGTATTTGTTCGTGATATATTTTTTCAGAACTTGGAAGAAAATTGTTTTGTACGCTGTGCTGCTTGCAGTGATGGGACAACTCGTGTGGCTTTACCGTAAGCATCAGGCACGAGTTACGCCCCTTTGTATTTAACTTCGTATTTTGAATAAACAGTGTTTTAAACTGTCAGTTTTAATGTTACATGTAAAACTGTAATAGTTTTAGCATACTTTTACCGCAATATGTTTGTTATTTAACAGGCTCGTTACATGGTATAAAACAAGTGTTTTATACTATATTGAGCGTGCGGTATATTTAGTTGTAATTTATACGCACGCTACTTATTGCACGGCTATGCTCCGCCCACCAGTGATAGCACAGTTATTGAATACCGCAAAACAAAGAAAACTCTTAAGCATGGTATAATTTGTATATGTAACAAGAGTACTGTTTCACTGCTTTTTATTATATCACTGTGTTTCCCTCGTCAAATCAATGAGAAATAACTTATAGCAGGTCCATGAAGTTGGCTATGTATTGGGTATTGTTTATTCAATATCTAGCAAGCCTCCAATACTCAGCTCGGTATTGGGCATTCAAAATACACCGAATATCGAGCCATGGATGAATAACTAGCTGGGTATTGGGTATTCGCGATACATAAAGCGAATATCTAGCCAGCACCCAATACCCAGCTAGGTATTAGGGATTCAAAATACACTGAATATCAAGCCATGGATGAATACCTAGCTGGGTATTGGGTATTTGCGAAATACATGATGCGAATATCTAGGCAGCCTCCAATACCCAGCTTGGTATTTGGGGAATCAAAATACACCGAATATCGAGCCAGGGATGAATACATAGCTGGGTATTGGGTATTCGCGAAATACATGATGGCGAATATCTTACCAGCACCCAATACCAAGCTCGGTATTAGGGATTCAAAATATACTGAATATCGAGCCAGGGCTGAATACCTAGCTGGGTATTGGGTATTCGCGAAATACATGATGGCGAATATCTAGCCAGCCTCCAATGCCCAGCTCGGTATTGGGGTTTCAAAATATAACAAATATCGAGGCAGGGATGAATACCTAGCTGGGTATTGGGTTTTCGCGAAATACATGAAGCGAATAACAAGCCAACACCCAATTCCCAGCTCGGTACTCGCTATTCAAAATATACCGAATATCGAGCCAGGGCTAAATACCTAGCTGGGTATTGGGTTTTCGCGAAATGCATGATGGTGATTATCTAGCCAGCCTCCAATACCCAGCTCGGTATTGGGGATTCAAAATATACCGAATATCGAACCAGGGATGAATACCTAGCTGGGTACTGGGTCTTCGCAAAATACATGGTGGCGAATATCTAGCCAGCCTCCAATACCCAGCTCGGTATTGGGGATTCAAAATACACCGAATATCGAGCCATGGATGAATACCTAGCTGGGTATTGGGTATTCGTGAAATACATGATGCGAATATCTAGTAAGTACCCAATACCCAGCTCGGTATTGGGGATTCAAAATACACCGAATATCGAGCCATGGATTAAGAATACCTAGCTGGGTATTGGGTATTCGCGAAATACATGATGGCGAATATCAAGCCAGTCTCCGATACCCAGCTCGGTATTGGGGATTCAAAATACACCGAATATCAAGCCATGGATGAATACGTAGCTGGGAATTGGGTATTCGCGAAATACATTATGGCGAATATCTAGCCAGCACCCAATACTCAGCTCGGTATTCGGGATTCAAAATATACCGAAAATCGAGCCAGGGCTGAATACCTAGCTGGGTATTGGGTATTCGCAAAATACATGATGGCGAATATCTAGCCAGCCTCCAATACCCAGCTCGGTATTGGTGATTCAAAATATAACGAATATCGAGACGGGGATGAATACCCAGCTGGGCATTGGGTATTCGCGAAATACATGATGCGAATATCTAGCCAGCACCAAATACCCAGCTCGGTATTGGACATTCAAAATATACCGAATATCGAGCCAGGGATGAATACCTAGCTGGGTATTGGTTTTTTTAATCCCCAATACCAAGTTGGGTATTGCAGGCTGGCTAGATATTCGCCATCATGTATTTCTTGAATACCCAATAACCAGCTTAGTATTCATCCCTGCCTCGATATTCGGTATATTTGAATCCCCAATACCGAGCTGGGTATTGGAGGCTGGCTAGGTATTCGCCATCATGTATTTCTTGAGTACCCAATAGGTATTCATCCATGGCTAGATGTTCGGTACATTTTGAAAACACAATGGCGAGCTGGGTATTGGAGTCTGTCTGTATATACGCTATCGTGAATTTTCTCGAATACCCAATTCCCAGCTAGGTATTCATCCCTGGCTCGATATTCGGTATGTTATGAATACCCAATACCGAGCTGGGTATTGGAGGCTGGCTAGGTTTTCGCCATCATGTATTTCGCGAATTCCAAATACCCAGGGTATTGGCTGGGTATTGGAGGTTGGCTAGATATGTTATTCATCCCTTGCTCGATATTCGGTATATTTTGAATACCGAATACCGAGCTGGGTATTGGAGGCTGGCTAGATATTCGCCATAATGTATTTCTTGAATACCCAATACCCAGCTAGGTATTCATCCCTGGCTCGATATTCGGTATATTCTGAATACCCAATACCGAGCTGGGTATTGGAGGCTGGCTAGATATTCGCCATCATGTATTTCGCGAATACCCAATACCCAGCTAGGTATACAGCCCTGGCTTGATATTCGCTATACCTATAATACCTAATAACCATATGGATATTGGAGCCTGGCTAGATATTTGCCATTATGTATTTTGCAAATACCCAATACCCAGCAAGGTATTCATCCCTGGTTCGATATTCGGTAAATTTTGAATACCCAATACCGAACAGGGTATTGGAGGCTGGCTAGATACCCAATACCCAGCTAGGTATTCATCCCTTGCTCGATATTCGGTATATTTTTAATACCCAATACCGAGCTGGGTATTGGAGGCTGCCTAGATATTCGCCATTATGTATTTCGCGAATACCCAATACCCAGCAAGGTATTCATCACTGGCTCGATATTCTGTATATTTTGAATACCCAATACCGAGCTGGGTATTGGAGGCTGGCTAGATATTCGCCATCATGTATTTCGCGAATATCCAATACCCAGCTAGGTATTCAGCCCTGGCTTGATATTCGGTTTATTTTCAATACTGAATACCGAGCTGGGTATATTGGAGGCTGGCTAGATATTCGCCATCATGTATTTCGCGAATACCCAATACCCAGCTAGGTAGTCATCCCTGGCTCGATATTCGGTATATTTTGAATACCGAATACCGAGCTGGGTTTTGGAGGCTGGCTAGATATGAGCCATCATGTATTTCGCGAATACCCAATACCCAGCTAGGTATTCATCCCTGGCTCGATATTCGTTATATTTTTAATACCGAATACCGAGCTGGGTATCGGCGGCTGGCTAGATATTCGCCATCACGTATTTCGCGAATACCCAATACCCAGCTAGGTATTCATCCCTGGCTCGATATTCGGTATATTTTGAATACCGAATACCGAGCTGGGTATTGGAGGCTGGCTAGATAATCGCCATTATGTATTTCGCGAATACCCAATACCCAGCTAGGTATTCAGCCTGTGGCTCGATATTCGCTATGTACACCTTAAATACTTAATAACGATATGGATATTAGAGCCTGGCTATATATTCGCCATCATGTATTTTGCAAATACCCAATACCCTGCTATATATTCATCAATTGCTCGATATTTGGTATATTTTGAATACCCAATACCGAGCTTGATATTGAAGGCTGGCTAGATACCCAATACCCAGATAGGTATTCATCCCTGGCTCGATATTCGGTATATTTTGAATACCCAATACCGAGCTGAGTATTGGAGGCTGGCTAGATATTCGCTACCATGTATTTCAAAAATACCCAATACCCAGCTAGGTGTTGATCCCTGGTTCGATATTCGTTATATTTTGAATACCGAATACTGAGCTTGGTATTGGAGGCGGGCGAGATATTCGCCATTATGTATTTCGTGAATACCCAATACCCAGCTAGGTATTCATCCCTTTCTCGATATTCGGTATATTTTGAATACCCAATACCGAGCTGGGTATTGGAGGCAAGCTAGATATTCGCCATCATGTACTTCGCAAATACCCAATACCCAGCTAGGAACTCATCTCGGGCTCGATATTCTGTATATTTTGAATACCCAATACCGAGCTGGGTATTGGAGGCTGGCTAGATATTCGCCATCATGTATTTCGCGAATACCAAATACCCAGCTAGGTATTCAGCCATGGCTTGATATTCGGTATATTTTCAATACCGAATACCGATCTGGGTTTTGGAGGCTGGCTATATATTCGCCATCATGTATTTCGCGAATACCCAATACCCAGCTAGGTATTCATCCCTTGCTCGATATTTGGTATATTTTGAATACCCAATACCGAGCTTGATATTGAAGGCTGGCTAGATACCCAATACCCAGATAGGTATTCATCCCTGGCTCGATATTCGGTATATTTTGAATACCCAATATCGAGCTGAGTATTGGCGGCTGGCTAGATATTCGCTACGATGTATTTCAAAAATACCCAATACCCAGCTAGGTGTTGATCCCTGGTTCGATATTCGTTATATTTTGAATACCGAATACTGAGCTTGGTATTGGAGACGGGCGAGATATTCGCCATTATGTATTTCGCGAATACCCAATACCCAGCTAGGTATTCATCCCTGACTCGATATTCGGTATATTTTGAATACCCAATACCGAGCTGGGTATTGGAGGCAGGCTAGATATTCGCCATCATGTACTTCGCAAATACCCAATACCCAGCTAGGAACTCATCTCGGGCTCGATATTCTGTATATTTTGAATACCCAATACCGAGCTGGGTATTGGAGGCTGGCTAGTTATTCGCCATCATGTATTTCGCGAATACCAAATACCCAGCTAGGTATTCAGCCATGGCTCGTTATTCCGTATATTTTCAATACCGAATACCGATCTGGGTTTTGGAGGCTGGCTATATATTCGCCATCATGTATTTCGCGAATACCCAATACCCAGCTAGGTATTCATCCCTTGCTCGATATTCGGTATATTTTGAATACCGAATACCGAGCTGGGTATTGGAGGCTGGCCAGATATTCGCCTCATGTATTTCGCGAATACCCAATACCCAGCTAGGTATTCATCCCTGGCTTGATATTCGGTATATTTTGAATACCGAATACCGAGCTGGGTATTGGAGGCTGGTTAGATATTCGCCATCATGTATTTCGCCAATACCCAATACCCAGCTAGGTATTCAGCACTGGCTCGATATTCGGTATATTTGAAAACCGAATACCGAGCTGGGTATTGGAGGCTGGCTAGATATTCGCCATCATGTATTTCGCGAACACCCAATACCAGCTAGGTATTCATCCCTGGCTCGATATTCGGTGTATTTTGATTACCAACTACCGAGCTGGGTATTGGAGGCTGGCTAGATATTCGCCATCATGTATTTCGCGAATACCCAATACCCAGCTAGGTATTTATCCCTGGCTCGATATTCGGTATATGTTGAATCCCCAATACCGAGCTGGGTATTGGAGGCTGGCTAGATAGTCAACATCATGCATTTCGCGAAAACCTAATACCCAGCTTGGTATTTATCCCTTGCTCGATATTCGGTATATTTTGAATACCCAATACCGAGCTGGGTATTGCAGGCTGGCTAGATACCCAATACCCAGCTAGGTATTCATCCCTGGCTCGATATTCGGTATGTATTCCTAAAATACCTAATAACGATATGGATATTGGAGCCTGGCTAGATATTCGCCATCCTGTATTTTGCAAATACCTAATACCCAGCTAGGTATTTATCCCTGGCTCGATATTCGGTATATTTTTAATACCGAATACCGAGCTGGGTATCGGAGGCTGGCTAGATATTCGCCATCATGTACTTCGCGAATACCCAATACCCAGCTAGGAACCCATCCCAGGCTCGATATTCGATATATTTTGAATACCAAATACCGAGCTGGGTATTGGGGGCTGGCTAGATATTCGCCATCATGTATTTCGCGAATACCCAATACCCAGCTAGGTATTCAGCCCTTGCTCGATATTCGGTATATTTTCAATACCGAATACCGAGCTGGGTTTTGGAGGCTGGCTAGATATTCGCCATCATGTGTTTCGCGAATACCCAATACCCAGCTAGGTGTTCATCCCTTGCTCGATATTCGGTATATTTTGAATACCGAATACCGAGCTGGGTATTGGAGGCTGGCCAGATATTCGCCATCATGTATTTCGCGAATACCCAATATCCAGCTAGGTATTCATCCCTGGCTCGATATTCGGTGTATTTTGATTACCGATTACCTAGCTGGGTATTGGAGGCTGGCTAGATATTCGCCATTATGTATTTCGCGAATACCCAATACCCAGCTAGGTATTTATCCCTGGCTCGATATTCGGTATATTTTGAATCCCCAATACCGAGCTGGGTATTGGAGGCTGGCTAGATAGTCTACATCATGCATTTCGCGAAAACACAATACCCAGCTAGGTATTTATCCCTTGCTCGATATTCCGTAAATTTTTAATACCCAATACCGAGCTGGGTCTTGGAGGCTGGCTAGATACCCAATACCCAGCTAGGTATTCACCATCATGTATTTCGCGAATACCCAATACCCAGCTAGGTATTCAGCCCTGACTCGATATTCGGTATGTATACCTAAAATACCTAATAATGATATGGATATTGGAGCCTGGCTAGATATTCGCCATCCTGTATTTTGCAAATACCCAATACCCAGCTAGGTATTCATCCCTTGCTCGATATTCGGTAAATTTTGAATACCCAATACCGAGCTGGGTATTGGAGGCTGGCTAGATTCCCAACACCAAGCTAGGTATTCATCCCTGGCTCGATATTCTGTATATTTTCCATACCCAATACCGAGCTTGGTATTGGAGGCTGGCTAGATAGTGGCCATCATGTATTTCGCGAACACCCAATACCCAGCTAGGTATTTATCCCTGGCTCGATATTCGGTATATTTTGATTACCGAATACCGAGGTGGGTATTGGATATTCGCCATCATGTATTTCGCGAATACCCAATACCCAGCTAGATATTTATCCCTGGCTCGATATTCGTTATATTTTGAATACCAAATACCGAGCTGGGCATTGGAGGCTGGCTAGATATTCGCCATCATGTATTTCACGAATACCCAATACCCAGCTAGGTATTCAGCCCTGGCTCGATATTCGGTAGATTAGGGTATTGGAGGCTGGCTAGATATTCACCATCATGTATTCGCATAAATACCCAATACCCGGCTAGGAATTCATCCCTGGCTCGATATTCGGTATATTTTGAATACCCAATACCGAGCTGGGTATTGGAGGCTGGCTAGATATTCGCCATCGTGTATTTCGCGAATACCCAATACCCAGCTAGGTATTCGGTCCTGGTTCGATATCCGATATATTTTGAATACCCAATACCGAGCTGGGTATTTGAAGCTGGCAAGATATTGAATACCCAATACCCATTACCTAGCCAACTTCATGGACCTACTTATAGCTGTGTTTCTGTTCTTACATTTGAACCTTTGGCTCCTAATGAATGTACATGTACAGAATAAAACGACAAGCGTCGCTGATAACTCCAAACTCTTCACCAACTGGAAAATAATATTTTCAAGTCGAATATTGTGATAAAACAAACAACCACTAGTTAAAAATAAGACTTACTTCAACACCACCTTCTTTCTTACCTGCTAAATATTTCTGTTTGTATTGAATTCAGGGCAGAACAAGAAAACGTCCAGACCCAAGCAAGAAACAGAGCTTTTTACAAAGAAAACGGATCATTCCAACAGCAACCGGAAGTTGACAACGAGGGCGCCACCACCGGAACTACCCATAATGCTCTGGTGGGACTCCGTGTACACGAGCGTCGACGACATCCGGCAATGCGGCGACGTCCGGTGTCGCGTCAGCAACGACCGGAAGTTGCAGAAACACACAGATACGAAGGTATCGTCGTAGAATTAAATTTTCCCGCGGCGCCATCAAGCGTACCTCACATGAATAAAAGTAGTTTCATGTGGTATGGTGTTCTATTTGGGTTTTTGTGCCGTGATTTTGTACAACATGTAATTATCGTTTATTGCTGTCTAATAATGATACGCTGATGACAAAATTTTGGATATCGCTAATTAATTACCTTTTCGTTGCATTTGCTGGTACATGTATCAGGATATAGTGATGCATAATGGAGTAGTACCCCAAACATGGGCAGTTGCTCTTAATGACTTTGATTTAAAAGTCTTAATTCGAAGTACATAAGAAGAACGTTCCGACAAAATTATAGGCGTGTAGCAGTTATTTTTATTGGATACTATTTGAGACTTAATTAGAAAAAAATATAAACGATGTCATACGGATTCAAATGAAAACAATGTTTATGTAATGAATTAGTGTATTTAAAGTTTACAAAATTTTCATTAGATATTGAATAATTCATTTCCAACTCACAAACTGTCTAAAACAATATTGGTTGTTATCCCACCCATTCTGAAATTGTTAGTCACTGACACTGGTATGAATTTTCGCTTGTGTACTTATTTTGAAATTGTATGGTGTCGCTGATGATCGTTTTTTTCTTCATCTTTTCTTCTTATATTTCGTCGTCTTCTTCTTCAGCTTCTTATTTTTATGCATTTATTGTTTTCTTGTCTTTTTTTACGTCTTCTTATTTTCATCTACTTATTCTTTTTTTTGTATTTTCGTTTACCACTTCTTATTTTCATATACTTATTCTTTTCTTGTTTTTTTTCGTTTACTTCTTATTTTCATCTACTTCTTCTTTTCTTCGTCTTTGCTTGTTTTTCTTCTTCTTGATAACTGCATACTGAAAAACACCGCGCATCAAGAGCTACGTACTTCTTAGCCAAAGTTCAAATCGTCCCATGTCTGCTAGGTATGTTTGTTATTGTAGACTTCTGTCGCGTATTATCAGTAAAAATGACGTTAAAAGTCATTTTAAAAATTTATTATAGTCATAACTTCTCCATATAGGTACACATGTGGACCACTGAGCAGTTATAAACATGTGACACGATACAATCATTGAAGTCAACAATTGCGCGGTTTGATGTTTGTTTTTTTCAAAAAGTTAAGACTTTTGCTCTTCAGTTTGATGATGTGAGTAAAGTGACATTGTAAATTTATTAAGCATTTTACAATACTCTTATCACTTTCAAAGAGCTTCTCGTCGCTCTCCTTTTAATATACCAATGAACGTTAAACTGGTGGCCAATGTTTGCACTTGTCTTTGTACATGTATATGTGATTTGATGTGGTTTTGTTGTTGCTTGCCTTTTATATTTGATATTGCTGTTGATGATCTATATACCAGACTTGTCCCAAAATAGCGTATAATTTGTAAAATCAAAGAATAATATCATACGCTATATTTCAATTATACGCTATACTGGGACAACCCTCGTATACGTGTGTTTAGCCGCTGTTAATAATTATTTGTTGTTATCATCTGTTACACTAAAAAAGTAAGTTTTTTAACAGCGAAATATGATTTATAGAAAACATCGAGGCTTGAAAACCAGAAGGTAACAGTTATTGAATTCAGTGTCAGTTGGTTTTCAACACTCGACATCACTCTATCCAAAGAAAATATAGACAACTGTACACTTGTATGTTAACTAAACATCAGGTAGATCAACGTTGCTTAGAATTTATATCATATTAGCATCAATGCCCGAAATCAGAAGTTGCCATAACTTAAGCTTTCGTGATTGGTTTCTTTCAGATGTTCATTTTCTACGCCTCCCATTTCAAACCCTACGCCTTACCATTTCCGAGGAATAGGGATCACCTGTGGTCCCTAATTCACGAGGAATCCCCTAGAAACGCATTTCTTCTCTCCCACGACCCCACGCTGTCATTTTTCAACTTTACGTCATCATTCAAAATGAAATCCGATTATCCAATCACAACGCAGTGGCTGCAATGCGCTGATTGGCTGCAAGATCACACGTACGTGCTGCCATTGGCGGATAAAAACAGACTGAGACAATCTGGTTTGGCGCCAATTTTGTACCTGCAAAGTGACTGTGATGTGCCATCTGACAGAGATACGTTTGTAAAGCTGTTGCAAAGATATATTCCTGTAGATTCTTACGGCACGTGTCTGCACAACAAAGGCATGCCAAGAAGGTATTGACTGCAAGGATTACTTTTTCATTTTAAACTGGTTTAATTGACATTTTAGATATTAATTTAGCGCTGTCTTCGTGTGAAACTTGGTACAATAGCATGCGTTGTAATAATAATACTGAAATAATTTAATAAAAATACCAGTTGTATGAACAAAAAAACGGATTTGTGTATCTCTAAACGTACGTCTTAAAATTGGCGTATCACCAGATTTGCATAAGCTCGCCATAAGACCTATTGAAAAAAACGGCCTCTGTTTATTTAAGCGTTCCTTTTAGTTTTAGAATAAATAGTCAAACAAACCTTCAAATTCTCTATTATTTTTTTCAGGCTCCGTTTTGAGGACAGTATGGCGCCTCTAGATGACAAAGATTTCTTCCAGTTCGCGGCACGTTACAAATTCACGTTGGCGCTGGAAAACTACGTCTGTGACGATTATGTGACGGAGAAATTGTGGCGTCCGTTACGTCTCGGGTCCATCCCGATTGTGTTCGGAGCTCCAAACATCGTGGTACGTTATGTTACTGAAATTCTTTAAGGACGAAAGTTTGATTTCGATGTAGACGTAGTAGTTGTGGTAGTAGTAGTAGTAGTAGTAGTAGTAGTAGTAGTAGTAGTAGTAGTAGTAGTAGTAGTAGTAGTAGTAGTAGTAGCTGTTGTTGCTGTTGTTGCTGTTGTTGTTGTTGTCGTGTTTTTGTTGTTGTTGTTGTTGTTGTTGTTGTGGTGGTGTTGGTGGTAGTGCTGGTGGTATTGGTGGTGGTGATGATGGTGGTTGGGGTATTGATAGCAGCTGTAGTAGTTGAAATGGTAGTAGTGGTAGTCTAGTAGTAGTAGTAGTAGTAGTAGTAGTAGTAGTAGTAGTAGTAGTAGTAGTAGTAGTAGTAGTCGCAGTAAGAGTAGTAGTAGTAGTAGTTGTTGTTGTTGTTGTTTTTATTGAGGGTGTTGATGATGATCACGATGATGATGATGATCAGGATCAGGATCAGGATCTGTTTAGGCGGTGAAACTATTCAGAATTTGGTAATAGATAACTGTCGTACACATGTTAATCTGCAAATCTAGACCTTAGTCCGTTATAAGTGTTTCGGTTTCGAGAATGCTTGTAATTGTCTTAAGATCTTACCACCTACTTGATAAGAAATAATTCCTTATTGAGGTTGTCGGCGCAAAAATCAACCAAGGTTTAAAAAGACCATACTGCGCATGTGAAATTTTGGGGCTCCGCATGGTGTCCATGATAAAATTAAATTATCGTGTTTTAATATTATGTCCGTGTGAGCACGTGCAGCATAAAAATAACCATTATTCATTCGCATTAAATACAATAAAATGCGGGAAAAGAACAGCTTATTAAAAGCGCAAATGTCTCGCTACTCAAAACCCCCATTATTTGTCCCACGTGCACACAGGGCCTCAGTTTCAGAGCTATTTTTACAAATACAAACGAGTATTTGAAGAAATTAAAACATTGTATTTACAACAGACATCGAGCTGCTTAATAAAGAAAATTAAATAAGAACACTAGCCAAATGTGGAATAAGCATGTCACGGTTCCGATTTTCACCAAGCAACTTCTGATCATCGTGTTTTATATTAAACACTATAAACTGAAGCTTAAATAAACAAAAGTGGGAGTTTTGTCAAAAGAAGACAGTAGAAGTTGCTTTGAAATCAGAATTCATCGAACAATATTATTTTCGAGCAATTATAACATTTTAAAGAGGGATGGCACTCCGACGCTAATTTTTACACTGTTTAGGCATTCAATCTCAATAATTATTTTTCATTTGAAGTGTAGGCAAAACACGCCAGCAAAGGCACATTAAACCTAACTTGATTTATGTCAATTTATATGGCAATCGGTAAACAACTTTTGAAAATATCGTACAAATATCTCCAAAATGTGGCGGATTTAGGCACTGCGCCAGTAAACGTTTAAGGCTGTTGTAAACATATTATAATTTCTTTACAGACGTGTTTACCTAAATATAACTTTAATATCCTGTTTATCGTTTATTGTTAATTTCGAGCTGCGCAGTTTTAATATTAATGAAATAAATCAAACGTTGTGTGATATGGAAATGCATTATTAAAGGGTATGCTCTAAAGTTTAACTAACAGTGGCGGCTGTTTTATGTTAAATTCAGCAAACTCGCCGCAGCTTTAACTGATTCTTTCCTGTTAACCATTTTCAACATGAAGAAAGTCCTTCCAGATCTGGAAGGATTTATTTATTTATTTTAAATTTTGTTTTTTTATTCATAAAAAAAATAATAAAATGTATCCAAAGTTTGTATTATTGGTACATTGATTAATACTGATAGATAATATAGAAAACAAAAATATATAACTTAATGAGTAAACGTGAAGGATGTGTGTCCACGTTGTATTCTTCTGCGTGTCCACCATTTTTAATTACATCACGTGATCTGTCTTAGGTCACGTGGAAGTTCGTGCTGGCAGTGCTTTGATGAACTAAGCTCGGAACCAGTCAAATCTCTGTGTGGAGGTTGTTAATTTAGCTTCTAAAATAAGCAAGATCGTGCACTCAAGTCAGATTTATTAGAGAACTTGCTATGTGTAATATTTTTTAATTTTATCGTTTACTTTTATTACATTACTGCTTCTGTCATTCCTCGTCCACATTTCCTTGTTCAAATGTTTTGCTCTGCGAATTTGATATCATTCGCTCTGTGAATTTGATGTCAAGCCGTTAATTTTAACATTAAATACAGGTTCGGAACAGGGGGTATCAAAAATGGTCGTTCTTGTAGTTGTTTATTCAATATTCGGGTGGGGACCAAACGATTTTCACTTTAAATCTAAAGAATTTAAATGTTCGAATGTTTTCTTATTGCCCATATGTTCATTTAGTACTCATAGGTCGTACATGTTGCAAACATAGTTTGTTTAAATGTTGAAAAGCCAAAAAAAATGCTCTGACAGAAGTATATGGTATTTGTTATCGAATATGCTTAACAGTGCCCAAAATCTTTTTTTTCAAGGAATATTTGCCTTCAAATACATCGGCGATACATGTCGAGGATTTCCGAAGTATTCCGGAACTTGCCGAATACATCAAACTTCTCGACACTAACGACCATCTCTACCAAGAATATCTGGCCTTCAAAGAGCGCCCAATCGAAAATCTCAATCTTAAACACATTTTGGAAGAACGCGACTGGTCACCGGAATTTTGCAACAGGAAGCCTCATTCCGCGTTTAGCAGTCTGAAACAGTCTACCGAAAGATTACACCCTACTAAACACGATTCTATTTTTACTGGATTCGAATGTTTTCTGTGTAATCAGGTCCATACTATAGCCGCGGAAGAATATCAAGGCGCCAAAAGGCGGGACTATATATCTGGTCAGGATCAGTATTATTGCCCGTCTCCTAGGAAATTCGACCAAAATGGCCGCTACAGCGTTCATAATGAAAATTGGTCGAAAGAATGGACTTTTGGAAAGTTCGAGGCTCTGGCAATGAAACAGTTATTCCACCAACAGCGAAGAACCACAGAAAAAGAGTTCGTAAGGATCGCAAATCATGTGATGGTGGAGGAAGAAAAAGGCAAAGCTGATTATTATTAACAAAATTTATTATTATTATTATCATTATTATTATTTATTTATTTATTTAAATTATATTATGTGATTTATTACAATTTTACAATTACAGTTTCTAAAAATGCCAATTCATTTAAAATGTTACCTCTAATGAATGGAACCCCTATTTTCGCTATTTACTTGAATGTAACCGAAGTATTCATCTGGCATGTATATTCCGTGTTCATTCGATAATTAGCTTGAACAATACGTGGTCGTTACTTACTTAATTACTTAATTTACAAATACATTTTTAATATGATGTATGCTAGAGAATAAGAAGCAATATTATTAAGTTTAAAGGTGGAACATTCAATCAAATGTTTCATTTTTAGCAAAAAATGCACTCATAATTCACATGCTTTTAGTTTCTTTTGTCACCAACAGTCTTTCTACGCTGTCGGCGTTTTGATTATTAATTGCACCTCATCTAGTAATGCTTGTTAATACTCGTTTGAACATGTCAACATTCGCATTTCAAAACTCTCTATTCTAGGCCGTAGTTTAACGAATTTTCAAGTTTAGCAATCAATCTTTGCATTAAGTACATATACCTTTTAATGATGAATTTTATCATAAGTCTTTCTATGATGTATGCAAATGAACATTTGCATCGTATATTAAGAATATTTCGTACATCGCAGCTGCTTCATATTGCAAACCAAAGTTATTGCATTAATTTCATGGCACAACCAATATGCACATTTAATGTGAAGAGAAATCTTTTTTTCTTTCTTTTTTGTTACCATTGTAAAACTAGTTTAAACCTTTATTGTAAAACTAAGTTTTAAAGTTTAAACCTTTATTGTAAAACTAAGTTTTAAAGTTTAAACCTTTATTGTAAAACTAAGTTTTAAAGTTTAAACCTTTATTGTAAAACTAAGTTTTAAAGTTTAAACCTTTATTGTAAAACTAAGTTTTAAAGTTTAAACCTTTATTTGCCTCGTCAATAGGTGCGTGAAGGTCGAGTGCATACTCCTCCGCATCGTACAATAGATCGTAATTTGCAAATGTAAATAATTCAAAGTATACCATGTACAATGCATGAGCAAAAAAGACAAACTTGAAATACAGTTTCAAGTATTAACACATCGCCTATAAACATTATTTTCAATGTGGGTTTACTATAATAATCAAAACGCAGACAGCGTAGAAAGACTGTTGGTGAGAAAAGAAACTAAAAGCAAATGAATTATATGAGTACTTTTATCTTAAGGAACATTTATTGAAGTCACCTTTCTGTTATATCATTTCTACAAAACAAATATCGAAACTCATAACTATACACTCTACTTAAATAAATTGGTATAAGCTGGTATTTGACGGTAACTGAAGATGGAGATCCAGGCCACTGTTTTTTTGCTAATTAAAACTAACAAAGGTCTCGTCGAATTCAATGCTATTTATATATGACATTCTCATCATTATTTTTTGTAATTCATGGGAGGCAAATATTTGTCTGCAAACTTTTTAAAAAGCAAATAGAGCAATATGAATACAAGTCAATGTACAATGGTTAAAAATAGTCGATGAAAACCGTATAAGTTCGAATCAATATTCAGTGCTTTTTATCACAAGCGCTGTTTGGTAAATACCACTATAAATAAAATAGGTTAAATAAGTAAAATACTTTCAAAACTCTCTTTAGAAGTACAATGCTTTTCCACAATTCTCATGCATACGTCAAAAACAACAGCAATCGTCAATCGAGTGGAAACGATTGCTCCGCTATATGTACTGAGTCAATACACTGTTGTTAAACTTACGCAATATGATGTAAAACGCAGTTAACCAGTCAACAGCTCAAACAGATACGCTATCAAACCAGTGTGAATAGACATAACATAAATTCACCTGTAGATGTGGACTATATGGATTATTATTGTTGTTTTTTAGTGTTTTAAGTCGGATCTATTTCTTGTCATCTACATGTATTCATAGAAAGTAGCATCGATAACAGGAAGCCTCACTGCTCAACGAGCGCTGCGCAGTAATTTATCGATTTACTGACTCGTAGCCTGCAAAGTATAGAAGTAGTTCCCTCAAGACCGATTTCTGAATACACCTACTAAATCCTGTTGGCTTGCGCCAACAGTCTAAAAACCAACAACAAACTGTGTGCAACAGCAAAAAATATATATAAACATAGATATGCAGGTGTATATACACACTAAACATTCCTTCCAGTTGTTCAATTAATGTTATAGCTATTTGTAAAGATAGGCAAACACATTCTCCATTTTGTCAGCATCATGTTGATTCGCTTATTTCTGTAAAATGTTATATTCGATTATAAAATATCGTTTTGCAACCGGATTTGAAGAAGATTCAATGTTCAATAAAAAAAATCAAATTCAGTATTGTTAATTGTTATCCTGGAAACAACTGACTATCGATAACGAATAGCACCGTTAAGTATCGATAACAAATGGAAACTGTTGAGTATCGATAACAAATTGAAACCGTTGAGTATCGAAAACAATCGAAACCGTTGATTATCGATAACGAATAGAAACCGTTGTGTATCGATATCAAATGGAAACTGTTGACTATCGATAACAAATGGAAACCGTTGAGTATCGATAACGCATAGATACCTTTCAGTATCGATAACAACTGAAACAGTTGTTTAGTGTCAGAAACCAGTAAATTACAATATTCATGAGGTAAATGTATCTAGGAAAATGGCAACTTTGCCACGCGTCTTCTAGTCAATCGTAATACTAAAGCTGCATTCGCGAATTCATGTTTAAACCTGAGTCCAATATGGAAAATATCTCCTTTTACAAAATAAATTCAAACTATTTGATAACTCGGATCACTGAGGGACGCCTGACTATAAATTGCATCGTACTTTTATTCACTGATCCTGTGTGATTGATAAGACAATCAACGAATTTCCGGGCGTTTATTTAAATCGCTTATATTTTTTGCTTGTTTCTCAATTCGGTTAAAATTAATTTTGAAGTCAAAAGGCGGTCTGCATTTTATTTCACAACATCCTTTAACATTTCTTAAGACATATTGAACAAAATGTGAACATTTTCATTCAAGCGTAAAATAAAAAATTGTTAGAGAAAATTGCTTCAGGTGTGCGATATATAGAAAATGAAACTCTGAATATATTTATTCCAGTTATCTTGTTCCAATAAACGATTTCCATTATGCGTACTTTTTGATTATATATAGGGGGGCTACATTTGCATTTAAATGCAAACCAGTCTTTCAGCCTGTTCCTGGTATGATGTTTTATAATATTAGCCAATAAAATTGAGTTTAACATGCGGAACTTATTTCACGATAACTGCAACGTGCTCAAACGTAATCAAAGCGTGTTTATGACACAAACAAGTGTATTGCACTTTGTAATAAATATTTCAAGGTTTAATCAGATCGAGTGCTCTTTAACACGTGCAAGAAGTGTTGTTGCGCAATAAAAATAATTTATTGGTGGAGAATTAACTTATATTTATTTTATGCTTTCCGGTGTTTAATAGAGAAATACCAGTGAAATAAAAGTGGTATTTCACTGTTTTAAACCTTTTTAAATTACCACGTTGATAATTTTCACTGTTTCACACTGGACCATGCCTTTTGTATCAATATATAAGTACATGCTTGAAATTTCACGGAGAGAAAAAATGACAAGTCAAATTTATCTCTGAAGAAAACGGGGATTATCACTCAAATTTCAAGTGTCAATAAAAGTTTTATCATAAAGTTTTCACTGACTAACGTCATGTCTTTTCATATTAGAAAGAGGCCCGTCAACACATACCTTGGTTAGGCTAATTTGATGAGGGTAGAAACAGTTGAAAGAAAGAAATAAAACTTTAAGTATTTGCAGGTGAGGCCTAAAATAAAATTAAGTTTGTTTGCCCTTTACCGACCGACTCAAAAAAAATTATTGCAAAATCTGCGGTAATTATTGTTTTTTTTTTGTTTTTTTTTTCTTTCTTTAATTTCGTATTTTTGTTTCGCTCAAAACTTTCATAAGCTACAATTCTGATCATTCAGGCGCTTGAACAAAAGTGTGAAAACAAGCGCCCATTGACCGGATACTAGTAAACATGGTGTATTTCACGTTTTGACGTGAACCCAGCGGTCGACGTATGACGTCATCATCTGTGTATATATTAATGTTTTGTTCTAAGGTTAGATACCAGTAAATAGTAGGGAGATCCCTTGAAAGTTGTCCGTTTATGAAACAGTTCGTTTTTTTCTTCAGTCAAAAGAAAGATACATTTCGCATAACGGACACTGGTTTCAATAGTTATTTCCTGAAAATGACATGTCTTTTGTGCAGTTTGATGTATCATGACACCGAATTACTTGAAATTTTAATATTCAGCAGTTTATGTATAGGCAGCATGTGCTTTTGTCGAAATCGCGAGTGTTTCTTACGGGCGGCTAGGTGAGCTATCCAACTACCCCTGGCGTCGGCGTCCGAATTGGTTGAAGTTTTTATTCAAATGTCTTGTAACTTTAAAACAACATAAGTTATTCACTTGAAACTTGGAACTTATCTTTGTCATCAACTCTAGTATCAGGGGCAACATTACCCATAACTATGTTTTGTATTTTGACAGAGTTATGCACACTTTTTACATACATTTTATGGTTAAAGTTTTTGTTCCAAACATGTATAAAGGCTTCACTTAAAAGTTTTGTATTTGAACAAATGTATGCCCCTTTAATCAAATTATTTTTAATTTTCAATTCAATGATTTTACTCTTTTTTTATTCAACCAGAATGTATTTGTACCGTATTAATATGATTGGGACTGTCTAGTCAGTTCAGCCATTGATAATAATACACATGTTTTCTTGTCAGACAGTATGTATCTATTCTGTATTAATTAATATGCAGTGGCGCATTCAGGCGTACTGCTACAGGATTTGTATTCATATAGCGATATACTATATCGAATATATTTTTGTCAGCAGTGTCATATTCGCCCCTTTATATCTTATGTTGTTATTTTTCGGCGTAGCCGTCTAAGACCACTTTTGACCTAGATTTCTTGCGATAATTATGCAGCGGGAAAATTGAATGCCAATAGAATTGGGCAAATTTTCTAATTTTAGGGAATGCAAACTTCAAACAATGGTTTAACGTATGCCAATAACTGTTGCATACTTTGGGGTATTAAAAATTTACATAATTATTTACATAAGCGGTTAAATTTAAAAACAAAAGACACTCGGCGTAGAAATTAATGTTGAGATGTCATTTTGTTGCCCTAAATATAATAGTTCCTTTAATATTATATTCCGATTTATTTCATGTACAAGCACGGGCGTACATTCGATTTTGCCCTAAATACGCCCCTGATGCGTGTGTCAATTCCGACATTGGTATTAAATAGAATACATGTACTTCTCAAATTGTTTTAAAGCATTGCGTATTCTATTAGATGTTATGTCTATTATTAAAGCCAGTTTTACCATGTATAATCTTGGTTGTATCAATCAAGATGAAGAAAGTAATTGTGATTTTCAAACAAAGATACAATTATAATGTATTGCTAAATGCAGATTTTGGGTATGACAAAGATTAAATTCTCGAAATAAAATAAAATATTGTTCCTACCTACCGACCCACCTCTAAAGGGCAAACTAAATATTTTTTAATTTAGGCCTGATACACTGCCTGATGAGCCTAACGATAAAGATGTCAACGCAAATGATGATGATAATAATAATGAGTGATGCTGATAATGTCGTTTGTGTTGTTGCTGCTGCTGACGATGATAATGTTGTTGCTGATGATGATGCTGATGATGATGACGATGATAATGATGCCGACGACGACGTGATTATGATGATGATTATGATGATGTTGATGATGATCATGATGATGCTGATGATGATCATGATGATGATGATGAGTGTGACGATGTTGATGATGATGATTATAATATAGATAGTAAAAATAACGAAGACCGTGACCTTAAGCACCGTTTTAACCGACAATCAAATGCTCAAATGCTCTGCCCTCTGGAAGAAACAAGACAGGTAACATGGCCGGGCCTCTACGCTGTAAGTATCGACGGCGACGCGGAGGTATATGAGAGAGACCGCGCCTCTCCGGGTTTCAGTTTTACACCCTTCGAACTGCGAGAACGAACGGTAACCATGAACAAGTTTTGCCTTTTGGGATTACTTCTAGCCGCATGTCTTGGTAAAATATTTGTATTTCGTTTGTTTTGGATTCTGTTAAAAATCGTAAGATTTGATTTCTTTTATTTTTGTTTTGTGATACTCGTTTACCTGATTATTAGAGACAGAAAGATTTTTAATTTTAGCCTCTTTTGTTATGGTTATTATTATCATTATTATTATTATTATTATTATTATTATTATTTGATCGGAACCCGAAAAGGATACTGTTCTTGTGACAAATTAGTCGAGTGTTTGCAAATAACTTTGAGAATATTTTTTTTGGCTACAAGTGTTGATGTTTCTGTGTGGTGGTGATTTGTTTTTGTTCCTGTTATTGATATGATTATTTTGTGAGGGTTAAAGGTACAATACACATTAACTGTGAATTGATTTTATGCAACTAATTCAATCTAGCTGAAACTATTATAATTATATATATATAGTCAAAATAATACAAACGTATGGCTTAAATATAGTCAAATAATATATGCAAAATGTAAACACACTTTAAATAGTAGTCGTTTTAAACGTGTGCTTAAATAGTGAGCTGTATTCACTACATGTTTAAGAAATAATTTTTGATTTATTATGGTTGTTTATCAGCCAATAAACAACGATTTGGAGTTCTGAAGCTTAGGAATTAAACCACGAGGGCCTTAGCCGAGTTGTTGAATAGCCACACATCAGAACGACAAATAGTTGTTTATTATCCATGTCCATTATCCAGTCCTTATCCATGATCTTGTATGCCTTCCAGCGTGTTGTAGTGCAACGAGTACAACAACTGCGGTTGTTAATACTACTACTCCTGCTGCCCCTGCCACCAACACGACTCAGGCCACAACTACCGGCGGAAACACAGCCATAACTACCGGCGGAACTGGGGCAGCAACCACGACTGGCTCCAATGGCAACAACACTACCGTAGGTTTCGAGAACTCGTTGTGTATGATTACCGTGACTACGAACTAATACTAAGTTCCATAGTTTACTTATCGAGGGTTGGTCGTGAATTGTGTATCTGCTTAAAATGTCTATATCAGATACCGTAGTTTGACACTCAGACCTCATTATATAGCCACATACGTGAAATCGGTTTTAAGCAGTTATTTATGTCTTCTACATAGGCGTTTTAAATTTATAAATTTCTCATTTATAGATTGTTTTGTTTTTGCTTTGATTCGAAGTTTTCACTTATGTGAAAAACAAAGATGTTATCATCAGTCAATATTTGGCGATTCAAAAATGTACCTGCATTTAGCTATAGATAAATGTCGATTAAATACATGCGTTCGATTTCATTTTTCAAGAATAAAAACATTTTTGCATGTTGTTGTTCTAGCCAATTTTAGATTTACAGTAGCATCTGTCTTTTTTTTTATTATAATAATAATAATGTGCACCGTTCTGTTATAATTGATATGTAATAGCTATGAGAAAATGGTTGAACCGCTGAATGTTTTCAGTTTTTCCAAATGTGCATTCAATGTTTTTGGAGAATGATCTCAGCATTGTTATCTTTTTTCAGACTCCTAGTTCTTGTTATCTCTTTTTTGAGACTCCTAGTTCTTGTTATCTCTTTTTTCAGATTCCTAGTTCTTGTTATCTCTTTTTTCAGATTCCTAGTTCTTGTTATCTCTTTTTTCAGACTGCTAGTTCTTGTTATCTCTTTTTTCAGACTCCTAGTTCTTGTTATCTCTTTTTTCAGACTCCTAGTTCTTGTTATCTCTTTTTTCAGACTCCTAGTTCGTCATCGATGATTCTAGCGTCCCTGACCACACTGACCGTCTCCCTGCTGGCTGTCCGGTGGTTTTAAACCGGGACATTGTCCGAATTGTTCGAACCAACTGTCCTCCAAAAAAGATGTCTACTATTGTTCGTCACCAAGCGCTGTCTGTGATCGTACATATCTTTAATATAGTCTTTAGGTCAGTTCCAAAATAATGCTTTTGACTTATAAAACAATGTATAGATATTTATATTTTTTATTTGTTATAGTTGTTAATTTACCAACTGTTTTATTCTTGTTCACTGATTATGTTTTTTTATAAAAGACGTAGCTTGTTTAACGTTTAAAACTATAAATTTAAACTAGAAATTTACGCATCCTACTAATAATGATAAGTTATTTCTAATTAGTTTTTTGAAATTGTTCAATTGACTACCGCTTAATTCTTGTAAACCACTTGTAATTATGAAAAATCCGGGAGAAAACGCAATCTACAGAAGTAATACTTTTCTTTTGTTTTTCCTCTGTTTAACTTAAGTAAAGGACTGAGTCATTTTTAAATGTGTATAGTCAATAGTTTTCTGTGGAAATTGTCAATTATAAAATGTATGTCCGAATTCTTCTAGAACGGAAGAACAATGTGTGCATATGCGTGGATTCTAAAATTGGAATCGATGAAGTGATTTATACGTCACTGAACAGAAACAATTTTAGATCTGCGTAGCGCCTGGCATGATTTCCGTTTGCTTGTTTATACTTTTCATAATAAAAATTATTTTAAAAAAATGGTATGTTTGTGTTTGTGTGTAAGATATATTTACGAAAATAAGTAACGTGATTTGTAGTTATATAAATCTTCAAATTTGTTTTGAAAGGTTATAAATAATCTACAGATTACTAAGTTAAATACTAAGTAGAATTTGGATTCGACTTTCCCCAGGGGAGTTTACTAGACGCTTTTTCATAAATCATATACATCTAGTTATATGTCTGCATGGCAATCGGCCAGTTATGACTAAACATGACTGGAATCTTTTTCGTGAATACAGGTACCTTAATAAATTCACATGTATGTCTGAAACACGTTTACGCGATTACCGTATTATATGTAGTGAGTTGCATGACAGACGTGGTGTGAATAAATCGTTGGTTAGTGAATTTATTTCATATTTATTTTCAAAACTAGGTACCTTGCTTGTATACTTAAACAATATTGTTAGGAAACACATAAACCCAATCTCATTAAAATCAGCTCCAGACTGACGCTACTATATTGTCCGCTGTCTGGATCTGATGACTTCGCATTAAGGGTCACGTTTAGATGGCCTTTCTAGGAGCCAATCAAACTGTTGCCTTCAAAATGTTGCGGAATAACTTCATATATATACCACAAATACTATTCACGAAATTAACGTGAACTGTGTGTGTTTACTTGCCTAAGGTACCACTATATCCATTGTTATCCACGTGAAAATTAACTGTAAATGATATATTCCCGAGGATCAGCTGGAAATGCATCACTTCTCAAAAACCGTGGCTAAACATTGCTGTGCAAAAGGCAATTTTATTGGGCGCATCAAGGCTGATGTTTTATTGTTCGGAAGGTCATATACGATGTCTTCAGATCCTATAGTCAGTTTAAATTGTGTTGATAATGAGGGGATCAACCATTTATTGTGAATAGGGGGAATCATGGTTTTCTGTTTACAAATACGCTGTTATCGTCAACAGTTTAATCGTTTAATTTACCTGTATCGATTAGTCTATGTTTATAACGGTTCTCACTCGCATTTTTACGGACTGGAACAATTTTAGGATTTGATTTAAATGAGAATAAATGTATAATATATAAACCGCTTGTCGCTTAATAGCGCAGTCAGGGGATATCACTGCAACAAGTAAAGTTGTACGTCAGTTCTGAGTAATCTCCCTTGAGCGCAGATTTTGATGTGCCCGATTGTTTCGTGAATACATGAACGGTCAGATGATCAGTGAATCACCGTCGTTAATTTCCTTCGTGTTATCCTTGAATTCGGACTGTGCACCTTATATGAGGAGGTCTTCCACGTTGCGCAGAACACAGTACCCTGGTTGGTCAAACCTGTCCTTGATGCTGGACATATAAATTGTACTACATAACTCGCATTATAATAAAATAATCGTCAAACGGCCATACATAAATAATATACTTACAGAAAAAAGAAACTGGACATTTTTGTATTTCGTAATGCAAAGTCATCAGATCCAGTCAGCGGATAATATAGTAGCGTCAAACTGGAGATGATTTTAATGAGATCGTATACAATCGTTGACGCGGCGACAAATTTCATCAGCTGTTTTGTAATTGTTGCTGTTGTTGTTGTTTTTTTGTCACTGTATGATTTGGACTCATGTCAATTTCCGACAAACACGCTTTGTGTGTGTAAAGTTAAAGGGCCTATGTCAACGAACAGTTGGTTTCCTGTTGCACTGTAAATGATGTTAAATTATACAAATGGGCTATACTAAAACACGTACATTAAATAAAAAATGAATAATATAATTGATAAAACAAATTAGCAAAAAAAAAAATTGCCAAAATTAAAACCTCAAGCGTGTATTAACTTAACGTACTAAGAAATGACAGTAGACAGCGGTATAACCAGTTGCGCCATTCTGCTTTGTAACGAAACGTGTGTAAACTATGGTTATTCCAATACTCACAATTCTGACCTCAAAATGTAAACACGTTGACATATTATAAATTAATTTTTATCTCAGAATGCGAAAACTTTTTCCCAGTATGTATATATCTTATTGTAACCGTTATTATATGCCATTATTAATATATTAATTTAATTTTTTTAAGAAATTACATCTTTGGGGCCCTTTTCGTTGACACAGTCCATTTTAATGCGCTTTACTAAGACATGTGCATTCAATAAATAAAAATAATATAATATAATACACAAAAAGATTATTTTTTTTTAAAGTAAAAAAAAAAGCCTGAAACTATTAAAACCCCGGGCGGGTATCGAACTCACGACTAAAGAGCCATAAAGAAAAGAAATGACAGCAGACAGCGCGTTACCAACTGCGCTATCATGCTTGGTAAGGAGTAGTTTGTAAACTATAGTTATACAAAATGCTTACAATTCTGACGTCAAAATGTGAACAGGAAAAGGGCCAAACAAACACAACCAATATTTTAAATGAATTTTTATCTCAAAATGCGTACAATTTTTTTCCATTATATATACCTGTTTTATCCATTATTATATGCCAGTATTCATATCTAAATTTTAGATTGTTAAAGAAATTGCCCCTTGAGGCCCTTTTCAATGACACAGTTCCTTTAATGGCCTTTAATGAAGTCCTTCCGCGCAGAAGCTGCGTTATGTGAGGACTCGGTGTGTGTCCCAGCACCCTTGCCTAATTTACTTACTAGAGACGCATCAAAAGTTGGAACGAATTTTAAATTATAGCTGCAAGCTTCAAACTATTTGTCTTTTACTGAAATATCTGTAATTTTGGTGTGGTCTTGTGTTGTGCGTGTGTGGGGGGGGGGGGAGGAGGCCTGAGTACCCGGAGGAAACACCACCTGTTCGGTATGGAGACCACCAACCAAACTCACATGCGTCGGGGACCCGGAATCGAACCTCAACCGCAGCGGTGAGAAGCGATTGCTGCGAGCGTGCCAAACACTGCGCTAGCCGGACAGCCGGTACAGCAAACATCGCGTTAACATTTATTGATAGATCTTTGAGTGTAGCTTTGTTTACATCCTACAGAGTGGAGATGTTTTCATTTGCTGACAACGTTCGAATCCTAATGGAACAGAGTATAACAAAATATTGTTTCTGTAAGGATTAAATCAATATAATATGTTGCCACTAAGTCTTTACAAAATATATTCGAGATACAAATGTAAAAACAAAAATAGTATGTATTTAATAATATTTCCCCATATTTTTGCGAAATTACGTTGATATATATATTTAAGGAAAGGGACTCTGTGTGTGTCAATGGATAAATTCAAAAGCATTACAGATATTTATAATATAAATACACATTCTTAACGTGGCTCAGTGTACTTAAAACGTTGCATCTATAGCTGAATTATTGTTAAAGAAACAAGGACGGGGATTTTAGATGATAAAGACTACCTTAATGTTCCCTCATTTGGGAGTTATAAAAAACTGTTTCCATTTGTTATTTATTTCTGATACAAGTGCTCATAACACTTATTACGGTGTCCTATTAATGCCATCGTAGTTTCGCGACTTTGACCTTTGCTTATGAGACGGCGTCGGCGCCTCGATACGATACGCCGACGCTTCGACATGATACGCTGAAGCGCCGAGACGATAGCCGAGACGATACGCCGAAGCGCTGGCACGATGCGCCGGAGCGATAACGTCGCCCAATTTCGCCGAAGATGAAAACAACACACGAGATTTCGACGTTTATATCGCTTTGGCGTATCGTGTCAGCGCGTCGGCGCCCTTTTATCAACACATGTCGAAGTCGCGAAACTACGCTGGCATAACAGAACACCGTAACTAACACATAATGCTGTTTGGTGCGGAAAGAACTCTCTAGGTTCACAAAATAACTTGAACTTAAATACAATTCGACACGTCCCTAACAGAGGCCCGTCGCTCGCATATATGACAATAGAAGTCAATAGTAAAATGCTAATACTACTCGTACTACTGCTTATTTCATTGTAGAATCAAATATATGGCTGGGACCAGTTGCAATTTTTTAACCTGGTACCCGGCTCTGAATTACCCGAGGATACCCGGGTACCAGCTATTAGTATTCCAGGCACTAAAATTCCACTCGTCCTGACGAGTAGCAATAGTTTACCTTACGATTGCAATAAGAAATGTATCCACAGTTATAGTGCCATCACACCGAACCACGTCCTTACTACGTCCTCCGCGTCCTGACAGGACATGGTGAGGACTTGCTTGGTTGTGGTGCGAACCGACATATGCGTAGTGGAGAACAGGTAGGGTCTTGATGGACGTGGAGAACGTGGAGAGGTTTTTTGCATGCACAAAACTTACGTGGTGAGGACTTGGAAGGACCATGGACGCAGTACGAACATATCGGAAACGTAGTAGGGACCGCATTGACGTATTGATGATGACGTGGTAGGGACGTAGTGATTAATTCTTGAGCGTGGTGCTGACGTGTCGGTTACGTGTCTACTGCAGGCCGCGCTCGCGGTGCGTTCTCACTACGCTTGACCTGCGTCCGTATCACGCTAATCCCGTCCACGTGGCGTCCGCCTACAGACCTTACCAAGATCTTACTAAGATTGTCGCAGGTCCTCCCTATGTCCATTCAGGTCCTTTCCACGCTCTCAAAGTTTGTACTGCGTTAGTCTAGGTTAGCGCCAGGTTTGCCGTGGGTTTTTACTGCGTAAGCACTACGTCAGTACTGCGTCAATCCAATGTATTTTTGAAAAGTATAAATACTTTTGCAGAATTATATCTTTATTATATATCAATGTTAAAATGATGATCGAAAGGGAAGACGTGTTTAAAATATTTTTCTACAAGGGCAAGAGACAGTGGCAGAATGTCAAATTGCTTCTGTTCGGCAGGTCAGAAGGAGGCGTCAGTGGCGGTGAAGGCCGAGGTTAGGTGGGTCCGTGACTGGCTGAATGTGGACAGCAGATTTTATGGAACAGTTAAATATACCACCGCATATGGCTAATACCAGACACAGCGTGAATGCGTTTTTATATGACCAGGTAGACGTAGTAGTAGCGGGATGCTTGCGTGGTGAGTGCCTGGTGGACGCTGTGGATACGTATTTGCGTACTCGTGATCGATAGAAAGTAGTGCAACGTGGTTATATGCGTCAAATGGACGTAGTGAGGACCGCTTTGACGTAGTACGAGCGTAAAAGGGACCTCGTACACGCGGTGTATAGACATAAATTTCGCCTTTTCGCCATGTTCTCACCATACTCGCCATCATTTATACCGGCACAGCAATCGTCTTAATGCTGTTTCTGGCAACATTTAATATGAACCAGAATACGACCCGAGGCGCCAGGAAAGTAATTTATAACATACTTTAATGCAGCTTTCAAAACCATAGACGACAATTAACAAACATTGATAAGTTTATGTTATAGTGTACATCCCTATGCATCGTTCTAATGGCAGAATGCGCTGTTGTCAATGCCATAATGCTATATTTGTAAAAACTTAGTACCTGACGGTACGATCCATACTCAGAGAGCGTTCAAATGATCTTTCTTCAAAGACAGCAATTACTGGTTCTACCCAGGATACGGACTCGAAAGTGTCTCAGTAAGCTTCTGGCTTTCGACACACTCGAGCTTCAACAAATAGGTTTAAAGTTTAAACTTATATAATGTGATAAAATGTTTCCGCCCTTTGGGCCTCATCTACACGGAAGCTGAGAATGGGAATGCACGACAGCGAGTCTACACTTAGTTTACAGTATTGCGAGCGAACGTAGCTGCCATGAAAATGTTGTTCCTAGCGGGGCTGATTGTAGAGATCCTTCTTGGTAAGGAGTTATAAACATTTGTTTTTCAATGTTTAAATTTGCACAGTACATGTATACGTTTTTCGGCGTAGCTGTCTAAGATCACTTTTGACTAATATTTCTTGCGATAATTATGCAGTGGGAAAATTGAATGCCAATAGAATTGGGCAAATTTTCTAATTTTAGGGAATGCAAACTTCAAACAATGGTTTAACGTATAACAATAACTGTTGCATACTTTTGGGGATTAAAAAATTACATCATTGTTTACATAAGCCGTTAAACTAAAGTTATAAACATATCTTCAACATACACTCTAGAAATGAACATGATTATGAACAATTTTACTTATTGTGTGTCATGATCAGAATGTTATATTCATTCACGTAATGAAATAACTTTATTGTTAAGCCTAAATAATCGGCGCGCTCTATAAATAGCAATTACAATGCTACAATTCACGGGGACGACAGTCGGTCACAACGTACCTGTTGAGCTCTTAAGCACAAAATATAAAGTGGTAAATTTTTGGCATTTTTATGATAAATAAGCAAAACAAATATTAGCAAATTTGATTGAGCTTATATTTCCTATTATTTTATCATTGTGTAAAAATATGATTGTGCGCTGTAACCGACTGTCGTCTCCGTGAATTAATTCAAGCCAGTTAATTCTACAACTCCAGCAGCAGAATCATTCTAAAAATAGCGCGCGGTAAAGCTGTGTTAGTACACGCATCAATTAGCGGCTGGAGAATCCTAAACCCGAGAATTGCAATAAATGGTGAATTCATACACTTACAGTTCATTCATTCCCGCTATTATTTTCTGACAATGTTAATTTGTTAAATTTGCCGGACAAATTCATGTATCAATAATGTTTACGTAAATTACTAGTATTTAGCTTATTCATGTATCACTGGTGAAAACATGAGGCGGTATATGATCGGTTTATTCACGGTACAGATATTAATAATTATTAAGTTTATCTCAGATTAATTTTGGGGGCCAATACGTTTTCTTATAGTGTCCGAAAAATTTAGTGTCAGAGAAGTCTCCTTAGTAGGGAGCGAACCATCTGGGGTCCGAGAAGTGTTTCTTAGTAGGGAACGAAAAATATGGGGTCCGTGAAGTCACATCTTGGTCCTCGTATATTATATTTAGGGCAAAAAAATGACATTTTAATATTAATTTCTACGCCGATTGTCTCGTTTCAAGACATTTCTTGATATATATATACGTTTATTATATACCTTTTGTTTTTCTGTTATTCATATATACTGTATCCAACAATCAAATAAAGGAAACCGTATTCGCTGCTAGAGTTTTCTCTTCCCGTATCATACTAGTATCCCGTGTTAACACAAACACTCGGTCGAATTTGGCAATTATCGGAATGCATATACACAGTGTATAAGCGTACAGTGAACTAAACCGGAAGTTGGTGATCTGTACGCCGATGATCAGTTAGTTGCAAACAGCAGTAATCGCCGTAAGTGACACCAATTTTGATATTATCTTTTACATTAGGGATGAATGTTACACTATTTAATTTTTTATGTAAATTAATGTCCTTTTTGTCACACATATGCTTTGTGGTTTGTGTAGAAATTTTGTTGTTGATAAATCGGTAGTTGATATGTTTAAACGATCGAAAAAAAAAATGAATAAATTTCATGTAAGGCCGCTTTTCCATATGTCCGTATCCGCATCCGCAAAATTCGAACAAGTTGAAAACAGTTGGACCGTTTCAATAATTATGTCCGCAGTCCGTATTCGCAAAGCGCATCCGCAAAAGCCGCCCGCAAGAAATCGTGCGGTGAGCGATTTTATGCGGATGCGGACAACATGGTATCTAACTAACTATGTTAAACAAATGGCTGTTGTACATAAAACATTGGGAAAATAGAAAAAAAGTCTAGATAGACCTGGATAACTCAATCTAAGACTCACTGAGTACAATTAGTCGGTAATAAAGGGTAACCTTTACATTAGTTAGGACTGGCGCTGTAGTTATAATTGTTGGATGCTTTATATTGTTTAAAATCCACCACTTGCGAATGTTTTCACAAACTTGCATAAATGTTTGCATTCGACGTAATTAAAAATGTTTAAAAGCTTCTTACTCATACATTATAACTATTTGAAAATAAGAAGAAAACTAAAATATTCGACTTTTATATGCGGATTCAAGGAAAAGCGCGTCCGTATACCGGTAATATTTATGCGGATGCGGATACGGACATATGGAAAAGCGGCTTAATTCGTTGAATTTCGCGTACATATGTAAACCTGTGTGTTGCTTAACACCTATAAACACTTATTAAACTATAGACATTAATTGATAACGGATTATATTTGTAATATCCACGATATTTATCGTTTTATTCAGTCACTGTTTGTTTATTTACTGTACGCCTAGTTTCAACTGTATGCAGTCATTAGTTGCGCAATTGAAATAAAATTCTGTACGCTAAGTTGCGATTAGTGATCGACACATATTTAAGAAATGTTCGATCTTCCTTAATAAAAGTAAAGTAAAGTGTTTGTTTATTATAGTGCCTCGCGATTAAGGCACGCCAGTTTTGACTTATGAGACACCTTCACTGATGTACATCTTTACACCCGATTCCTATCCTATATGCCGGGCGCTTGGCAGGAAGGCAATCGTTACCCCTTGATTTAACTAGCTGCTGGGTAGGCAACCGGCCATATTAGAACTCGCCCTGTGTAGGACTCGAACCTTCGACCTCCCGCTCCATAGGCGAACGCCCTAACCACTAGGCCACGGAGACGGTTTATTATATGTATAATATATTAATAATTATTATATAACAGTACGTAAATATTATTTAGTTTACATGTGCATGTATTATTTCTGCGTAATAAATAATTATTTCATTCAACAGTGTCAATTCATGGTGACATATCGATCTGTATTATACATTAATTTTGCTGTATAGGAATCGCGCGTGTTTGTCCGTACGTACGAATGTGTACGTCCGTAAAAATGCGCAAACTACATATTTACAAAACATCAACATTTTTTAAATTTTTCTTTAATAAAATATGCAATAAAATGTGTTTTTTATCGGGTTACATGATGCTGAAATGATATATAACCAAATTTTTCGAATAAAAATGTCGGTTATTAGATTGGGGTATGTCGTTGGGCGAGCGGGCGGGCGGGGTGGCGGCGTCAACTTTTCGTTTCCACTCTCTAACCAGAGAACGGATTGAGCTATTGTAATGAAACTTCATCCATAGATACCTTATATTAAGACCTTGCATGTGATTGCATATGGGGTGTGTGGGGTCAAGGTCAAGGTGGGATCAAGGTCAATGTCACTGTTACTAAAAATAGGAAAACGGTTTCCGCTCAATAACTTGAGAACGCATCGAGATACTTTAATGAAACTTCATACATAGATACCTTATATCGAGACCTCGCTTGGGATTGCATAAGAGGTGGGTGGGGTCAAGGTCAATTTATTTGCAAAATTATGAGAATTGATAAATAAACTGTGATAAGATTTTAAGTACAAAACGCTACATATGTTCCATATAAGCCGCCAACCTCCGCGCAGATTTGACTGATTCCGAGCAAGGCTCAAATCAAATTAATGTTGACCGATAGGGGAGGCAATCTCTGCGAGACTCGGCAATTCAAAGCTTTCAATGTAGGATCATATTTTGAGATAAATCGCATTAGGAAATAAGGTCACTGTGCAGCGTTTGTTAATGAATGGTTTAATTTGGTCACGAATAACATTCCTCATCAAAATGATAAGCTTATGGCAAGCGTTCATATTATTCAAAACGGCACTTCTTAACTTTCGCGTATGCGAAGCTGACTGATTAAATGCGTTACGATCATAGCGATTGACAACCACCGGCTTTCAAAATGCGGTACATATGGTTGTTCTGCGAACAACTAATCAAAGCGCTGAAGGCACTGCAGTTGTTCGCTATTGCGTTCACTGGGCACTACTCAGCTTCAAATGTTTATAGCAACATAAATTTAAAGTTATTAGAGCAGTTTCGAAATATATTGTTGAGATTTTGTCTAAACTAAAATCTGTCTACAGTTTTTAATTAATATTATCAATGACTTTTATAGCATTCATTAGTAGTTGTTAATTGTTAATGCGCTTTGCGCGTATATTTCAATAAAATTTTATAACATAACGTCATGTAATCGATTCTTCCAAATAACTTTTCCAAATTGAGGAATAGGACCCGTTCTGGTATGTTTTGCAGAATCTTTCGCAAATATGTTGAATAAACAATAGTATTAAAATTGTTCAGACCCAGAAAATCTAATTTAAAGTGAAAATTTGTCAGTGTATGCGGCACTTTAATTTCCATATAATAACTTTCATATGAAATACACGAATCGTTATCATTGACAATCTGGACAATTGTGTGTGTGTGTGTGTGGGGGGGGGGTGACATAGCTTAGATACAGTGGTTATAAATGTATTCATTGGAAAAGTATGGTAGTTACGCTCATTGAGTGTTCTTGTGTAAAAAAAATAGCAATCACAGGATTATTTTTTTTTTACTAGCCGCTCTGGCACGACGTGTTATGCATAATATTGTCTTTTTTCTTCCAAAAATGTCAAACTTTAAACGAAAATATTCGCACTACTTTATTTTTAGGAATCCTACATTCACTGTTTTTTATAACATTTGTGTCAACATTATAAATATAAATTGAACACAAAGACATTGCTTAGCGGTTGATAATAGTCAAAACGAGGCGTTAAAATATATATTGCCTCGTAAATATCAGATTTTACAATATATATCGCCATTGTGTAGTTATGTTAGTTTTTATCTCTCAATCATCCCGTTTTGATTTGTATCTGTTATCTGTAACTGATGAATTGAGGTGTATTAAATTATTAATTAAAACGACAGTCGATCACAACGTACAATGTTTATTATTATTATTATTATTATTATTATTATTATTATTATTATTATTATTATCATTATTATGGCCAAGTTAATAATGAATAAGTAATAAAATAATAAATCAACAAATAACCTTAACAAGAGTCGGCGATAACGAGAGGAATTATTCGGTTTTAGATTAGATAACTGTGCTTCTTCGCGGCTCGCTTCGTGACCTAATTCATTCATTTTAATCAACGACGCCTGAAGCACTACTTAATTTTCTTCCGCTTATAAAGTCATAATTTGATCGTACATTGAAAGTTGTTAACTTAAGTTTTCCCAACATGCTATTTTCTAATCAAATGCATTATCGTAATGATTACCATTTGACCTTTTACCATTTGACAAACTAAAATTTAGCCTGGTTCCCTGTTCGTACTAAGACACAAATGACACAAATAAAAAAAACGTCGGACTATGATGGTTTGTCTGCAGTAATGCAATTTTGATAAAAATTAGTCCATATATAAATCACACTGCATTGTTAAAGCAACATTATGTTAGATTACAAAGAATAAAGCTTTTTTGTAATGCGCGACACGTTTATGCTAAAACAGAGGAAAACAAAAGTGAAGGGTATTTCGGACATAACAATCAAGAATGGGATTTCGGATAAATGACTCGTTTCAATACTGTCTATGTTGCATAAAGAGATATATTGGCCATAATGGCAACACAATATTATCTAAAATTCTGAAACTAATATGCTCAATGTAACATCACACATTTATTTCATTTAATTCGCATTTTGTTATTGTTTAACTTACTATCTCAGTGATTGCTTCGTAGCTTTAATACACGTTTTGGTATTACATAACAAAATATAACCAACATACTTAACGTTATTGGGCACGCAATGAACGTGTTTTACTGGTTAGTGAATATTTGACAAATTGAATCCACAAATTGTTTGATATGTTCTTCTGTAACTCTTGAAATTGGTGCATTATACAATTGTGCTACACAGAGACATCCTTTGTAAAAGACACTTCTTTGTGCAACAAAAGAATTATATAATGTTAATAATTGCTTTGCTATAAAATAGAAATTACAATCCTTAAAACCTGCATTTGCTTTTAAATGCTCAGCTCTTGATAGTACGTATTTACCTCAATCTAAAAGCAACACCACCAACTGATATGCTACAGAAGCCAGACATTAGCATAGAAAATGATAATTTTGCATTTTCTTGCATTTCCTCAATTTATATATATTTAAATGACACCAGATATGCATATCAATCAAATAATTCCAGTACCATACGATTTATTAGCTTGTTAAGATTGTTTTATTTAATAATGACCTACAACTGCACATTTGGCAAAACTGTTTTCGCACTAGCAAATAAAATAGTTAACGTTTTGTTTAAATTATACATATGAGGCGTGTCGTGGGAAAACCGGGCTTAATGCATGTGCGTTAAGCGTCGTTTCGGATCAGCCTGTGCATTCCGCACAGGCTAATCCGGGATGGCACTTTCCGTCTACAGAGGATTTATGATCAGAAGAGACTTCCTTGATACAGAGAAAAAAACATAAAAACGGAAAGTGTCGTTCTGGATTAGCCTGTGCGGACTTTTTTTTATGGTGGCATAGAACTGCCTTACAATAACTACTTAAGGTTCGCGAAAATGTTCGTGTTACCACTTAAGTTTCGTGTTATTTATTTTATATCGTAATAGCGTTTGTGAATTTTTTCGACGTAAAATATTTATCTGCTTAACGAAAAACAGACCTGAAAGTGTCCAAACTGACATCAGAATTCCAGTTAATAAAAGCTTTTGTGGTATCAGGAATATTGACTTTTTAAGATTTGCGTTGCAAGATAATTATCATGATAATTTTCGCTTTAGGCACGAGAATTGCACGAAACACGAAGCGAGGCACGATATTTTACCGCGAGACACGAAGCGAGAATATCGTGTCTCGCTTCGTGTTTCGCGCAATTCTCGTGTCTCGCCCTCGCCGTAAGAGGCACGATATTTCATATTGCACTAACCGGATTCCGTACATATGCGATCTGAAAATAAACAATGCAGTAAAATAATGCAATATGTATGGATAGTTAACTGTCATTTATCATAGCTGCCGCGTTGCCCGCTTGTGCCTGACCCATTAATGGAGTGAAAGGGGCAGGTAATGCAGAATATTAGCAGCATATGTACGGTCAATTCCTGGTCTGTCCTGCTTCGTTATATGTTGGAAACCAGGTAGATGATCTCGTTCATGGTCCATCTGAAAAAGAAACATAACGAAATATAATATTTTAAGATAACAGTTTTATGTCAATGTAATGTTTTCTTTTTCATAATGTATTATGTCATGTTCAAAACTTTACTAAAATTAATTAAATCATAATTAACGATATTTAAACATGTAAGGTGAGTATTAACATCTGAGCACTAAAATACTATTTGGTAAACTTTAATATACCGAAATAAATTATTGTCAGAAATTTCATCCGAAATTTCCGTGGATGGAGTTATCCGAAACATTATTCACTTATTTTAGTGTCCAGTACCTCAATATACAGTGTTGCAAGCACAAAACATACGAGTTTATTTAAGTCTATTAAACTCTATCTACTCAAAGTCTTTGTGGACACTGATTTTTTATATTCATAAACTTATATCTCTTAGTACACGCGTGAAATGTTGTTGTTGTCCGCCGATTAGTCGTTTGTTAGTAGTAGTAGAAGTAATAATAATAATAATAATAATAATAATAATAATAATAATAATAATAGTACGGACAATGGTAAATACAAACAGGTTGATTGACCACTATGTATATTTGACTTTCAGCGGCTTCTGTTAGAAGTGCTGAGGATCCCATGGCAACAACGATTTCTGCAACAACTAATTCTACTGCGCATTTAGCACCTACTGCAACATCTACTGAGACCATTACTCCTACTGCAACATCTACTGAGACCATTACTCCTACTGCAACATCTACTGTGACCATCGCTCCTACTGCAACATCTACTCTGACCATCGCTCCTACTGCAATATCTACTGAGACCATTACTCCTACTGCAACATCTACTGAGACCATTTCTCCTACTGCAACATCTACTGTGACCATCGCTCCTACTGCAACATCTACTGTGACCATCGCTCCTACTGAAACATCTACTGTGACCATCGCTCCTACTGCAACATCTACTGTGACCATCGCTCCTACTGCAACATCTACTGAGACCATCGCTCCTACTGCAACATCTACTGAGACCATCGCTCCTACTGCAACATCTACTGAGACCACTGCTCCTACTATAATATCAACTGCGACTATCGCTACTTCAACACCTGCTGCAGCCATTGCAAACAGGTGTAATGGCACAGCTGAGATCCCTCCGAATAAAGTGCGTAGCATATAATAAAACAACACGATACAACACGATACGACACGATACGATACGATACGATACGATACGATACGATACCATTATAGCAATAATAATAAACAACTAATATTTATGATGATGATGATAATGATGCCGCTGATGATGATAATGATGATTGTTTATATGGTGATTTTTCAGGTTTCCAGCTCCTGCTCACTGCCGTTTGCATCCCTGGCCAATTTGTCCGCTGTCCTACTTATTGCGCGGTTATTTTAGAGGAAAAACATGCGAGCAAAGACCTGAAAGTACCGAATGTAATAAATATATGAACCATTGGCTTAGCAACTGGAACAATATCATGGAAACTGTTTAAGATAGTCCCACTTCAAACAACTATCTACGATAGTGTTATTCCAACCAACTGTCTACAAGAAAGTGCCATTCCAGACAACTGTCTACAATAGTGCCGTTTTAAAACACTGTCCCACTTCAAACAACTGTCTACGATAGTGTTATTCCAACCAACTGTCTACAAGAAAGTGCCATTCCAGACAACTGTCTACAATAGTGCCGTTTTAAAACACTGTCCCACTTCAAACAACTGTCTACGATAGTGTTATTCCAAACAACTGTCTACAAGAAAGTGCCATTCCAGACAACTGTCTACAATAGTGCCGTTTTAAAACACTGTCCCACTTCAAACAACTGTCTACGATAGTGTTATTCCAAACAACTGTCTACAAGAAAGTGCCATTCCAGACAACTGTCTACAATAGTGCCGTTTTAAAACACTGTCCCACTTCAAACAACTGTCTACGATAGTGTTATTCCAAACAACTGTCTACAAGAAAGTGCCATTCCAGACAACTGTCTACAATAGTGCCGTTTTAAAACACTGTCCCACTTCAAACAACTGTCTACGATAGTGTTATTCCAAACAACTGTCTACAAGAAAGTGCCATTCCAGACAACTGTCTACAATAGTGCCGTTTTAAAACACTGTCCCACTTCAAACAACTGTCTACGATAGTGTTATTCCAAACAACTGTCTACAAGAAAGTGCCATTCCAGACAACTGTCTACAATAGTGCCGTTTTAAAACACTGTCCCACTTCAAACAACTGTCTACGATAGTGTTATTCCAAACAACTGTCTACAAGAAAGTGCCATTCCAGACAACTGTCTACAATAGTGCCGTTTTAAAACACTGTCTACGTTAGTGCCATTACAAACAACTTTCTAGTATGGTACCACTCCAAATAACTGTCTACAATAATGCAACTCAAAACAACTGACTACGATAGTTTCACTATACAAAAAAATTATACGATAGTTCCACTCGAAACAACTGTCTACGTCAGTGCAACTCAAAACAACTGTATACGATAGCTCCACTATAAACAACTTTACATAATAGTGCCTCTCCAAACAACTGTAGACGGTAGTGCCACTCCAAACAACTGTAGACGTTAGTGCCACTCCAAACCACTATAGACGGTAGTGCCACTCCAAACCACTATAGACGGTAGTGACACTCCAACTATAGTTTATATCCAATCGTTAGTCAATATGAACATCTTGATGTACAATGCGGGTAATCGTTCAATCGAGTTTACCTGTAGTGCCGTTTGTCCTTAGTCCATTTATATAAACGTCTGCTTTAATGAGGCTTACGTATTAACATATTTTCGTATTTTTAACAAATGTCTTAAATACCTTAACTAATAAATATAGCATTCGGACTAACAAACCCAACAATGTTTTAAAATATGCATACAGTATACAAACAAAAATACAATTCCACAAGGGCACTAACCCACAACCCTCCGATCAAAAGTTTGGCACGCTAGGCCGAAGTTCCTTGAGTGCTTAGTCGTGTATGTCTGGCACGCTAACCACTAGGCCAAAGTTCATCGAGTGCTTAGTCGTGTATGTCTGGCACGCTAACAGCTAGGCCAAAGTTCCTTGAGTGCTTAGTCGTGTATGTCTGGCACGCTAACCGCTAGGCCAAAGTTCCTTGAGTGCTTAGTCGTGGATGTCTGGCACGCTAACCGCTAGGCCAAAGTTCCTTGAGTGCTTAGTCGTGTATGTCTGGCACGCTAACCGCTAGGCCAAAGTTCCTCGAGTGCTTAGTCGTGTATGTCTGGCACGCTAACCGCTAGGCCAAAGTTCCTCGAGTGCTTAGTCGTGTATGTTTGGCACGCTAACCGCTAGGCCAAAGTTCCTCGAGTGCTTAGTCGTGTAAGTCTGGCACGCTAACCGCTAGGCCAAAGTTCATTGAATGCGTTGTCGTGTATTTATGGCACGCTAACCGCTAGGCCAAAGTTCCTTGAGTGCTTAGTCGTGTATGTCTGGCACGCTAACCGCTAGGCCAAAGTTCATTGAGTGCGTAGTCGTGTATGTCTGGCACGCTAACCGCTAGGCCAACGTTCCTTGAGTGCTTAGTCGTGTATGTCTGGCACGCTAACCGCTAGGCCAAAGTTCATTGAGTGCTTAGTCGTGTATGTCTGGCACGCTAACCGCTAGGCCAAAGTTCATTAAGAGCTTAGTCGTGTATTTCTGGCGAGTTCCTTGAGTGCTTAGTCGTGTATGTCGGGCACGCTAACCGCTAGGCCAAAGTTCCTTGAGTGCTTAGTCGTGAATGTCTGGCACGCTAACCTCTAGGCCAAAGTTTCTTGAGGGCTTAGTCGTGTATGTCTGGCACGCTAACCGCTAGGCCAAAGTTCCTTGAGTGCTTAGTCGTGTATGTCTGGCACGCTAACCGCTAGGCCAACGTTCCTTGTGTGCTTAGTCAAGTATGTTAACGCGTTTTTTAATATCGACGAAAAGCAAAATACAAACGTCTTATATCATTTGACTTTTAAAATGATGTGTATTCACATATTTCGAATATATTTCTGTTTCAGCGGTGTTATTTCGCTCCTTTGCCTATAGTGTATTGGTCCTTTTTTTAAACCGTTGCAATTTTTAGATTTTGGAAACTATCAGTTTGTCAATCTGTGAATAGGTCACATCGGGAGGTCGTTCATACGAATTTCGCTGTAGAGCAATTCGTCTTTAGCCAACGTGATCAACGTCTGATTAACAAATAGGGACGTATACGTCGGATGTCGTTCATCGAGCTTCTCTGTAGTATAATGTGCCCTTATGCTACATATTATAAATACGGTACGATTTAACAGACATACACACATGATGGTTAGTCTTTCAGGCGAAATTGACAGTAGTACAGTTCGCCTTAGTCTACTTAAATCTTTGCCTGGTAAAACACACTGGGAGATAGCGAATCCGTTGGATGTTTGACTGTGAATAGTTACAGAACTGTTCGCCTTTATTTTTCAGCTAGTTTAACCCAACTTTTGACCTTTCTCAACATCCAATCAAATTTGTGAAAATTTCCCGCCAGTAGTCCCGAATGAATAAATCATAACGCCGCGTAGGCTAGTTTTAAAGAAATCCACACTACGGCCTGTAAAAAAATTGGCTCCATTTTATTTTGGAGGTAAATGGAAAAATTAGCCAATGTGGACAAATTCAGACATACCTCTTTACTTTGTTTACGCTTTTGACTAATTTCCAGTTCTCAGCTCCCTATTTGGAAGTTGCATTGGCTCAATTTTCATTTTCAATTTACATGCCATATTCGATAGGCAACATTCCATTGAATACGCACGCTGACTAACCTGCGACTATTAATAGTATACACGTCAGCAACACTGAATCCTTCTAACAAGCATCCAGAGAACCATAGACAATAAGATTAATAATGAATGGGGAATTACTGGTATTTATCAACTTGCCATGCATGTTTATTTGAATAACGGTCGGTAGATCTATTTATTAAGAATTATTTATAATTGGATTTTCTCTTATCTTCTCCTGAAGAGGCTATGCAATGTAGATTTTGCCTCTTCCTATAAATAGACACTGGCGGAAGCTTCTGACAAAAGTAATTTAATTTCATTTTACACTTGGTATTTTTATTTTACATGCGTTTTATGAATGCTTTAAAAATATATTAGTTATACGAAAAAATGCTATATTTTTCCAAACGAATATAAATCTAATTCGCCATTATTAAATATAACTTTACGTTTTTGTTATCACAAAATGAAGTCAAATCATTGCGATGAATGTTCCCTGACGTGTGTTTTTATTTGGCAAGCATAGTATAAATGCTTAATCCATAACGTATAATATAGACGCTCATATTCATTATCGTCAGTATTTTCTTGGAAACAATATAAATTCTAGTAAATTTTGATTTGCTTGACAAATACTGTATAAATTATTTAGATTAATAAAATCCCGGATGAAAACTATGAGGCGGTAAGATCACATAATTGTACGGACATAACTTAATTAAGATATCTTAAACATATGGACATAGTTTCCCGAATCCTTATGATGCTATGCACCATTGTTTTTCTTGTGATATACTGATATTTCTACCAAATTCTCGTGAAGAGGCAATTCAATATACAAATATACATTGTTTTTATATACCGGTAGACTATGAATAAATGCATTGTATTCTAAAATAATTTAATCATGAACAACGCTTCAAATATATATATTTCGTTGTAATTGTAAAATGCTTAGCTTTACTTTGTATAGATAGACATAATGACGTTGATGAGCAGATTAGTCTGACTTATTTGGGTTATTCAAGTAGAACTGATTTAAAACATGGGGCAGTTCATCAGTTTATTGCTTTGACATGAAATAATCATATTCTTTCAATTTCAAATATAGAAACATTACATACTACTGTTTTAGGAGCTAGCCATATGAAAATATGAATTCGCTATTTGACGATAAAAATTTACTTATTTATTTTATTTTAAAAAATATCGAAAAATAATATTAAATGCGTGTACAATAACGATCTATGAAGAAATGAGACTGTTCGTTTATAAACCAAATCAACATATGCATCAGTTTTAAATATTCATGTGTAATATTCAATTTACGTTCTTTACAAACATTTACAACATACGCCGAATATCTTTTTAAAAAGATATTTCTTGTTTATCATATCTTTGCTTCTTAAAACTAGGACATACCGAATAAGTTAATAATTGGCTGGGACTAATTAAAGAATTGTCCGACTATAGTTTCACCAATCATATTTTTCATACACCTGTGAAGAGTATGATCTCATTTGTCACATTTTTAAGTGTAAAGAATATGATTGGCAAAAAAATATGAATGACTTCATTGCATATCAAAAACTGGGTGCGATCAAAAACTTCACAGAAAATGTGAAGAATAAGACTTTTATGTGTGAAAAATAAGATCTGAATGTCATCGGTGAAGAATGAGATCATATTTTTCACAGATATGAAAAATATGATTTGTAAAAAAATATGGTTCTACACACCTATATGCTGTACACACCTATACACACCTATATGGCAACATGCTTTACGATTAAACATTGTGGCGAGTAATTCGGGCGGTCGTTCAGAGCAGAATAACATGTGTTTGTTTTTAAACATGGGATATAAGTGAGGACACAAGACTACGTAAGACTGGGTCAATTCTCATACACGCATGCGTTGATTGGTCGTTTAGATGAACTTCGCTGTTTGCACTGTCGTCTTATATCATTGTAATATTTAAGTGATCGCACAGACAAGCGTCGCTGTAGCAGAATTTGCCCTTAGTCATTTTATATCATTGTCGTTGGGATCAAATTAATACTATGATAAAAATTCATGATCATTATGTTACTGCATCTTGCTGCACCTGTGCTATTATATTTCTGTTGTAATATATTTATCTAAAATGTAATTTATTTGACGTTAGAACTAGTATTTGTCATTCCTGTCAGATGTCATCAACACAAGGACCACAATGGAAATAAGGGCTTGCTCTTAATTGTGTCATCCTTGGTGCTGGTGTACATGTCATGGCTATTTAATCCTCAAGTTGTAATTATTTTAATTACTTCACATGATGTGTTATTTATTCATGTATTATGTTCTCCTTGACCGAAATAAATATATCTATATATCTATTATTGGGGTTGTCGTTCAGACAAGCTTCGCTGTGGCAGAATTCGCCCTTAGTGAACTTATATCATTGTCGTTGGGACTTTTAATAAGAATGGTCGTTCAGACATGCTTTGCTGCAGAATTCGCCCTTCGTCAACTTATATCATTGTCTGTTTTATTAGGGTGGTCGTTCAGACAAGCTTCACTGTAGCACATTTCGCCCTTAGTAAACTTATACCAAATTATCGTGCTTAATTGATTAACATGCTTTGGCCGTGTTCTACATCATGCGAAAATAGCAGCAACAAATAAACTCCATTCAGCGTCTTTCCAGCGTCGCTCAATGGATTCTCGTCTCAGACAAGATGCGAAGCATTCGAACATAATTGACACGAGCGGCGCCCGTGAAAGCCCTGAAAGGACGACAAACATCTTCTTTTTAGGCGCAGTCAATTACTGTATCAATTAGGCGGAGCGAGTAGTATGTCTCTATAGATGGGAAAATATGGTGTTAAACATTAAACTTGTGACTCTCAATTGGCCCGCTGGATTATCGGCTGATTAAGCAAATGTTCTGATGTGGCTATCACGATATATTTGGCTATGTTTAAATCGTTGGTGCAGTCGACGGGTCTGTTTACTGACACGTGAAGCGCTCAGGTGCTGTGGTTGTCTTGTTATTAAGTCTGGTATGTGGAGAGAAGTAAAAAAGAGACGCCCAGGAACAGTTTGTGAATATGAACTCATCGACTGAATATGAACTCATCGACTGAATATCAAATCATCGACAGAATATGACCTCGTCGACTGAATATCAAATAAATACGAAGTGGATGTGAACTCATCGACTGAATATGAACTCATTGACTGAATATGATCTCATCGACTGAATATTTACTCATCGACTGAATATATATCAAATCATCGACTGAATATCAAATCATCGACGGAATATTAACTCATCGACTAAATACGAACTTAATGTTAACTCATCAACTGAATATAAACGCATTGACTGAATCTGCGCTGTAATGAATTGTTGCACAGTGCAGCACATGCGTTTCATAGTTAATTTTTAGAAATCAATTCGTCGCTGCAGTTGCATTGATATTGCGGAACAATTTTCCCGGAATTAGTGTTATATAAATGCCAGAATTAGTTTTCTTGAAGTGTAAAATGAGGAATTTGAAAGCAACAGCCGTTACGAGTGGCCGCATATTCATTACTGTCAATAACAAGGCTGATAGTTAAATACTATAATTAAGGAAATACGTGGTTCTTATGGAGTATAACAACAATGCTTGAAAACAAAATGATGGAATAAAATATGTGTGTTTGATATGTTTGAACAGGAACAACTTATTTCACGAAAATGGACTGCACAACGTGATTTCAATGATCAGTTGCCCTACAGTTATTAGAATAAAGCTGAAATTTTATAGAGATTAAAACATATTCATAACGGTACTTTAGTTATATCATATTAATAAAATATAATATATGTTTGGAATAACAAGAGTTCAAATGTAAGAAATCTTGATAGTGAACACTATTTATTTGTATGAGATTTCTAGTTTTTATCATTCAGTACTACAGCAGTTAACGAAATTATCAACGGATATTTTGTAAAAAAAGAAACCAACTAATCGAGATCTGAAATAACACGTTTAATTAATAAATGAATAAATAAATATTTACAATCAATATAGCCGGTTTATAGGTTGGCGAAAAAAGAGAATTACATGTATCAGGATTGTAAATTATATACAATGTGTTTGCAGGATCTATTGCAGAAAATTTAAACAACAATGAAAAATAACAAATAATATATTTTTAAGAATTTTTTTTACAAAATTTGATACTCTTGAAGAGCAATTGTAACCGTGTAAGGAACTAAAACACAAAATAAAATGACAGCAACTCAGCGCACGTTAGTCACGTGTGGCCTAGCTGTCACGTGTTTCTCTGGCATATTTCAAATACTCGGCTTCACGTGTCCTGGGTGGCTGGTTGTGACAATAGACCTGGGCGTGATTGAAGTCCTTTCCGGGGGCACCGTTACTGGATTCGGTGTCATTGTGTCGAAGTCGGCGGTGTGGTACTATCGCGTGTGCCTAATTGACGACAGAGCCCTCGCTGACACGTGTACTTCCGGCGGAAAACATGACACCTGGAAAATGGGATTTCGTTTGGGCCAAGTGTTTTCGAGTAGGATTTTTAATTATAATATTTTATTTCTAGAATTTATATTAATATGGGAAAGATGAATGTGATGAACCCGTATGCATAATATTTCGTATTGTCAAATAATATTTCATTTTATAATGTAATGTGAAAAATTGATCTTTTATACTTTTATACAATTAAAAAAAACTAACCTTAAATGCTAATTATATCTAAGAAATAAAAATGCATTGAACATATATTTATATAATATTACGTACCGTCTACATACAGTATCGCCATACCATACCATACAAGAAAAAATTATACAGCTTAACAAAATAATTGTAAAACAAACATTTATGAAACACAGACACACAAGCGCATTATAGAATGATTATAAACGCATTATATGTACTATTCATTATTTATCAGGGATTCGAGATCTAGACTGGCTGGAAGTGGAGATCGAACTTACGCTGGCATTGTTCTTTTGTCTGGTTGCGCTGATATTAGTGGTGTGTAGCCGCACAGGACTTCTTGAACTCGGTTTGAAAACATCAGCATTGCTTGTATCGGGATCGGTCATTATTTCCGGTGAGTGCATGTACAACCATTGACATGATGTTATAATAATTTGCATGGCATGTATCGATACAGCTGTAGAAGATCCATGATCGAATAATAGCCCGTTGATTTCACAAACTAGCTTCACATTCTGGCTTCACTCATTGACTTCACTCACTAACTTCACATACTGGCTTCATACACTGGCTTCACCGGCTCACTTCACATACCGGCTTCACTCGGTGATTTCACACACCGACTTCATCTACCGGCTTCGCTCGCTGGCTTCACACGCTGACTTCACATAGTGGTTTCACTCGCTGATTTCACATTCTGGCTTCACTTGCTGGCTTCGCATACAGGCTTAACACGCTAAATTTACATACTGGCTTCTTACAATGGCTTCATACACTAACTTCACGTACTGGCTTCACACACTAAGTTCACATACTGGCTTCACTCGCTGGCTTCACATACTGGCTTCACTCGCTGGCTTCACAAACTAACCTCTCATACTGGCCTCATACAATGGCTTCTCTCGCTGGCTTCACACACTGGCTTTACAAACTAACGTCACATACTGGCTTACACACTTGCTTCACTCGCTGACTTCACATACTGGCTTTACAAGCAGACTTCACATAATGGCTTCACTCGCTAACTCCGTACACTAACTTCACTTACTGGCTTCACACGGTGACTTCACCTACTGAATTCACACACTGTCTTCACACACTGACTTCACATACTGGTTTCATGCACTGGCTTCTCACACTGACTTCTCACTCTGGCTTCATACACTGACTTCACACTCTGACTTCACATATTGACTTCACACTCTGACTTCACACACTGACTTCACACTCTGACTTCACAAACTGACTTCACATACTGGCTCCAAATATCTGACTTCATACACTGACTTCACTCACTGGCTTTATACACTGACTTCACACGCTGACTTCACGTACTGACTTCACACACTGTCTTCACATACTGGCTTCACTCGCTGGCTTCACACGCTGGCTTCACACGCTGGCTTCACACACTGGCTTTCAATAACTTGCTTCACACACTGGCTTCACACACTGGCCTCACACATTGGCTTCACATACTGGCTTGACATACTGGCTTAGTCGCTGGCTTTACACAATGCCTTCACTCGCTGGCTTAACACACTGACTTCACACACAGTCTTCACAATCTGGCTTAGCACACTGACTTCACACATTGACTTCACACACTGGCTTCACATACTGGCTTCAAATAACTGGCTTCACACACTGACTTCACATAATGGCTTCATACACTGGCTTCACATACTGACTTAACAATCTGACTTCACACACTGACTTCATACACTGGCTTCACATACTGACTTCACACACTGACTTCATACACTGGCTTAATACACTGGCTTCAGATAACTGGCTTCACACACTGACTTCATACACGGGCTTCACATACTGACTTCACACACGGGCTTTATACACTGACTTCACACACTGGCTTCAGATAACTGGCTTCACACACTGACTTCACATACTGGCTTCACTCATTGATTTCACTCATTAACATCACATACTGGCTTCATACACTGGCATCACTCACAAACTTCACATAATCGCTTTATCCACTGACTTCACATACGAGTACTGGTTTCACACGCTGACTTCTCACTATGATCCACTATCTCCACGGTGCAAAATGGGTCACCGCATACTGCTGAACTAAAATTGGAATGCACAGTATATACTTCGTGGAAAAAGTCGTTAAACAGGCACGATATATGTGTATTTAAATTCAAATATTTAACAATCCATATACTCTCTGATAAAACAAGTTGCACGGAACAAAATATGATTTAAGCCACACATAAACGTTCACTTTTAGTAAAATAGTGCTAGCATGGTGAAGATCTCGGTCAAAAACAAGTAACTGTATTGAATGATATGCATAATTCGCATTTAAATCTTAAGTTTCAATATAAAGTTTATAGTTCCAAACGTATTTTTTTCACCAAAAACACAGTGATAAGATCACATAAACTTAAATGAGCTTCTATCATACGAATTATAGCCAAAATGGATGAGAAATCTGAATATATATATATGAAAATTCACTTCATGAATAAAAGACATGGACACTTTTTCACTTCGTCTATGACGTGGGATGAACTTCAGGAAAATATATGTTGTAAGAATATTTAGTAGCGATATCCACTGTGTTCCGTAGAACAAAAATCATTGTCATATAATGATAAAAACCCGGAGAAATTAACATTGTCTTGCCCTGCACTATGTTTTCTTGGCCCTAAGTATGCGGTGCCCATGCATTCATTATAAAAGTAACGTAGTTGTATTTCATCAGTATACGATGACCACATACACCGTGATCTCGCGTTTGAATTGCGGTACACTGGGAGCATTGTTGACCACAAACACATTTTGTAGGGGCCGATGACCACAACTTTTTACTTGCATTACATTTATGAATTATAGAACATTAAATATTGACTTTTTCTTTAAAAATCTCAAGCACTGATTTGCTGATTTATTGTTCAGGCCCGAAGAATTTAACATATTGCATTACAGGTATACTTATCATGCCACCAGTGATAACGGTGTCACGGGACGTCAGTTACGTCACTGATGACGTTTCATCTATAGTCGACGTCACAGGACGCGAGCTCATTACGGTTGATTTTCCATGGGCGCTAATGCTATCCGCCATAGGTCTGTTGCTTGCGTTTACCGCGGGTGCGATTTTTCTGATTGCCGCGTTTCGACGCGACGAGACTTCCATGACGATTTCCACGCAGACGTTCCTTGCACCGGCCATCCTAAGTCTAGGAACCTTTCCCGCTCAGATATCAGTTCACGATCGCTTAGGACATATACCACCGTCGGAACTGAAACCTCGCGAAGACCGTTTGCTGATCCCGCCGCCCATCGGTAGTCATGATGACGAGCCATTCAGTTTTCAGAACGGTCGTCTGCTAAGTGAAACGACGCTAGACATTCCCCCGCCACCGTTTGTATTCCTCACTCATAACAATAGCCCACCCGGAATTTCGACGGTGATAAACTCACGTCCGCCGTCGTGTGGAAGAATGAACAGCAGTTTAAGTCGGGCTGACGTCATCACAGCGACAGACGTGTCCGTCATAAACGTAAACCAACAGGACGAGGCAACGGCGACAGCTGAAGCCGAAGGCAAAGCAAATGTGTCTAACATAGCAAAACCTGATACGGAACTCGAATCAAAGACTGAAGTTTGTAAGGTAAAACAGAAATTTGTTCTGTTACCTAATAAGAGGGCTGGAACAACTGATGAGAGCAAACATACGGTCACGGGTATAAATAAGCCCTTTAAACCAACTGTTAAGACTTCGCCAATTGCAAAAAGATCAGAACCTATAACAAGAAGGAAGACAATCAACAAGACCGCCGTGCATCCCGTTGAAAATGTCCCGACAGAAAATAAACCAATCGCAAAGGAACCAAAAGAAAATAAACCAATAACGAAGGAACCAAAAGAACACAACCAAATAACGAATGAACCAAAAGATCACAAACCGGTAGCGGAGGTACCAAAAGAACACAAACAAGTAACAAAGGAACCAAACGAACACAAAACGGTAGTAAAGGAAGCAAACGAACAGAAATCGATCGCGAATGATAGTGAAAAACACATAACTGAGAACATCTTCAAAGAACAACCCCAAAGAAAGACGGCTGAAGCCACTCGTGTCGACACACGGGACAAAGCGATCCGTGGTCCAAAAACGTTTACAAAGGTTAAACCTAAAGTACAAAGATACAGCCTTCGTACTGAACCGAAAGAAGTTGATACAAGTGTAGGAATAATTGTCCCTAAAAGCAAAGCGCAGGAAACGGCATAACAAGGGGTCACGCATAAAGCGAATGAAGCAAAAGAAGATAATAAAGGCAAACAGTCTAAAATAACCAGGGTTCCAGTTGTAACATTTACAATCTGTGGCTTTTCGCAAGGGAGGACTAATGTTCAAGAGATATCAAAGTTGTAAACGTTAATGATATACTCATATTTTATATATTTTATATATTCCAATGTATTTTTGGGGTTTTTTTAGCGTAGAAATCTGCATATAGCAAACTGACGCAGACTATTAAATAGTCTGTCATTTTGAACCAGCAACACTGAATGGCAGAAATTCAAATTGCACGGTGTTTTCTGTTGATTTTCTTATTCACTTTTATGTTTTTAAATATATTTTAAATGACATTGTTAGTTCTTACAAGTCATTCCAACATCATTGACATCTATTTCAAAGTACCTTGCATTTTATGTTTAAAATATACGTAAATTGTATCATGGAGAGTAAGCTGGTTTACTTAAGATCTGGTAATAAATACCAAAGGACCAAACTGAAATCGTTCGCTCAGTTAACTGAATCAGATTATTCAGTTCAGAGTCAAATTCATTATGAATGAATGATTACAAAATAACAAACATCACATTCCAAACAAATATTTAAGTGACATCTGAGTATAGGGCGAGTTGTCAGACTGTGAGTTGGATCCCTACTCAATGTACATTTTGTGATCTTTCTCAGTCACACCTGAGTATATGGCGAGTTGTCAGACTGTGAGTCGGATCCCTACAATGTGCATTTCGTGATCTTTCTCAGTCACACCTGGGTATAGGGCGAGTTGTCAGACTGTGAGTTGGATCCCTACTCAATGTGCATTTCGTGATCTTTCTCAGTCATATCTGAGTATAGGGCGAGTTGTCAGACTGTGAGATGGATCCCTACTCAATGTGCATTTCGTGATCTTTCTCAGTCATATCTGAGTACAGGGCGAGTTGTCAGACTGTGAGTTGGATCCCTACTCAATGTGCATTTCGTGATCTTTCTCAGTCACATCTAAGTATAGGGCGAGTTTTCAGACTGTGAGTTGGATCCCTACTCCATGTGCATTTCGTGATCTTTCTCAGTCACACCTGAGTATAGGACTGTGAATCGGATCCCTACTCAATGTGCATTTTGTGATCTTTCTGTCATATCTGAGTATAGGGCGAGTTGTCAGACTGTGAGTTGGAGACCTACTCAATGTGCATTTTGTGATCTTTCTCAGTCACACCCGAGTATAGGGCGAGTTGTCAGACTGTGAGTTGGAGATCTACTCAATGTGCATTTTGTGATCTTTCTCAGTCACACCCGAGTATAGGGCGAGTTGTCAGACTGTGAGTTGGATCCCTACTCAATGTGCATTTTGTGATCTTTCTCAGTCACACCTGAGTATAGGGCGAGTTGTCAGACTGTGAGTTGGAGATCTACTCAATGTGCATTTCGTGATCTTTCTCAGTCACACCTGAGTATAGGGCGAGTTGTCAGACTGTGAATTGGAGACCTACTCAATGTGCATTTCGTGATCGTTCTCATGTACACCAAGGACTGGTTTTAACCAGGAGAAGGGTTCGAAAACATCGCAATAAGTCTCTGTCGGTCGCCAAAATAAAGCTAAAATTAATAGGTTTAAACTACTAGTAATCAAAATACTATTGATATGTGTGGCAATTTTGATACGTCATACGTTTGTCCTTGAAACAAGTCAGGTGCAGTATTTGTACAGTGGTTTTAATATGAATTTATACATGCATATTAATATTTCAACCACGGATTTTGGTTTGCCTATACCCAAGCGTAAAAACTCTAAAATTTATGGATCCAATATTAGTCTCATTTTATAATGAGTGTCATCAATACAACATTAACTCATGCAATCTTAAAGCGGACCGAATAACTTTAACGCCAGAACATTTCATCGATGCTGCAATAATCTCGATGAACTCAGCCTTTTCAATAAACTATGTTTGAACTATCGTTTCGCTTTCGAAAGCATTGATTTGGCTGCACCACGATTGCAGATTATGCAGCAAAGCTGAATAATCAGTCTTAAAGTTTATTGGCAAGCCGGCATAAGAGATAATCGGAATAGATGATACAAATACAAGCAGTAATAGTTAAATCACAAATCAATGAGATGCATTTGTCCGGTTTGTAACGCATGGAGGTGTATACTTCACCGTAAACTTAAAACACTCCTCATACGCAAACTTCAAAAGGTGATCGATATTAATTAGGCGAAGATTTCTCAAAAAGTAAATTTTGTTCACGAAGCCTAACAAATTATTTTTTTTATTATGCAAGGTCATTTTGTTGAAATCTTTAACGTGACAGTGCAACGAAATGTGGTATTAGGTTTTTTTGTGTTCTTGATGTTCATACATTTTTGTGCAATTTGCAGTTTGGTCTACTTTTTAACGAGTCAATGCTGTGAGCTTTCCTTCGTCGAAAACAAGTCTTGTTTTATGCTATTAAATTATACGCGCCACATTTTGGTCAAAGAGGTAACTCACATCGTTTGAATTTATACCCATGGGAAATGTACCAGCACAGACTGACGAGGCTAATCCAGTCTGTCTTTTTTTTTTTTTAACTTAAAAAAACAGGAATGAATACTTTTATACAGGAGCTTTGATATATTAATCAGGCGAAATTTTCTCACCAAACAAATATTGTTAAAAACGTTCGGTAAGTCGTTTTTATTGTAATTGTTAAAGGTAAATTAATTGTATCATTTAAACCAGAAAGTTTGCGAAAATAACTATCAAGAAGTATTTGATTGCACAAAGGTGTTACACGTGGTTTAGTTGACATCGCACTGTGTCGTGATTTTGGTGGCACAGAAGTGTGTCATGGTTTGGGTGGCACTTAAATGTGGCGTTGTTTAAGTGGCACATACATTTGTCATGTGGTCTGGTGGCACGTGTCATGGCATGGTTTGGATGACAGAAAAATATTATGGTTTGGATCGCACAGAAATGTGTCGTGGTTTAGTAGGCACATAAATTTGTCACGTGGTCTGGTGGCACGTGTCATGGCATGGTTTGGATGACAAAGAAAAATGTTATGGTTTGGATCGCACAGAAAGGTGTCACGTGGTTTGACTGGCACATAAATGTGTCGTGGTTTGGGTGACACATCAATGTGTCATGGTTTTGGTGGCAGAGCAGTATGTCATGGTTTTGTTGGACAGAAGTGTGTTAGGGTTTGGTTGGCACAGACGTGTGTCATTGTGTGGCACATAAGTATGCCAAATGGTTTGGGTGGAACGTAAGTATGCCAAATGGTTTGGGTGGAACTAAAGTATGCCAAATGGTTTGGGTGGCACTGAAGTGTGTCAAATGGTTTGGGTGGCACTGAAGTATGTCAAATAGTTTGGGTGGAAGTGAAGTGTCAAATGGTTTGGGTGTCAAATGGTTTCGGTGGAACTGAAGTATGACATGGTTTGGGCAGCACTATAGTGTCAAATGATTTGTGTGGAACGGAAGTATGTCAAATGGTTTGGGTGGCGCTGCAGTATGCCAAATGGTTTGCATGGAACCTTTTTGGGGGGGGGATTTTTCGCCGTTTTTAACAGTATAACAGTCACATCATGGCGGTCAGTTAACCTACTCACACTTTTCCTGGGCAAGCTTAGCCAATCTAAGCGGTTAACCAGTACTAAGTGCACATACTTATGCCAGTAACTGACATCTGCCCTACTTGGTTCAGAGGTAGGGGGAGAATGGCTGTAGAAATTATTTCATGACCAATCCTACAAGCTATGTGGTCGGGCTGGGATTCGAACTCACGATCCCCGGATTGACAGTCCAGCGCTGGGCCCGGAAAGCTCAGTTACTGAAGTATTTTAAATGGTTTGGGTGGTGCAGAAGTGTGTCACGTGGTTTGGGTGGTACACAAGTGTGTCTTGGTTTGGATGATATAGAAGTTCCATGGTCTGGGTTGTGCAAACTTGTGTCAAGGTTTGGGTGGCATTGAAGCTCATCAAGTTTAGGGTTTGACTGGACATTGTGTTCATGCTGAAAGCTCACTTACAAAATAGTCTAGGGCTTAAAGTGTCTGTTTGTCAGATGGACAAGAAGAAAAACCAAGAATGAATATATAATAATCGAGATGTGTTTTATTGAAAAAGTCATGGAGAAATACTCATTGCAACAAACACTACAATGACAGACGACAATTGTGATCACGTGATGAGAAACTGAAACATTCTCCCGCCAAAATGTGAGGCTAACCAACACTAAATAATCTGAGGATAATAACCACTAAATTGCAATTAATTCATTGTACATATTAATGCACCAGTTCGTAGTTTGTTTAAGAAAAACAGGCATATGAAAACATCTACAGGTCTGAGTGTGGATTGCATCGTTAATGGTACAATAAACAATGACTTAATGTTGTTTAAATTAGATTTAAGAATATCTTGTGACTTTAACTCACGATAAACAAGATTTTGTTCAATGGTTATTAATAACAAATTATATATTGCAATCAAAAATAAATCGCGAAAAAAACTGACAAATCTGTAAAGAAGTATATAAAATAATCATTATGCAGATAAAACCTAGATTTATTTTAAAATTCCATCCAAGTCTAGCAGTTGCTCAGTAGGTTTTGCAGGTAACTACGGTCAGGATTATATAGAATATATATATATATATTATATATATAGAATTAACACTAATACAAGAGTAACACAGCTTACAAAATCAAACACAAGTCAGTTAACTACAGCTGACAGCGGATTACAATGCTGGCATTATTATCTGATAGATCTACTGAACAAAGACAGAATCCGTACCAGTATACTGAATCACATGTCATACTAACATTGTAAAACATTTTACAGAATTTGTATAAACAGCTGAGAGTCTTCAAATAAGGCAAGTATTGACAATTGTATTAAAATATCATTTTATTTGGCCTTTTTAAGCCAGCAATTATTAGTGATTATTTCAGATCGTCACTTTTCTATGAAAAAACACATGAGAGCAAACAAATACTAGGTAGTCTTAACACTGTGTTTTACTTAATTTTTTCTTCATTGAATTTTATTATTTTCACCAATTCCATTTTGTTTTTGTGGCAGGAGAATGTACACAGAATCTTACAAATGGAGGTCAAAATTGAAGAGAAAAAGAAGAATAAAATGGCCACAACATTTACACCTTGACTGAAGTCAGGTCACCTTTTGATCCAGGACAAAACATAGAACAAGAACATTTACATTCAAAAGATTGTTTTACAAAAACATAGACGTATAGCATTCAGACTGATGACAAAATACAAGGGCCCACTAATTTAACAATGAATTTACATCTTAAACAAATACATTTCATATATTTATGTGCTAAATAGAATAATATTAATAAAGTAGCATAATAATTATAATAAAAAGATAAAAATATGTCATGCATATTACACAAACAGTAGATGTAAATTTTCAAGGGTAATAATACACACAAAAACACATACATACAGTTAAAATGGAATTTCATTTTCAAAAAAAATATATTCTTAAAAAAAAAAGAAAGTGCGTCAAGTTTGCAAATTTATCTATTGAGATAAATTTTGATGATTGTTTGTATACAAAAGAACAGTTACGCTTAGTGGGTAGTGATTTTTAAAGCTAAGAACATGATAAGAGTTGAAAGGAACATTTACAATTGGTTATGTAAGTAATAACAATAATTTGGAAAATACTGAAATCATATACGGGTATTTACATGGACATTTTGCTGGCTTTGCATGGACAAATATTTTATTTTGTATGCAACAATATCTGTAGGGCTTTTGGTAGGCTACAAGATTAATATTAACACTGCTTCAAAAAAAATCTAGGAAAATACAAGAATTATGTTGCTAAAAATTTGTTGTTGTTTTTTTCAAATTCAGGATAAATATTTTTATCTGATATGATAAAATAAGTTTTATGTTTTATACAATCTGTTAACTATTTGTCTTCAATTTTCACAAGATGCGTTTAGGTGGACAATTATACACAGTGCTAAGAATTTGACCATGTTTAAGTACATAAAATTCAATTGTGGATTAGTGTTTAAAATATAGCTTATGAAAAAAGTATTTTTAGAAATGCTGTTATTAAATCAACAGCCATTATGCCCCCTTCCAAATTTAAATACCTTAAATAAACCGAACAGTTACTGATATATATGTATAAAAAAAAATATGTAGGGCAAAACAAAATCAACAACAGAAATTCTTTAACAAAAACACAACACAAATCGGACAGTTTGGAAGAATATAAAGTTGATCAATTTTCGAACCAATATCAAGTTGGTATGAGTTCACCGAATTGCGATGATACAATATATTGCACTAAGACACTGCAAGATACGTCTGGCTAACAGAAACAAACCTAAAACATATTTAAGTTATTATTACTAACATTACTGACAAAAATAATTCATCAGCGAATGACTCCTACAAAGTTGTACCACTGAACTTTCTACATTAGGCAAAACTTATAACGCACCATGGACTAAAAAGTGTTGTAACATTTTTATATGTATAAAACATTTTATTGAGATTTCGCATGGTGATAGGACAATCTCTCACCTACACGACCATGTAATTTAAATTATATATTACTGACCATGAATTGTTTGATGTTAATCATGACTTGGAATTGTTTGATGTAACTCTTAGCTGACATTTCAGCTGAAATACTTGTAAAGAAAAAAAACATCAATTCACATTTAGTGCCTTATAACTTTTGTCGAGTGTATGACCTAACAATGGACATAAACACAGTCACATCTAAAGTCTTTGCATGTAATTTTGATGTTTTCTTATGTTAAACAAAGTGGTATTTGTCTTTCAAAAACTCTTTGATGAATAAAATAAGCAAATTTAATTGATTTACTCACTACAAAACAAAAGTAAAACATGGATAAATATAATTATGTCCTAGAAGTACTGAACAGCAAAAAAGGTTGTAAAATATACACAATGCCCATAGAGACGTTTTTAGTGACCTGTTAGTACTCTGGGATGATAAATATGACAAAAGATCTTGAAACGAAACATAAAATGATCCATAGGGATGTCAATGGTGTGCTTTTATGAATTTTTCACCATAAGCCAGATTTCAATGCTAAATTACATAGATGGACTTTAAATTCATCCCTCCTCAAACCAAAAAAAACAAACATTTATGCAGATCTTTTTTTATTCTCAATATTTCTGAATGAAAAATATACAGCTCAAAAACGCCATTAGATCTTACATTTCTTTAAATATAAATATTGGTATTGTTTTGCAAAAAAATCATCATGCCAAAACTTTGGTTTAAAAACAAAACTTAACATTTAACTTACCTTAACTTTGCTAATTATTTGGTACATGTTACATATGTGATTTTATTTTTAATTTAAAGGGACATTTCGCTTCACATGAAAGTGTTTTGTTTCATATTTTGAAAAGTATAATAATAAAAAGTACAGAAATGAATAAAACCCAGATCAGATCATATTTCAGACACCTGCATCAAAAATACACGGACAGAGTGAACTCAAAACTAGGATGAATATGATCTAATAGTTGCAATGGGAAAAGTGAGAAAGCTGTTACGCCTAATTATGACCCGAAGTCAAAAAATAAAAAAATTAATGCATGGAAAAGAAACAAAAATGTAAATAGTAAAATACATAGCTGATTTGTCTTTTTGCAATGGAACTAAGAATCAGAAGGTTGTGATAGTTCATAAACTTCATAGTAAAATCATAACTAACGTTGTACTTAAGTGAAACGTATATACTTGCTGTATGATAATAAGTATTTCATATTCACACAAGGTAACAGAGAAAACTGATGCCTTAGTAACTTTTCGAAGGAATTTAACCATTCGTTAACACACTGCCACTTTAAGCAATATTCTTCATACTCCTCATAATTTCCTAAGGATCTTAATGATAACTGGTCTTTATAAAAATTTCAGCAAATACAGAAACCAATACGGAAATCACTTTGACCCTTTATTCTTCTAGTGACTGCATGAGCAATTTTATGTGGTACAAGCGACTGCATCACAACCTCAAGACAATCAGTAGATAGAAACACACGATTGTAAGTCTTTGGCATATAATAACATCAGGCCTTGTGACTACGAACAATTCTAAGTCTCGAACTACACTCAAAACTTGTTACCCATGTGGTTGGATTTTTTATTGGCAACATGTAGTATTAACAATTAAGACTTGGATTTAAATTTAAGAATATTCAAAGTCATGGGGCCTAGCCAGTTTGTAACTGTAAGGACACATAGGCAATATTACACTAGTCAATTGTTCCATGAGTATGTATTAGTCCAGGGGCTTGTGTGCCTCGAGTGTGATACGAAATACCGCAAGCCACGAGACTAATACATACTCTTGGAACAATTGACTAGTGTAATATTCCTTTTATTATATACCATGATAAAATGTGCATTAGCCTTATTTTATTTGTTTAAAAACTACAATATTGACTAATCATTGTATGCATATATTATATTTGTTTACATAACTCTATGATGACGTCTTTAAAAAGTAGTCCGGCTAGTATGGTAATACGAGATCGGAAAAATAGCAAGTAGCATAATACAGAATTTTTTTCTGTCGACACGTATTTCACCTATTGATAATGCATGTATTTTGTAAAGATTTAAACAGGTATATAATAAAAGAAGATATCAGAGATAAACACACTATTATGTGAAGTTAGAACAAGACATCAAACATAGAATGGACATGGAATTTTTTGTTTTTTCAAATAAAACTGTGCATTTCATGGTGTTTAAGTATATTTGTTATATTCTGTCCACACTTTTGTTAAAATTTTGTAAATGCATACAGTTTTTTTGGAAAAATCCATTTTACTGATGTAGTTATATATGCAGGTGTCTATTGCACTAACCACTCGGCAAAATTTTAAAATTACAAGGGTAAATTGCATATAAACCATCGGTATAATAAAACACTTAATTCTATGTTTGACGTCTTTTTCTAACTTCACATAATTGTTTGTTATAATAGGAAAACAATCTTAGCTTTACTTCTTAAAGGGACTTCATTACAATGTAAATGTTCAATCTTCAACTAAAACTGGATTAATTATTCCGTAAAAACAGGAAAATATTTTCAGGTCCCATGGATCAAACCTGTGGATATGTCAATCAAAAAAATAATGCGCTATCAGTAAAATATAATCACCTCATACCAAAAATGTGTCCATTATCATTTTTAACTTAACCACACAAGAGTTCCAAGATATTTTAGTATAAGCTGTGTAATTTTTTTTTCTTTTTAACGATCTATGAAAAAAATCTGCTATAAATTTTCTAATCTGTGACGAGGTCCCTTAAACACGTAAATCATTCAACAATTGTATAAACATATGAGTGTATTTCTTATATGTGTTTAGCAGATCTACCTAAATCAGAATGAAATGTATAATATATTAACTATAAACACATACCAGTGTAGTTCCTATAAATGTGTATCTAACATCTACCTTAATCAGAAAGAATTGTATTTAAAAGAATGCTCTCATTTCATCCAACTTTCACAATTCAATATAAACCAATATCGGCACAAAATCTACGATTCTCGCAACAAAAAACTACATCTAAGACAATCTAATGCTACAAACAGTTTATATCAAGGAATGTTTGTTCGAAATTTAATAAATATGCAAACATCATTATTTAAATGCATAATATGCCTCAAAATCCTGCTAAATTGTTTATTATTTCAAAACTACTAATTGTCAATTTAAATCACAAATAAGCTTAGAAAATATTTAAATTCTTAAATAACAACTAAGTAGAAACAGTGTGGCCAAGCCACACACAGAATTCATATTCAAATGTCACTAACAATGACAAGGTTAAAGAATTAAAATTGGCTACATGATAAACATACATAATATATATAAAGACTTCAAATAAAACAAAAAACACATTTGTCATGACAATTGATATGACAATAATTCCAATTGCAAACAATTGAGATACATTTCTGGAAAATGCCTTTCATGCAATTTTCCCTGTTTTGCCATGAATTTCTTTCCAAGAATCATAAAATCCTTCCCAAACGACCAGACGACAACCCATGGAACAAGGGAAGTCTCTCTTATTATCCAAGCCAAGGGAGAGCATTCTATTTTCTTCTAGAAAAAATTGTCTCCCTTGATACCTTCTTCAATAATAAGGAAAAAAAGCTCGCTCACTCACTCTCCCCTGCATATGAGCAAACATTAATGTTTAAAGTTAAGTAAACTGCCCGAATCAATGGCGAAACTGGTTACACATGCGCTCAAATTGATGCCCAAGGGCAGATGCTATTTGTTTGGTGCTGATGGCGCGCCGGAACGGTGAAAGTGGACGTTCTGCCACTTGCCGTCTTTCTTCTGCCACACTCGCGTCTCCTCCGTCTGTCCTGTGACTGGTATACCGTCCCTGGAACATGATTATTAGATTAACACAGTCGAAGAAATGAAAGACTAGATGTTACTGTCCTGAATTCTTCTTCTTTATATTTACTATATAAGCAAAATTAGCAAAATTGTGAATTTCAACTTGCCAAAACAGATATTCAACTTACTAATCAATGAACTGTGTAAGTCTAACGTATGCGATACTCACTTATCAATGAACTGTGTAAGTCTAACGTATGCGATACTCACTTATCAATGAACTGTGTAAGTCTAACGTATGCGATACTCACTTATCAATGAACCGTGTCAGTGTAATGAAGGCGATACTCACTAATCAATGAACTGTGTAAGTCAAACATTAAACATAGGCAATACTCACTTATCAATGAACTGTGTAAGTCTAACGTAGGCGATACTCACTTATCAATGAACTGTGTAAGTCTAACGTATGCGATACTCACTTATCAATGAACTGTGTAAGTCTTACGTATGCGATACTCACTTATCAATGAACTGTGTCAGTGTAATGAAGGCGATACTAATCAATGAACTGTGTAAGTCAAACATTAAACATAGGCAATACTCACTTATCAAATGAACTGTGTAAGTCTAACGTAGGCGATACTCACTTATCAATGAACTGTGTAAGTCTAACGTAGGCGATACTCACTTATCAATGAACTGTGTAAGTCTAACGTATGCGATACTCACTTATCAATGAACTGTGTCAGTGTAATGAAGGCGATACTCACTAATCAATGAACTGTGTAAGTCAAACATTAAACATAGGCAATACTCACTTATCAATGAACTGTGTAAGTCTAACGTAGGCGATACAGGCTGAGTCCTCACTCAGGATATGAACTGTGGGGTTCAGAATGCTGGTATTCACAGGCCTCGTATTCTTGACTGAAACACACACAAGGCTGCATCGTTCAACAACGATCTTCACAAGTTTACACAGACGGTAAATCAAAGCACTGAAAGGATTCTTGATGTCGATTAGCAGTGTGATTTCAGAAAAAAATTTCCGTGGGGGAAACTTCAAAGGGTTAATCATAAACATTGCCTTTAAGGGTTTCATGAAACTTGTTGGAGATAAGCTTTCTGTGTTGCTAAGTGACAAAATGTAAATTATGTTGTTTTCTTTCAATTTAGATTTTTAAAGGTTCCAAACTAAAGCAAATTGGATTATTTTCCAAATTCATTGTGTATCTATGCCTTTTCATAATGACACTAAAATCTTTTTATTTACAGATAATACTACAAGAATATTGGTTATATCAAAATCAATTAACTGATCTTCAAATAACACACAAATAAAATAATGAAACCATCAAAGTGACCAGGTGAGTCTTTTCCAAGCGTTCACTTACCATGGTCAAAGTAGAACTTGTGGAAGTCCATGCCTACAATTAAATTGCCCAGAGCCTCTGGCTCAAAACTGGTCACGGAGGGGTCTACAAACTTCCTGAAATTAAAATTGTTTAACAAAGAGTTGAGTACAAAAGGCTTACGAACAATTAAAACTCCTACAAGAACACTTGGCAAGACAATACAGTAGATCACCGTTATTTCGAACACCGTTAATCCGAATTCCTCGTTATTTCGAAGTTTTTTTTCAGTCCCGATTTTTTCCTTCTAATTTTAATTAGAATTTTGATGTTTAATTCGAACTCCGTTATTTCGAATTATCGCTATTTCGAACCCATTAATCCGGTCCCAACACTTATTTCGAATTATCGCTATTTCGAACCCATTAATCCGGTCCCAACACTTGTTTTTCAGTGCATTTATCAATTGTTAATTCGAAATGTTAATAATAGAGATGGAGATAATTTTCACACCTTTACCTTAACCATATCAGCTGTGACAGCATTTGCTCTCTGCTTGATTTTCACACCTTTCCGGGGTTAATAATCGATTAAACCAAGCTGTTGTGTTTGTATAATTAAAGTGTGGCAAGCTATTGCTTTAACAAGGCTGAATTGCAAACACGGATGTCAAAACGTTTGGGCAATTATTAGGTTTCTGTATTTAAGTTAGACTAGCATTTGTCAGATCATCAGTTCGTATTTACTAGCGCTAATATTCACGATGTCAGACGCAGTAATAAATACAGAAAACATCAATCCCATTGCCAAGCAATCTGGAGAAGGGCCCGGTAACCAACCCGGGAGGATATCCGGATTGGCAGCAGAGAAGGGCGTTAAAAGACGCCATACATCGCAAACCTAGTTCCATCATGGAAGTGGAGCGTGGTGTAGTCAAAGAAAACGATTGCTGAGAATTTTGTAAAATAAACTCACGTACATTAAGTTATCGTATTTATTCCTTTTTTATAAGTCCAATCAAAGTGAGTAGTGTAACCGCATCTCTTCTATATAACTATGCGATTTTTACAACTTTTTTTTCTCAAGAAAACCTAGAAATATTTAATTTGAATAATCGTTATTTCGAAGTATTTTCTCCGGCCCCGACGACTTCGAAATAATGAGTTTTGACTGTAGTTTGAAACAAGTTGAAAGCCGTAGTCTTACTGAGGAACTCTGAAGTCTGTTCGGTGTTGCTGTCACTTCAGATTCCTGGCACTTCATGAAGTCAGAGCAACAGTTAAAGCGCATATTTGCGTAACTACCCAAACATTTGCGTGAAACACCATTTACAGAATTAATTTAAAATTTACTGTGTGACAAAACTATATTCATAAACTGAATACACAAACACCAATTATTTGTCAGTGTTAAACAGTTAGTCATATAGCGAAAATAGCACTGTTCAACGCAAGCTCATGTGAAATGTAATATTTTTCAAGCATGGTTGTAAAATGGTATGCATATTGATGTAATTTGTGTAACAGTTTTACTCAATTTGGGTATTTCCAACAATTAATGGATGTTAATAGAGTAAGATATTTTCAAGTACTCCATTAAATCCCTCAGTACTTATTATTTTAAATTATTCAAAAAATGATGGGGTAATACCAAATTCTGGTAAAAAATCTGTTGCTCTGATGTAAATCAGCCAATATTTGCTGCGCAGTGCATTGACTATATGAGGCATGTCATACACTATATGGGGCATGTCATACACTATATGAGGCATGTCATACACTATATGAGGTATGTCATACACCATATGAGGCATGGCATACACTATATGAGGCATGTCATACACTATATGAGGTATGTCATAAACTATATGAGGCATATCATACACTATATGAGGCATGTCATACACTATATGAGGCATGTCATCGGAAAACCGGGCTTAATGCATGTGCGTAGTGTCATCCTGGATCAGCCTGTACAGTCCGCCTATAGTGGATTTGTTAAGAAGAAACTTCCTTGAAACAGAAAAACTATAAAAGCGAAAAGTGTCGTCCTGGATCAACCTGTGCGGACTGCACAGGCTGATCTGGGATGACACTTTATGCATGTGCATTAAGCCCAGATTTCCCACGACACGCCTCATATATCGAATAGGACATTTATGCTTTATAGAACATAGTATAACTCACGTATAAGCCTCGTAATCCCCGCTAGTGATGGCGGCAATCAGCTGCTCTGTGAGTTTGATCACTTCCTGCTTCCTGCCTGTAACACCAACATGCTTCAAATGCATCATCCGTTTCCATGGCAACAATAAGTTTTAAGTTACCATAGCAACCACGATGATAATTGAAAGCTACCCCAACAACCACAAACTAATAGTTGAAAGTAACCACAGCAAGCAAGACTGCAGCTGAAAGTTACCATGGCAACTCCAATATACTATTTGAAATTACCATGGCAACCCTATTATAATAGCTGAAAGTTACCAAGGCAACCCCAATATAATAGTTGAAAGTTACCATGGCAACCCCAGTATAATAGCTGAAACTTACCATGGCAACAAAGATAATAGCTTAAAGCTACATCGAAATATGGTAATATGCAGTTGCACCAATGAAGGCATTTTTATTAACTGTCTTCTGGCAAATTTAAAAATGTTTTTTTTTCAGCTGCATTAATCCAAATCTAGTTTTGTGAACAATTAGATCTTTTTCAGAAGTAATTAAGTTGTAAACATACATCATAGTTATCAGCAATCTTTTATTTTCTAATATAATCTACACAAAGAAATATTTACCCTGATAAGCCATAACTGATCACTCTATAACAAATCTGAACCCGCAATACATCACAATTGCAACCCTACTGCACAAGTAAAACCACACATCCTTATGTACTGATGTGAAAACTGCTAACAAAAGTTGCATACCCAAGTTAACATAACTCCATAAATATTAAGTATTTTATGTTTCCAATGTTAATGAGCATATTTTTACCAAAATGTGATTTCAGAAACTCTTTTGGTTAGAATACTAAAAGGGCTCACAAAATGTCCTCATTTTCTAACAATTCAATCATTATATTCGAGCACAATCAGTATTTGCAATTTGCAAATTAAATGTACTGAAATGAAGAATCACACTCCTGATAATGGAGCATTTTTTCTCATTTGTTGACAAATTTTATAACTAGACCTTCTAGAACTCAAATTTAGGTTTTAACTCAAAATATTAATACCCCACTCACACTTAACTCAAAATATTAATACCCCACTCACATTAATACCCCACTCACACTTAACTCAAAATATTAATACCCCACTCACACTTTACTCAAAATATTAATACCCCACTCACACCTATTGGGAATCGACAGGTATCAGGCAGAACCAGGTGGAAAGAAAGCAAAAGCAAATTTGTGTCTCATTCGAAAGGAAAAGTCAAAATCTGAGTTTTGTAAAAATGTTGTTTGAATGCTGTTCGAACTGGCCTTGAATGGTTCTTGCACATTCGGATGTATTAGCTCCTGAATGCTGTTCGAACTGGCCTTGAATGGTTCTTGCACATTCGGATGTATTAGCTCTTGAATGCTGTTCGAACTGGCCTTGAATGGTTCTTGCACATTCGGATGTATTAGCTCTTGAAGGCTGTTCGAACTGGCCTTGAATGGTTCTTGCACATTCGGATGTATTAGCTCTTGAATGCTGTTCGAAAGTAGTTGGAACATCATCGGTATATTAAGAGAGCTATTAGAATGCAGCCCAAATATTTACAATGCACATCAACTGTCTTATCAATACTGTTGGATTTTCGCCCGAAGTCTGACCAGACGGTGTCTAGAATGCTGTACGAATCCACTTAAAATGCAGTCATAACGCTTCAAGAATAGGCTCCGAATTTGGTTGGAATTTTCAAGAATTGAATCAGAATACAGCTCGAATACTTAAAATGTACTGAGCAAGTAACAAAAATGTCCCGATCGGATCTGTAATGCCGCCGGATTGTTTCCTAAAGGGTACAAAATGCTGATAAATCTAGCATTTTGCCCATCTCAGTGGCCTTCTTCTCCCACAGTGCATCTCAATGAATTTGGCCTTCGCAAGCTCCGTTTAGCGCTTCTTGGTAGCCTCACTGGCAGGAAATTCATCTCATTGTCAGAGGAGGACTGAGAAGACTGATGGACCTCAGCCACTATGTCCAGTAGGGAAGCAGATGGAGGTGAAGTTGGCTCTGTAACAAACTTTGAAGGAACTGTGACATTTTCAAGAGGATCTGCAGCTTCTTTGGATGAACTGCTCCTTTGAGGACAGTTAATAGAACTCTTGACTTTATGCGATTTACTAGGCGGCATAATGTGACCCAGGCGACTGCTATATAGCAACTGATGTTTAAGCAGCAAATGGCCGCGTATTGATAAAAAATTTGTATTTGGGTTCTCCTTCGAATGAGATCAAAATGTTTAGAATGTTGTCAAAATGCTGTAAGACTATTAAGAGTGTAGTCAAAATGCTGTCAGAATACACCTCAAATGCAATTCAATATTTCTCCACTTCGAATGCCTCTCCAAAGTTTTGAACATGAGCAAAACATTCATACTGGCCAAAAGAATGGACCAAAATATTTCGAATGCACTCGGAATGCCAACAGAATTGAATTTCCAGAAATGTACCACGAATTTTCATGTACGACTTTCCGGCTCATTCTGCCTCTACTGTGATAGAGGTTTAACCAATGTGATTCAAACGTTGACATGTAACAACTGATTTCAATGGTCAATTTTATAAGCTAAGAATTAGTTTGAAATCAAATTGTTTTCAGCCAGGCCATTTAGTAGTCCCCATTCTGTAAAGTTTGATTGTCACATATATCAATAAATGTTTTTTTGACCCACCCTCCACGAAAGCAAAGTTTGTGATCAGCAATAATCTAGAAGTTAATCAGCTGGAAGTGAAAGTCGTATACGTGGACATGAATTTAAATGTGAAGGCACTGATAACAGATAACCATTTTATCAGTGATTAGTTACAAGTGATGTCACTTTATCTTGGCAAAGTTAATTTCATTAAGCCTCTTTATGTAATATAGAAATACAATAATGTTTGCCGCCTGATTGTATACTCGGGTGGCCAGTGAATTCCTTAGTAAAATTTCCTGATTGGAATGCGACTTTCCCTGACATTTATATCAGGTTACAGGTACCGTTGGTGCAAAGTGGTTACATTGTATAAACACATATGGCACCATTCTCCCCTTTTAGCCATTTTTACTAAAATTTATATTTTATTCTACACAAATATAGTATTTTTATTGTTTTAATGTCACAACATTTCAAAGATTCTATATCTTACTCATTCATATTGGATTTTTTTCACTTACGGTCAAAAGCCTGGATTTTACCATGATTTTTTTCCCTAAAATTTCAAATTCCCTGTATTTTCCAAAATTTTTGAATTCCCTGATTTTCCCTGATATTTTTAAAATTTTCTAATTCCCTGATTTTTCTCTGCCAGGATTCCCTGATTTCCATGGACCGTGGCCACCCTGTTATACACTGGAATGAATAAATGAGATATGTCGTGGGAAAACTGTACTTAACGCATGTGCGTAGTGTCATCCCCCGACGACACTTTCTGCCTACAGTGGATTTATGTCTAGAAGAGACTTCCTTGAAACAGAAAATACCATAAACGCGGAAAGTGCCATCCTGGATTAGCCTGTGCAGACTGCACAGGCTAATCCGGGACGATACATTACGCACATGCATTAAGTCCGGTTTTCCCACGACACGCCTCAAATGTATTCCTACATCCCTATGACAAAAAAAGTACCTAGTTTTGGTATCTTCTGAAATTTATCCACGAAAAAAGGATCAACCAAGTACTCACACATCTAGTAGGGTGTTGTACATTACAAAATATTCTTTATACCATATCATGGTCAGTATAAATTTATAGATGCTTCATTTTCTAATTCAGTTAATCCATTAAAATTCACTTATAGCAGTGTGTTAGTGTGATAAACATGGCAGATCTGCAAGTTTAAAGAGCTAACATCTTTAAATAAGTTACATATTAAATGCACTCCTTATTTCATCAGAAATACAATGAAATGACTCTTGAGCATTTAGTTATCAAAATGACATCAATGTTACTGTAGTAGATAATATTTAACTGCAATTTCAAATCTTTAACTACACGTAACTACATAATTATATTTAAAATCAAAATCTAGACCTGATTTAACATGGCATTTCAATGTATACCAGATATAATCTACATTCAACAATTATCATAACAAAAAGAAATTTAAAACGCTTAAAAAATGTTTCTCATGCTGGAAAATAAATGCACCAAACCAAGTTACCTAGCAACAAATAAATACACTAAACCAAGTTTAGTAGTTACTTAGTAACCAAATAAATGTGCAAGCGGCAACCGCAACTGTGAAAGTAACAACAGCACCAAACTCTAGGCCTATCTATATAACAATTGCAAACCTTGTAAAACCAGCTCATGATTACTAACTTACTAACAAAATGCTTCGATTTCCCATAACCCATTAAAATCTCCTAATTAAGTTTTAAGACAATAGACCACTTATGGCCCATATTTTCAAACCAATCTCAAACAAAAATGTGACCAAGCAAAATCATGTCATAATTTAGCTAATATATCAATCACTTAATGTTTAGAGAAAGCAATGGTAATTAGTAGAGTTAATAATAGAACATGACCTCACTGCTAAAACCCTTTACAATTTACGTCAACAAAATTTATAAAGCAAGAAAGCATTCAAATTTTTTGGTAAATGTTACTTTTTGAGGTTTTGGTATTATATCAAACAACTTAAAAATTTCTGCTTCATATGTTGTGCCACACTGCAAAAAATGGCAACACATTACAACATCAATGACAACAGAAAAGAATGAGTTTTTCTAGCATGCATGTCTTAGTGGAGAAAAAGGACAAACATAAACAAGAAGGGATATTTAAACCAAAAAAAGCTCCAAAAAATGTACTTGTTGATAGTTTATGATCAATACTTTATCAGGAAGTATGACACTACCCAAGGCTTTTGCGATAAATTATTTAAAATCACTTTCTTGTTGCATGTCTGACAATGAACTAGATGCCGGAAGATAATCATCTTTCGATGCCTCAATGTACAAGATAACCTGTTTTTTGTGTAACGCAACTTCATAGAATTATAAGCAAACTCGAAGTAAACTCAAGTAGAAGGCTCTGAGTGAAATTCAGAACAATGTGTTTTTTTTACAAAGAAAAATTTATATAAAGGCTTTATATAAAATGATGAAGGTGGAAGGGAATTGAAATCTGAATAAGATCAAATACAATAACTCTGTGAACAAAACTGATTTTTTTAAGGCGACATTAGTTTCAACAACCGAACTCCAAAAGTAACCTAAAATTGATATATTTTTTATTTATTGGGGATTTCAAACAAAACTAAGACTGTGATTTCCCGTAAGTGATCAACTAAGAACTTCACATGGCGATGTGAATCGATCGTGAATTTCAACAATGCTTCCAACACTGTGATTTACCAAGAAACGATGGTAGCGCAATGAGCGTTATGAGTGGGTACGGTACTTACAACTAGAGCTCGAATCAAGGACCTCATTCAGTTGTAAGCTTGTCAGAGTGATTGCCCCTGTTGTGAAGAAAAACTGCTCATGCAAACAAACATCCACTCCCAAAAGTTCGCTAAAAATCACGCAAGTCATTAGTGAAGTAAATACAAGAGCAAGAAAGTAAATATGAGGCGCGTCGTGGGAAAACCGGACTTAATGCATGTACGTAAAGTGTCATCCCGGATTAGCCTGTGCACTCTGCACAGGCTAATCCGGAATGGCACGTTCCGCTTTTATGGTATTTTCAGTTTCAATGAAGTCGCTTCTAAACATAAATCCACTGTAGGCGGAAAGTGCTGTCCTGGATTAGCCTGTGCCGACTGCACAGGCTAATTCGGGACGACACTTTACGCACATGCATTAAGTACGGTTTGCCCACGATGCGCCTCATATTTAAATGTCTGCTGTTTATTGATGCAATGTCTTAAGGTTAATCAATACAATAGCATGAAATTATTCAATGTTCAAAATGTTCACTTTTAATGTGATAATTCCATTAATAAACAAATTTTCAAATAATACCTTTTTTTTCGTCATATTAATAAATGAATTCTTAAATTGGACATTACATTTACAGGCTCTGTTTATTGTACAACAAGCTAACTTGCAATAAATATTCTGACAGACATGGATTCTTTGAAGAAGCTGCAAGTCTTGAAGTAAGTAAAACATTAATAATAGTCTATGAAATTGAATAATTACTTAAAAAATAACAATAAATTTTAAATATTTGTTTTACACAATTTATATCATTTTACTTATTAAACTGTTCATATATTCACACACTACAAACACATGAACTTAAGGTCACTCAAATGAAAGTAAACCATCAAATATCAAACAAATGTTCCATAAATGCACTCGTGATTAATAGAAGAAACAAAAATAATATATCAATAGTTGAACTGAAAATAAAGGGACACATTCTTGAGAACATGAACACCTGTATAAACAATGCTTGAGACCATATGAACAAACTTCTGAGTTCTGATTTCAAATAACAGCTGACATTTTGTGTAAGTGTATTTCGACATTTATGATGTCAGTTCCGCACCATTCTGAGAAGCTGCAATTTCCAGCTATTTATTTTTAACTTTTTACTGGTCTTGTGTCCAGAGGAAACCCACCTGTCCGATATGGTGACCACCAACCAAACTCACATGCCCTGAGACCTGGACTTAAACCCCGATTGCTGCGGTGTGAAGCGAGTGTGCTAACCACTACGCTAGCCGGACTGCCACCACTGATATTTTTATGAGACGCGATCTTAAATTAATTTAAAGTCAGGATTTTATTGTCAAATGGAGATTAAAAACTAGCACATTATGTAAAATGATGAATACCTCAGAGAAATAATTTTGTAATTAAAAATCTAAGTGATAACAGCATTGGTGGTTTAATGCTCAAGTATTAACGTAGTATAAACACACAATATTTCTTAAATAGATGGGATTTTTTTGCCATTTTTTTGCCATATATTGAATAATCTCTATTAAAATTTTGGCTTGTAATACAAACCCACTGAATTTTTTTTTTTTGTAAATACACTAATTAAACTGGCAATCAATACAGGTGCTTGCGGAATAACACACTTTTAATATTTGTTTCAAAGCAGACAATCTGCAAGTATTTCTCAAAATCTCAATATCCTTAAGATATGCCTTATGCTTCCTATTTTAAATAATGCCATTTTCACATACATAATCAAACAAAAATATAAAACATATAAAGTATTATCTTCATAAAATCCATGTCATGAGAATGTCGCTTTTGATTAAAAAATCATCTTGAAACGTGAATTATCACTTAAACATTCAAACATTTAACATTTACTGAATAAGTTGCACATAAAGCAGTATGCAACATAGAAGGTCCACACATTAACAAAGGCTGATAATTCACAAATAGATGTATTATAATGCCATGTGCAAAAACACAATATTCTGTGCATTAATCACTGTGAACTTAACCACATAATAAGAATCATGAACCACTGAGAAAATATATCACATATCACTTTAATCTTCACTACATTACATTATACAATTATATCACTGTTGTAGGCATTGTTTACCGATCACAATACTCAATGGGCTTTACAGGCATTATTCAGTGTGTTTTCAATGTGCCTTACACACATGCTTTACATACATTAATCAGTGTGTTTTCAGTGTGCTTGACAGACATTAATCAGTGTGTTATCAATGTGTTTTACACATAATTATGCTTTACAGACATTAATCAGTGTGTCTTCAATGTGCATTACAGAAATTAACCCATCTGTTTTCAAAGTGCTTTACAGACGTTAATCAGCGTGTCTTCAATGTGCAGTACAGAAATTAATTAGTGTGTTTTCAATGTGCTTTACAGACATCAGTGTGTTTTCAATTTGCTTTACATACATAAGTGTGTCTTCAATGTACTCAACAGCCATTACTCAGTGTGTTTTCAATGTGGTTACTAACATTAATCAGTGCATCTTCAATGTGCTTCAAAGACATTAATCTGTGTGTTTTTAAATGTGCTTCACAGACATTAATCAGTGTAATTTCATACAGACATTAATCAGTGTGTTTTCAATGTGCTTTACAGACAATAATCAGTGTATCTTCAATGTGTTTTAAGACATTAATCAGTGTGTTTTGGATGTGTTTTACAGACATTAATCAGTGTGTCTTCAATGTTTTAACAGACATTTATTGGTGTGTTTTCGATGTGCTTTACAGACATTAACCAGTGTGTCTTCAATGTTTTTACAGACATTTATCTGTGTTTTCATTGTGCTTTACAGACATTAATCAGTGAGTTTTCAATGTGCTTTGCAGTAATTAATCAGTGTATTTTTAATGTGCTATAAAGACATTAATTAGTGTTCTTTCAGCATTACAGCGTCATCAATTTCTCTGTGTTCTCGACATGACAGCAGATATTGATCACTGTGTTTCCAACATTATAGCAGACATAAGTTACAGTTTATTCAGCATTACAGCAGACATTATTCACTGTGTTTTCAGCATTGAAACAGCCATTAATCACTGTGTTTGCAGTATTACATTGAACTTTAATCATTGTGTTTTCAGCATGGCAGCAGACATTATTCATTGTGTTTTCAGCATTACAGCAGACATTATTAAATGTGTTTCCGCATTTCAGCAGACATAAATCACTGTGTTTTCAGCATTACAACAGACATTAATCAATGTGTATTTATAGAATAGTCAGAATAACTACATTTTAAGACTTATAAGACATTAATCACCACAACAACATACTATCAATATAGTTTCAAATATAACTGACCTTAGCGTTGTTTTAGATAAAAAGACTTAAAGAAGTACAATTTCCAACAAAGACATTGACACAAATTTCCCTGTTTAGAAACTGGTAGAATGGAAAAAGGCCTGCACATAAAGCATGCGATGTGAATATGAATGTATTCAAACTGCATACATACATCATACAGAAAACATAGGTAGACATACAGAGTCATATAATTTTATAAATGAAGACCCGTGTGTGTTAATTAGAAGCCTCGTCATTCTACTGAGCACTTCATAGCCTTGTGCCCTTGTGTATTTTAATGCATTGACCATTTGTGTATTTAAAAGCCTTGGGCATTTTATAGTTTTTAACATGTATTTGAAGTAATATGTTAATTAATGTGTACGCCGATTCCTGAAAGTTAAGGTCAAACCCTGACTTAATACATAGCAGTGTTGCTTTTAAAGTCAACTCTTGTCCATAAATAATGCATAGTAATCAATGGTACACAAATTTATGTCAAATTGGAAAATTGCCATGAATGCTTTAAAGAACGACTTTATAATTTTCATTTTGATGAGCAATTATTCTGCATGAAACAAATCAACTGCAAGTGTGATTATAAATAATTATTCTGTCTTTGAATAATATCTTTTGAGTCAAAAGCCAAAAAAATCTGCAATTATATTAAATAGTTAAATCTTTTTCCTTGCCCAATTTTTCCCAAAATACCTGCCCGAAAGAGAGTGCACTACTTTTCTCATGCTCATGGGGCAAGTGGGTTAGTGCGAATAATGTTATTATTTAAGGACTACTTTAGCTTTGAAATGCACCTATCAATAATTTTCCCCAGGGGGAGCGGTGGGCAAACCCAGGGGAATTTGACTATTTGTATTTTGGGGGATCTAATTCCCCTCACTAGGGTCATGCAATTTTGTCGAAATCCCCTCAATGAGCAATGCTTAATTGGTGTATCAAATGGCCTAGGGGCCAATATTACTGGGATCTAAATTCCAAACAAAGTCCATTTCCCGGGACCCGAAATCATTCAGCGTGTATATTTCCCGCCTGTCCGGAATTGCTTTTAGTCTTAAGTCCCGTATATGCCTGCCGCTCCCCCCTAAGGGAAAATATCGATAGGTGCAAAACAGTAACCTGAAACTGACCTTTACGCATGAATATAACACAAGAGGACCAAGATGTCCCTAGGTCGCTCACCTGGGTGTAAAGCATCATAAGGGCTTTTAACATATAAGCGTTTAAGATTTCAATATAGCCATATAAGTGAAACTGTCCCGCCCCCCGGCGGCCATTATTTTTAACAAATCAAAATATTTTCCAGGAATATGGTGGACGGTCACCCAAGGAACATGTAGCTGAAATTATTTTGAAATTAGCCAGTGGTTTCAGAAAAGAAGATTATTAAAGTTTTCAATAAAGCCATATAAGGAAAACTGCCCCGCCCCCTGGCGGCCATGTTTATTAACAAATCAAAATGATTTCAAGGAATTTGATAGAAGGTCATCCAAGGAACATTTATGTGAAATTATTTTGAAATCCAGCCAGTGGTTTCAGACAAGAAGACTTAAAGTTTTCAATATAGCCATATAAGGAAAACTGCCCCACCCCTGGCGGCCATGTTTATTAACAAATCAAAATGATTTCAAGGAGCTTGGTTCAGGGTCACCCAAGGAACATTTCTGTGAAATTATTTTGAAATCCAGCCAGTGGTTTCAGACTATAAGATTTTAAAAGTTTTTAATCTAGCCATATAAGGAAAACTGCCCCGCCCCCTGGTGGCCATGTTTTTTAACATATCAACATGATTTGAAGAAATTTGGTAGAGGGTCATCCAATGAGCATTTCTGTGAAATTATTTTAAATCCAGCCAGTGGTTTCAGACGAAGATTTTTTAAGTTTTCAATATAGCCATATAAGGAAAACTGCCCCATCCCTGGCGGCCATGTTTTTTAACAAATCAAAATGATTTTAAGGAGTTTGGTACAGGGTCACCCAAGGAACATTTCTGTGAAATTATATGAAATCCAGCCAGTGGTTTCAGACTATAAGATTTTCAAAGTTTTCAATATAGCCATAGAAGGAAAACTGCCCTGCCCCCTGGCGGCCATGTTTTTTAACGTATCACAAAATGATTTGAAGAAATTTGGTAGAAGTCACGCAAGGAGCATTTATGTGAAATTATTTTGAAATCCAGCCAGTTGTTTCAGACGAAGATTTTTAAAGTTTTCAATATAGCCATATAAGGAAAACTGCCCCGCCCCCTGGCAGCCATGCTTTTTAACAAATCAAAATGATTCCAAGGAATTTGGTAGAGTCACGCAAGGACCAATTCTGTGAAATTATGTTGAAATCCAGCCAGTGGTTTCAGACTAGAAGATTTCTACAGTTTTCAATATAGTTATATAAGGAAAACTGGTCCGCCCCCCTGGCGGCCATGTTTTTTAACGAATCAAAATAATTTCAAAATGATTCGAAGGAATTTGGTAGAGGTTCACCCAAGGTGCATTTCTGTTAAAACTATTTTCAAATCCAGCCAGTGGTTTCAAACAAGAAGATTTATAAGTTTTCAAGTTTTTAAGCTTTTGGTTGTCATGACAACCAGAGTTTTCGATATATTTTCATAAATTGAAGGAATTTGGTAAAGAACGATCCCAGGAACATTCCTGCCAAGTTTGGTTAAAATTCGCCTAGTGGTTTCAGAGAAGAAGTTGTTTGAAGTAAAATGTTGACGACGGACAACGGACACAGACGGACCGCAATAGCTTACCCTTAAGCACTTCGTGCTCAGGTGAGCTAAAAATAACGTTACCATGAATATATTAGTTTTCTTAACGGCATCTAGTTAAATCAATAGCAGTGTATCCCACTTAAAATACTGCAATTGTATCATTACACTTGTGAAACACGTGCACAAACTAAAGTGAGTATAAATACTGGAAACAATCGAAGCGCGTAATTAATACAATGAGTTCGTGAGTGTCAGGTTAATGTTGCAGAGCTATACAATCCACTCTGTTGCATTGTATCGAGTCATTGTCACGCAGTTTCGAGAACAGAAGTGAGTATAGCATAACGAGAGACACAAGGGAGAGATACGATGCATAGCAACGGTGGAAAGGATCGTTTAAGTATTATTAATTAACAAATTAACACAATTTATTGAAATTCTATTTGTCTTTCTATGAAACTGACACGACATACAAGATATAAAAGTGAAATGAAAATATCCCGTGAAAACCTGTTTGAAACCCAAGCACATGATCACATTTAACGTTACAAGGGACAATTAGTGATCTTAGAATATGGTGGTCTTTACCTCCAAATCTTACACTTTCACTAAACATTCAGCCTGTTCTCCTATAGGATGCTGTTTGTAAAAGGGCGTCTTATTTATTTTGATGACATTTTCCAAACGAACAGGGTTTTGGACTTAAGATGTGTCCATTACAATTCTCGCCCTAGTTTAGAAAAGCATTCTGTCCCGTAGAAGCTATTCGTAAACACAGAATGGGTCCAATTAATTACGAATAGCCTTTTAAACATTATCAGTTCCATGCCCTTTCATGCAACTTAATTAAAGATGTATTGATGAATGAATTATGAACTTTAATTATCTTTTAATTGTTTTCATTAATATGGACAAATGACATAATCTAAAGCCAAGCATTTCATAATAGAAATGTGCATTTCATGCATTATATTTTATGATTTTGTGATGAAACAACATGTTAATTTAAATAAGAAAATAAGACCAGAACATACGAGACATTTTGCAGTTGATTACAGTGCACAAAACATTACGGGTAAACAAAAAGCTCATGTAAGTAAATAAATATAATAGACAGTTATCAGAAAGGAAACTTACAATCAGGCTTAAGCACCAAATTAACAGAATTTGAGAAAAGATAAGAAGTACACATAAATTAATCAAGACTACAGCTTGCCAAAAAGGTTAACTGGCATTTTTGTATATACTCACTGTCTAATTCTGATTTCCCTGATTGATGAGTGGCCAAAAAGGGAGACAATTTAGTATGGCATAACATGACACTGGTTCAGGCAATGCAGATAATTATAATCAAGTCCAACATTTCCCCCACGATGCATATAACATTATTCCAAAAGTTGACACGCAGAATGAAACCGCATGCCACCTCTTGTCAGTATCAGATACCATAGTGACAGGTACATTACGTCTGTGAGAGAATTTAATTCAAAGAAAAGTTTTGGACGTAATCTTCATGCACATCGCATCAATACTAACCATAATCCAGCTTGATAGCAGAAAAAAAACTAGTACACAAGAGCAGCAAAGCTATATCGAACATTATAAAATAATACTTATACGCTTAGATGACAATTTCTTAGATCATTAAATTGAAGCCTAGAACATTTTAAGCCATGCATGCACTTTTACTGGTTCCCAAAGCATGACATTTCAATCAGAGAATACTATTGTTCATATCTAATAAAAGTAGGGTGGAAATGGGGGAGAAACCCCATTGCAATGTCAGTCATTATCCCAGAGGGCCATGATGCCCCAAATCCCTCACATACATGTAGGAACCCATAATAACATCAACACATTAACATTTTGTGACTTGTTAACCTAACAGTTCTATTTTCAACTTTTCTATATGTGTAAAAGAAAGGCATTGCTGGGAAGTAAAGTATCTGCATCCGGTTACTGCTGCCAATTTGTACTGAATTTACAGATTCTAAGTTGTATATTTTTGACTGCTTTCTTTTTCTACGTTAAGTTTTAGCTAAACCCATGTCACTTACCAGTAATCATGTTTTTAGCTCCCACTTCCATATTATCAATACTACGGAAACATTTGAGGCATGATAAAATGGCCAATGATCAAGAGATGCTAACAGCTTCATTCTGCGCATACAATTCATACAAGGTCATTCAAATAACTGAACAGCATTTTCAGACATGTCAACAGTAAATACTTAACATTGATTGGTCCGTTCGATTGCTTTCTCACTGAAATGAACCATGGCATACAGGTTAACATGCGGGATACATTTCTGCTGCCACACTTTCGGCAATGAATTAACTAACATTCCCATCAACATAGCAACTGGTTAAGAACAGCAACTGCTGTTGATTTGTTTGATTGCCTACAAACGTTCTCAAGCTTATAGTCTTATATTATTGTCTTACCATGTATGTTATTATAAACATCAACACAAAATACCCCCATTTGTGGATATTTTTCAATGCAGCAACAAAAGCCCATGTGAATGATTGTTCTCTGCAATTGCCACCATGTTCCTGGTTACAAAAAATCTTCCACAAAATTATAAGCCAATGAAATTCCTAATTACAAAAGCAACAGTGATTTTCATTGGTCAATACTGAAGACAGAGAATACGGCAAAGCTTAAGAACCTTTTAGTCATGGGCCCCAATGGTTTTCAGATGCATGACCATCACAAACGTGCCCCAGAATACACAAAGGCACTTACTCACATACGCACAAAGTTCTTTAACAGCATTCGGTGCTCAACCGTAGATTCCCACACATACAAACAGACCTGAGCAAATCCATAAGGTCCCTTTGTAGGGAAATGAACCAACATACACAAACACAACCACACAAATGTTTAAATATGGCAATGTGTTAACAACAGCAAGGGCCAAAAAAATGTCCAACTGGGCAAAAAATCTAGGTTCAATCGTGTCAAAAAGTTATTTTATCATGTCAAAAGTCACAAAATTAAATGCCAAAATCCATCCATAAAAAAACACACACACACACAAACACACACGCTCCCCAAACCCAATTACAGTATGGCTCTTGAGAAACATATTTCGCGATTCAGTCTAGGTGAAAGAGTCCAAAGTGAGTGACTCGGGGTAGACATACATACTAATGAAATATCGAAAAGAAAATTACTTGGCGTCACCTGGCATTAGGCATCCAAGAAAACTCAGGAGTTTTGACAGGAAATTTCGTGGCAGGTATTAGTCAACACTCTGCATAACTTCACATATATATGCCAAGACCATTAGTATTACGCGAATCGAAAAAATTCCAACTTCTCGTTGGAGAGTGAAATATTTTGTTTCTGTTGAGCTACACTGTACATACACAGAAGTTTCTCTGAAAACGAGAGCCTACCGTCATCCTCAATGGTGTTACTGCTGTCTGAGGATTCCTTGATCCCATCATTCTTCTTCACCATCAGGCTTCGACCTGAAATCACCAACGATACGATGAGTTTATGTGAATGTTCACGTTATATTTTACTCTGCTAACGAACGATACAATGAGTTTATGTGAATGTTCACGTTATATTTTACTCTGCTAACGAACGATACAATGAGTTTATGTGAATGTTCACGTTATATTTTACTCTGCTAACGAACGATACAATGAGTTTATGTGAATGTTCACGTTATATTTTACTCTGCTAACCAACGATACAATGAGTTTATGTGAATTTTCACGTTATATTTTACTCTGCTAACGAACGATACAATGAGTTTATGTGAATTTTCACGTCATATTTTACTCTGCTAACATGGCTGCATTACCCTCTGCAGAAAATAGGTTCATTCAATGAAAATATGTCACATTTAATTCTAGGTTAATTTCAATGAAAATATGTCACATTTAATTCTGAAGTACTCTTACCCTATGAAAAAAAATGCATTCACATCAAAAAATATTATTTTTATCTACTGAGAGCCACAAAGGGCTTATCACCAGTGTCCAATGAATGCTGATAAGCCTTTAAGGGCATTAACAGGGCTTAAATTTAACCATTTTTGCAACTAGCGAGTGACCTATATTTTTACTTGCTAATTTTAGTTTCTTCTTGCAATGCCATAACGTAATAGCAAAATCAACTACTGTAAAATGCCTTTAGTTGATAAAAAAATATGCAAAGTCAGGTTAGGTTGTAGTGTAAGAGCCATTGTTGTTAACATATTCTTCATTTGTGAGCCATAGACAATGTATCTTGCAAACTTGCGAGTGCTACATTTAAGCCCTGCAATAAATGTGAGTTCCACATTACTCGACTGGGACTACTGCCTTACCTAATGCAGAAAATGCACTCACATTCACACACATTGCACTGAAAACACAACTTCACGCTTTAGTTTGCATATGCGTATATTAAAAAGTCTTTATTTTGAAATTGGGTTAAATCTATATATTACGCTGAAAATACAGTTACAATGTAAATTCTCATCGACAAATGCACAACAAAGGTAAGTCTACGACCTGGACCCATAATAAATAGAAATAATAGAAAGTGTCAGATTTTTGCTAATTATTAGAGATAGCAAGTGTCTTGTCAAATTTTTCTGTTTCCACATAATATGTGCTTGAGTGTTATTATGTAATAGTTATTTCCTCTTTTCATCAGCTGCAAATATAGAACAACTTTATAGATTTTAGACTACAAACTGAAATGTCCTACAGTATTTTATATCTACAGATTAAGTAAATAGTTAAAATACTTAAACAATATACTGCCAAATTAAGATGTTGTTACTGTGCGATTCCATATCTGAAAATTATTGTATACACTTAAATATATTAACTATACATTTTTATCTGAATTCAAGAGTGCATAATCATTATTATTACAAAAGAAAGGGCCGACTATGTTCAAAGCAAGTAAATACAAGTAATATGCTCAAATCAGGTAAAAAATATATGAGAACTGTCATGGGAAAACCAGGCTTAATGCATGTGCGTAAAGTGTCGTCCTGGATTAGCCTGTGCAGTCCACACAGGCTAATCCGGGACGACACTTTCCGCCCACAGTGGATTTATGTTTAGAAGAGACTTCCTTCAAACAGAAAATACCACAAAAGCGGAAAGTGTCGTCCCGGATTAGCCTGTGCGGACTGCACAGGCATTAAGCCCACGACAAGCCTCATATATATATATATACCACTGAATTACCACAAATATTAACGAGCTGTTAAAATCACAAGGGTTCTAACAAACCATGGCTATTGACCCAGAGAAACATGTTAACTTCTTAAGTACATTTCTTATGTGTTAACATAGCTTCTTAAGGGTTAACATAGCTAAGAACTGAGTCAACAATAAAATTCATAATTAGATAAGAAATATATCATCAATAATACCGTTTAGCTGTTCCACTTACGATGGAAATAATTTTGCAGATTTCAAGGGCAAGCATGGCATCAGGACCATTATCATTAGCTACTCTTAGTAAACGTTTACTAAGCATGTACAAGAAAATAATGAATAATCTAGAAAGCAGATATAAAAATAGCAAAATAAGTATGTTATAATATATACTATTCATAGGATATTTCAGTTGCATTACTAGCATTACTAGCAATTTCACTTAAAGTAACAAGAGCTGTCAGCTCAATAGCATGCTCGACTATTCAAACCGCTTCGTCAGAGTCATTGGCCTTTGTCAGCACAAAAAGGGGCAAAATTCTACTAAAATGCTGGTCACAGTTATGGGCCTTGGCCAGTGACCTTATATAATGACCCTGAAGACATGTGTGAAGATTTAATAGACCCTTTTCACTGCTTAAACTTTAACCTGTCCATATAGCTATGTAAAATTTCTAAGTGTAAAAAGGCCCATTATTTTGACAAATTTCAAACTAGAGATACCAAACTTGGCCTATTGGTTCAATGTGATGTGGGGAATAAATGTTCAAAGTTTGAATGAAATCCCTCAAGCCATTCCTGAGAAACTAGCTTACCGTACAACTTTAACCTAACTCGGACGCTGATGCCGGGGCGAGTAGAATAGCTTGCCTTTTCTTCGAAAAGTCAAGCTAAAAAGCACATGCAGCTGTAAATAAGAACAATACAATACATTACTGCTACTTATAAAAACAAAAGCTGTTTGTAAAATAGTTATGCCCCCCCTGTAGGTTAAAATAGCTAAAAAGGCTAATTTTAGATAATCATGGGCCATAACTCCACAATTCCTGGGTTCATTTGGCTGATTATCAAACCTGGCCAAGATATTATGGCCACAAACATGTTCATGAATTTTGGTGAATATTGGATGAACAATCTTCGACTTATAGAGCAGAATCCACTTAAAAGGCACATTTCAGATAATTCAAGGGCAATAACTCTACAATTCCTGGGCTGATTTGGAGATTGGAGGAAAACTTTTGGGCTCAGTGAGCAGGAACGGCGAAAAAGGCTAATCTTAGATAATTCAAGGGCCATAACTCAACAATCCTGGGGCGATTGGGCTGATTTATCAAACTTGACCTACATATTATTATTACAAACATGTTCATGCAGTTTGGTGAAGATTTGATGAAAACTGTTTGACTTAGAGAGCGGAAATGGCTAAAAAGGCCAAATTTAGATAATTCAAGGGCCATAACTCCACAATTCCATGGGCGATTTGGCTGATTATCAAATATGACCTAGATATTATGGCCACAAACATGTTCATGAAGTTTAGTGAATATCAGATGAAAACTGTCAAACTTAGAGAACAGAAACTAAAGTGGTCTACCGACCGACCGACCGACCTAACGACATTAGCAAACAAATATACCCTGCCATCTTTGCTGAGGGGCATAATAAACATATCCAACCCCACATTCAATCTATAATATTTAACAAAAATATATTATTTTCCGATAGAGTAATAGCCAATAATATTTAACAAAAATATATTATTTCCCGATAGGGTAGTAGCCACATACAAAAAACAATGTAGTGATGGAACAAAGAATAATACCTTTTTCTGACATACTTTAAGCAGTTCCAAATGTCAATATAATATTTTTGCATGTATCGACATCAGACGCAAGGAACCAATGACAATGTATACGTTTATAAAGACTGAACACAATACATGTAACTGCGGATTCGCCTGCGACCAGTCTCTTCAGTGCTTCTTGTACACCAATAAAGTATGTATTTGTTTAAATAACTCCAGATCAAAGTAAAACAGCCCACCAACGGACAATCAAAAAGTAATCAACAAACTAAATTTATGAAAGAACTATTTGAAAAACAAAATTCCATGACTGCACTACTTTATAAACACCAAAAACAAAGTACCGTAAAAGTCCATTTCCTTACCCTACAACCAGCGAAGACTCAAAACCTAACCAGGTATTTTTAGTGCACCATGCCTAAAACCATGCAGAATAGCTAATTACCCCGAGACCACTAAAGAACTAATCAGTCTATAAGTCGATTCTGTACCCAGAGTGTTTTCATTCTTTAGTTCACTGGGTCTGGTAAAAAGACCAGTTCCCTGAGTCACAAAAAGCTGTATTGTTTCCTAATAAGATTACAAAACAACAACCCAATTCTGTAAAAACAAATCCCTAAATTCAGAAGAAATATGAAATTTGGATATAAATCATGACATGATGTGCATGTTAATGGATATATAACCAAATTATGCTGCGCTTTACATAACTACTTGAATCTTAATTTTCTACACAATAAGCAAGATTCCACGACGTGAAAATTCCCAATCTTATGGCTACCAAGACCAATTCCCAAATCTGTGTAAAAAATGGCTGGTACCATGCCTAAAACAATACAGGAGGTGTGCCGTGGGAAACCCAGACTTTATGCATCTGCGTAAAGTGTCATCCCAGATCAGCCTGTACAGTCCGCACAGGCTAATCTGGGACGGCACTTTCCGCCTAAGTAGATTTATGTAAGAAGATACTTCCTTGAAACAAAAAATACCATAAAAGTGGAAAGTGTCGTCCCGGATCAGCCTGTGCAGTCTGCAGGCTGATCCGGGACGACACTTCACGCACGTGCATTATGCCCGGTTTTCCCAAGACACGCCTCACAGTTTCTTACCCTGAGACATGGCCACATTGTTGTCATGACGACGACAACATGAGCACCATAACCAGTCCATATGGCATCGTGCAATAGCAAGTAAAGTCCTCCAACAACGCACTCAAAAGAACAACCACTTGAAGTCCCTGTGTGAACTTTTATCCGTTGCACAGTGGTTGAGTCGTTAATTTCAAACCAACCACAGACTTATAAATTTTTATGTCTTTCAACTCTTCAAATGGTTAGAACTCTCAAATATCCAAACAAACCATTGAAACTACTTTAGAATACAGGACATTTATGCACTGAACTGTACGATTGAAAGATTAATACAGTCTTCATTTTTTAAATATCTTTTCTTCATAAATGGTTTGTTATGAAAGCCACCACAGAGAAATCACTGAATCTTTCCAAATACAAAGATTTATGAAAAATCAGCAAATTAGCACACAAGTTGATTTACCAATGTATGTCACAATGTCACAAATTTTAAGACATCCATCAGGCACATAAAATCATTACAAATGGATAAGGATGAACATCTCCAAAATGTACCGGCTGAAAAGACAACAATCTTTTAACATATTTCCGGATCTACTTGAAATACACTTGTCTTGATCAGCAGTGTGTAATTAAATATAGTCCTAAGTATTACATTACTGACCCAACACAAAGTAGTATTCACTGAATGTATTACACTACCTTGCCTAAATTCAAGTATTATTCACTGAATGTACAACACTATCTAGCCAACATGAAGTATTATTCACTGAATGTATTACACTACTGAGCCAACATTCAAGTATTATTCACCAAATTTATTACACTACTGAGCCAACATTCAAGTATTATTCACTGAATGTATTACACTACCTAACCAACATTAAGTAGTATTCACTGAATGTATTACACTACCTAGCCAATATTCGAATATTATTCACTGAATGTATTACACTACTGACCCAACATTAATGTTTCACTGAATGTTTCTTACACTATAGAGGCAACATGGAAGTATTATTCACTGAATGTATTAAACTGCTGACTCTACATTAAAGTATAATCTACTAAATGCATTTCACAAGCGACTACAAACCAACATTCAAGTAATATTCAATGAATGTTACACAACTGAGCCAACATGGAAGTATTATTAACTGAATGTATAACACGAGAAGCCAACATTAAAGTATTATTCACTAAATGTATTAAACTGCTGACTCGACATTAAAGTATAATCTACTAAATGCATTTCACAAGCGACTACAAACCAACCTTCAAGTAATATTCAATGAATGTTACACAACTGAGCCAACATGGAAGTATTATTAACTGAATGTATAACACGAGAAGCCAACATTTAAAGTATTATTCACTAAATGTATTACACTACCTGGCCAATATTAAAGTATTATTCACTGCATATATTACACTAAACATTGTGACCAACATTCAAATAGTATTCACTACATGAATTACTCTACAGAGTCAACATTCAAGTATTATTCACTGACTTTAATACAGGATAGAGCCAACATTAATGTAGTATTCACTGAGTATATTTTGATCCAATATGAAAGTAATTTTCACTGAATGTATTACAATACTGATCTAACATTTATGAATTATTCACTGAATGTATTACACTACTGAGCCAGCATTCATGTATTATTCGCTGAATGTATTACACTACAAAGCCAACATTCAAGTATCATTCACTGAATGTATTACACTACTGAGCCAACATTAAGTATTATTCACTGAATGTATTACACTATTAAGCCAACATTCAAGTATTATTCACTGAATGTATTACACTATACAGCCAACCTTCAAGTATTATTCACTGAATGTTTTACATGATAAAGCCAACATTAATATAGTATTCACTGAGTATAATTATTTTGATCCAATATGAAACTATTCTTCACTGAATGTATTACACTATTGAGCCAACATGCGAGTATTATTAACTGAATGTATTACGCTACTGAGCCAACATTAATTCAAGTATCATTCACACAATGTTTTACACCACCACAGAACTAACGTCAAAGTTTTATTCACTCAATGAAAACATGAGACACTGTCCGCATGTCCTCTATCCCAGAAGTGATCTCCATCTTCCAATGCTTCTGTGCTGCAACAACAACACACACATGAATGTCAAGCTGTGAAGACCTTTGCTGGAGAACCTTTCCAGATTACATTCCATGCATCATTGATAAACAACCTTATGGGACATCTCTCCATGGTAGCATAGCACCATGTCAAAACACAAGAAGATATGAAAACAACAAACACATGCCTATCAGATTTTGTTAAAGAAGAAAATCATCCAGATTTTCTAACGTTTTCTTGGGTTTCTATAAACTTAGTAACTGAAAAAGCAAGTTGCATCGAGCATTCTGCAAATGATGTATGAAATCGTTCAATAATTATGACATGCACAAGAAAAAGCTAATTAACAGTTATCATCTGTACTTATCAAAGCTTGCCAGTAATGCCGTCAGCTTGCTGTTACACTAGGCCTCTCATCTCCCTGAAGCCTGACACCCAGCTGCCTCACCTCCACAACCTAGCTGCTAACAAGACAGGGAGAACCAGACATTTCTGGACAGACACTGAGGATGCCTACTTCACACGATATGAGAACTGTAGTACTATGAATCATATGAAAAGTATGTAGGCATTCGGCATCCATACAAGAGCAGTACCGTCTATTAAAGCTGCTTATGCAATCAACTTTGAGACTTTGTTACAAAGTAAACTTGGTATACCAAATAAAGGACGGACCCATTGCAGGATAGGACATGAGTAGAGTCTAAAAGAGTAATTTTACTTAAATTCGCAGTCATCATGATAAAACCTTGACCACATATCAAATGTTGTTACACACATGCCCACATGCACTCTTCAAGCACTGTGAATGGTCAAGTGCCCACCTGCATTCTAAGATTTAAAGCTCAGTGGATGGTCAAGTTCTCATTTAAATTCTTAGGGTTTTAAGCTCAGTCGATGTTCAAGACTTAGTTCTCACATGCATTCTTTGGGTTTCAAGTCAAGACTTAGTTCTCACATGCATTCTTTGGGTGTCAAGCTAAGTGGATGGTCAAGACTTAGTTCTCAACTGAATTCTTCGGGTTTCAAGCTCAGTGGATATTCAAGACTTGGTTCTCACCTGAATTCTTTGGGTTGCTCAGTGGATGTTCAAGACTTACTTCTCACCTGAATTCTTTGGGTTTCAAGCTGAGTGAATGGTGAAGAGCTCACCTGCATTCTTAGGTGATCGAGCTATAGAGATTGTCAAGTGCCGACCTATATTTCAACCTATGTGGATGGTCCCAGTGCCCACCTGCATTTCAAACTTGGTGGATGGTCCCAGTGCCCACCTGTATTTCAAACTCTGTGGATGGTCAAATGCTCACCTATATTTCAAACTCTGTAAATGGTCAAGTGCCCACCTGCATTTCAAGCTCTGTGGATGGTCCCAGTACCCACCTGCATATCAAACAATGTGGATGGTTAAGTTCCCACCTGCATTCCAAACCCAGTGGATGGCCACAAGCTCTGTTGATGGTCCCAGCGCCCATCTGTATTTTAATCTCTGTGGATGGTCAAGCGCCTACCTGCATTCCAAGCTCTGTGGATGGTCCCAGCGCCAACCTGTATTTTAAGCTCTGAGGATGGTCAAATGCGCACATGTATTTCTAGCTCTGTGAATGGTCAAGTGCCCACCTGCATTCCAAGCTCTGTGGATGGTCCTAGCGCCCACCTGTATTTCAAGCTCTGTGAATGGTCAAGTGCCCACCTGCATTCCAAGCTCTGTGGATGGTCCTAGCGCCCACCTGTATTTCAAACTCTGGGGATGGTCAAGTGCCCACCTAATTTTCAAGCTCTGTGGATAGTCAAGTGCCCAACTATATTTCAAGCTCTAGGCCAGGACTTTTTGATTTTACGGTTTACAAAACCGGCGAACATAAATTTTCCGAAAGTGACAAAAACAAAAAATTATAATTACGATTTTTTTTTTACCGATGGGGGACGAAACGCTCAAATTTTCGAAATATTTTGAGTACGAATATAATAATTTGCTCGGTAAGTCCGTTTACTTCCGTGAAACTGCTTTTTGTTTTTGACGGTATCACACGATGATTGCCGATCGAGATCAACAAATTGTTCCGGAATTTCACGGACAATTTTTTTAAGCAAGGCGTCCGCCATTGTTTATGTACATGTATGCCATGTAAAACCCGTGTTTTCTACAAAAGAGTGCGTAATGTCTGCTGAAACACGACGTCACGTTCCACGCATGGAAAGCGTGCGTGTACCGATCATGTGCTTTACTAAATACAGGTCTTTAAAGACATTGGGTGTCCTAGTTTCCCGTCAAAGGAATGTTAATCCCATGCATGATTTTTGCCTGGAGAAATCCCGTTATTGTGGTCAGTGACGTGTTTCAAGTTTGAGGGTCGTCTCATAAATCTGTACTAGTATCCAAAATTGAACAAAAAGATTGGTACAGCAAATGGAGAAAAAATAGGTAAATTATAAACAAATTGGTGTGGTTTTTCCATGCAAATTTACTTATTGGTGGACAAAAAATTAGCAAGTGATTTTTAGTTGAATTTATTATATATTGTAAACTTCTAATAATTTTCAAAATGTTTAATAGACGGCCCTTAAAATGACTTGTCTATTTGATGACAGTTAATATTACCGTTAGAAGCACAGTTATTCATGGAAAGAATAAAACATGAGAAAATCAACACTGTTTTTAACAATAGAGTGACATTTGTCTTTAACATTTGACGCGCAGGCACGATGTGCACGAGGAAAATTTCCCGCCCTTTTTGCAAGAACAAAGCATGTATATAATATAAATATATTTTAATCAAGATCTTTACAATTCACCAATTATCCAGTCAGTACTATTTTCAACAGCTGTAACGATTAAAACAGTGTTAAAACACTAAATACATGCCCATATTAATTAATCGAATAAAAAAGGCTCCATCAGTAGATCGAGTGTAACCTGAAGATTCGAGAACGACGAGAATAGTGGGTTTGGACATGACGTCACTGTGCGAATGTGATGCGCACTGGACATAAACATCCGGAAAAAATCATTACTTTCAGTTTCGCAACAACAATGATGCTTTTGCTTTTAAAAGGCTAGAGGTATGCCGTTCAAACGGTGATGTTTCGTTTATTTCATTTCGTTTAAACTTGTACAAAAAAATTGAAAACATCTTAGCCTTAAATTTAATAGCTAAAACGCACCAGATAACATGCCGCAAAAAAAATTGACGTACGGAGGGGATACCCCTCCCTAACCCACCCCTCTCGGGACGGGGACGCCAAAAAAAATCCTGTGGAAGGCACTGGATGTATATTTTCAGGTGGCATTTGTAACAAATAATATCATTAGTAACAAGATCTTCTTGCGGGCACATAGAAACGAGGATGTGGGGGCAGACAGCTTTGTCTCGTATACACTTAAAAGAGAAAGTCATGGTTGCATTTTGATGATATATATTTTCGCGACACAATGAGAATTTCTTATCTGCCATGTATTTTGTTTCTGTCAAAATTGTAATGCAATAATTTAACACACACTAGCAGTTCAGTTTATATTTGATAAATTTCATATATACATGAAGATTTAGCATTTACACAGAGTTGAATATTTAAAAAAAAAAAATGTTAAAACTGGTTTCTCATTTTTAATAAGAATTAAGACTTAATAAGAATCCAGACAATTAACGTCATATTATTTGGACTTTTCTCTTAATATAGTTAAAGTTAATATTTTTTTCGAGACCTCACAGCAATTATTTTCAAAATGTGCGTTGTGTGGTTAGATTAAGCTCGTTTTGCAAGGTCTGTGTTCGGGCAGTTGTGGATTCCAGTGCTGCACAGGTTAACTCGTCTTCTTTTAAAAAGGCATCTCACTTTACATTTTGTAAATCCATACAAGTATACAACTTTGTGGTAAAATCAATTTTAATGATGCCGTTAAAATATATGCATCTATTACACTTATTTATTAATTATAAATTGCTAATGGGAAATCGTTCGTTGTGTTAAGATTTGAACACTTTTTTTTTTTTTTTTTTTTCGACCTGCCAGTGGACATGTTCCCCAAAAATTTTTGTAAACCAGAAAATAAAAAAGGACTGGTCCTATGGTCCAACCTATATTTCAAAAACTTTGTGCCCACCTGCTTTTGTACGGTTTCAAGCTCTTTAACAAGCAATGTGCCCATCACCTGCGTATTTACTGGTAGGACAAAATTTAAGAATGATGGGAGGAAGTGGTATGGGTACTAAAAACCGTGACATGGCTGAATAAATCTGTACACCAAGGTGAAATAGCCCAATGGCTATATCCTGCTGAGTCAAACTTCTGGATAACAGTACATAATGGTACAACCTCCTCAGGCTCTTGTAGTTAAAGCTTTTTTCAATAAGGCCTAAATAAAAAAATCTTTTGTTTGCTCTTTACCCACCCAAAATTTTAGAGGTGGGTCGGTAGGTAGGAAAAATATTTTATTTTATTCCGAGAATTTAATCTTTGTCATACATGAATGTCGTAATTTAAATAGCAATACATTATCTTTGTTTGAAAATCACAATTACTTTCTTCATCTTGATTGATGCAACCAAGATAATACATGGTAAAACTGGCTTTAATAAGGGACATAACATAAAATAGAATATGCAATGCTTTAAAAACAAAATATTAAGTACTTTTATTCTATTTAATACCAATGTCTGAATTAACTAGACACACATACTGATTTATACAGCATAGATACATACTGTCTGACAAGAAAACATGTGTATTATTATCAATTGCTGAACTGGCTAGACAGTCCAAATCATATTAATACAGTACAAAATTGTCAAATCAATGAATTTAAAATTAAAAATAATTTGATGAAAATGTCACAAATAATAAGAAAATCAGAAATATTGCTAACTCGGATGTCTCTGTCCTCTCAAATATAAACTGTGTTTTTGTGAATGACAGTTTAAACAAGAAATGTCTTTAAAAAAGACAATCGGCGTGGAAATAATATTGAGATTTCATTTAAAAATAACCTAAACATAACAGAAGCCCAAGATGATCTGTTACATAACTTCTCAGACCCCATGTTTTCACCAGTGATATAAAATATCCAAAATAATGTACGTTTATATCTGAATTTGTCAGGCCAATTTAACAAATAAACAATGTAAGAAATAATTGCAGGAATGAATGAAAATTATTATGTATCAGACGAGTCATATATAGTTGTTTAAAGTAATATACCATACATTTATCATAGAAGTTATCTAATATAAACACGATTGGAAGTCAAATACGCATTTATACAACAGCCCAATAAAAAGAAATATTCAGGGAACATTCAGCGCATTTGAAATTTTTAGACTTTTGATAATACAAACATATAATTTCATTAGGCTATGACGGTTTAAAATTATATTCGGTAGGGATATGATGTATCAAGGGTTCCTGTGTATAATTAGTATTGCAAACTGTGTATTCATGCTACGCGAATAACAATTCGACGTATTCCGAGTCTTCTATCATTTTATCTATAGAATAATGTAGCACCTTTTTACAGATTGAATAACATCTACTGGAGAAGTTGACAGAGGTCACATTACACTAAACAAATAAGTCATGTAGTGCTATACTCTCGAAATAAATCAACAAGCCTAACTCGAAGACATGTTTTTTAGGTTAAGACAATTGCTTTGCAATTATTTTTTGGATATGTTGGTAGGGTAAGCATTGATGTGCACTAATATGTGTTAAGGTAGAAAGACCCTAATGGGACTTTTTTCAGACCTTGATTTTCTTCTTATCTTTGATAATTAAATCTATTATGAGACTAAACTGTGAAATATAAACAAAATCTAACCACACGTTTTGACAAAAACGCGATTTTTCTTATAACCCCTAATTTTTCTACTTCAACCTAAAATTCTGATGGGGTACACTTACAAAAATGACTGACATATTGTCAAAATGTATTTTATTTATTCCCGAATAGCTTTAATTTATATGTCAAAGGTGTATCTTATGAAAAAGTATAAGAAACATAAATACTAAAGTTGACCAACAATACTTATTACATTAAATTTGGCTAAGCATATGGTAAAAAACAACAGATTTCATTACAGTAAAAATATGCCAAACACCAATTATTGTATTTTTTTAAAACTTTTATTTCATAGTATGTCAAAATCATTAATACCAAAATATAATATAACCTTATCTGAGAGGAAAAGGGTATAAATTGACATAGGTTCACCACAAAAAGCTCAAGGTATAACATTTTGACTGAAGCAACCCTATGTTATAAAAAAAATGAAAAATAAGACAAGTAAAAAAGCAAATATTTTCCTTCTATGTTAATTTTTTTTTCTCTCTTATAATTATAATCTAATAGCAGCATCGATAGTAAATGAAGTATTTTTGCATTAATGTTAAAGAAATAGTGGTTTGTTTAAACATTTTAAATACAAATGTAACTAGCTGAGGTTCACATATCCTTGGTTACCAAATTCAGAAAAATAATAAACATTTTTTATAAGTGTGTGTTTCAGAAAATTCAATGGACATTTTCATTACATTGGGTTAACAAGTTTCAAAACACTGGCAAATCTGTGTGATAACTTCATCAAGACTCATCTTGACGCTTGTGACTATTGGTAAAATGACACTGTTTTTGGATAAAAAGGTGTCTCTTAGACCATTCTCATCATTTCGCCGATACATAATTTTCAGATGTTTTTTACAGTGGTAGATCTCGTCAAAATTCCACAGTGGAACAGGCCCAAGTTTACACAATGAACAGTATTTCAAATTATCCAACAGAACACCAAACTCGGTCACCCGACGTCCCGCTCTCCACCCATCTCGACTGACTATTTTTCCAAGTTTTTGGTGTGAATGAATGTTATTTCACAGCAAGGAGCAAGTATCTCCTTTACGCAGATGTTTTTATATACGAATAATTATGTTCAATAATACTAATAATCCTTGGACGTTATTTATAACTATTTTAACTTAAGTGTAAGGAAATACACCAGAAATATTGCGAAAATATCATGATTAAATGTAAACAGAAAATCCCAACAATGACGTCATTTGAAGGTATTCCCCATGTCAGAGTACCTTGTTTTTCTTCAAACTACATTTTTACTTTCATCTTTAAAGACAAATAAGCATTTATTTCACACATTTATTTGAAAATAACTCAACATTCGAAAAGTAATGTTTATTTCGCGAAAATAATTTCTGTTTCGGATTAGATCGATTAGATTTACAGTAAGTGGCGAATGGGCCGAAGTTAACCGATATTTCGCGAGTATTTCCGAAGTCATTAGGATCTTTCTACCTTAAGAATGGCGACTATAATATGACACTTGTGCTGAGGCGGGTTACATTCAACTAGAAAGTAGCCGGTAAAGAGATGGTGATAAAACAGTCAACTTCGTTTAGTGTAGAGTTTATTCTTACATATTGCATGACATACCCTTTTGTTGGCTTAATCAATTCAGCTTAGAATGCTCTTTAAGAAAAGGTATGGTTATGAGGGTCCCTATGTGCAAAATGTTGCATTTATTTTGGTTAAAGTTATCACTTTTACATTAAATTACATAAACATTGGAATTAGTATATTGTAACCTAGAAAGGTGCAATTATAAATAATTCTTAATAAATCGTAACCACAATTATATATAAATTACCAGTAAGTTTATAAATATAAATTCCCCATTTATTGAAATTTTTAGGTTTATGATTCTCTGAACACTAATTGATGCATGTACAACTATGTTAACACAGCTATACAAGGGCTGCTACGCGCGCTATTTTTAGAAGAACTGGTTCTAGAATGTGTTGAACTCGCTTCATGGAACGGCAACTATGTGAAAGAGATTTATGAATGGGAGCATTGTATCATTGCTATTTATAGAGCGTATCGCTTATATAAATGTAGGCTAAGCACAATCGTTATTTCGTTACGTGAATGAGTGTAGCATTCTGTTTATGGCATACAAATAAGAAAATACATTCATAATTAGCCTCTGTTCTAGACTGTGTTTTGAGGATATGTTAATAACTTTATTTTAACCGCTTATATTAACAATTCTGTAAATTTAATTCCCCAAAAGTATGCAACAATTATTGGTAGGCATTAAACCATTGTTGTAAGTTTGCATGCCCTAAAATTAGAAAAATTGTCCAATTCTATTGGCATTCAATTTTCCCGCTGCATAATTATCGCAAGAAATCTAGGTCAAAAGTGATCTTAGACAGCTACGCCAAAAAAGAACAGTTGAATACTAGTATCATATGTAAAATGTTGACTGCTGATCGAAGAATTATTCCTTAACAAAGCCAGTATTGACATACACTATTTTGTTAATATCAGGATGAAACTTTTCTGCACAGCCACTTGTTGATTTGCTAACTGAAATCGAAACTTTGTCGGTAATTTTCTTGTTCTCATCTACCACGCACAATAGATTATAAAATACCTCATCGCAAGTTTTACTTGTTTCAACTTGAATGAATTTTGTATTTATTACTTGATTTCAACAAACACGCTGAATGTTAGAAATAGGTCAATCAAATCCCCATATGGTCGCATTGTAAAACAGCAAATCCTCCTGGCATCGTTCGCCACTTTTCTTTGATTCAGATATTGCGAGTCTCTCTTTGGAAAGATGGTTCTCTCTGCTTTCAAAATTTAAAATGAAAAAAAAATGTTATGCTACTCGCGATTTCGACAAAAGCACATGCTGCCTATATATTAACTGCTGAATATTCATATTTCAAGTAATTCGGTGTCATGATACATCAAAATGCACATAAGACGTGTCCGTTATGCGAAATCTCTCTTTCTTTTGACACAAAACGTTTAATGTTTACTGATATCCGGTCATTAGGCGCTTGTTTTCACACTCAAACGCATTATACTCTTTTGTTCAAACGACTTAATGATCAAAATTGCCTATGAGGTTAGATACCAGTAATTCCAATTACCATAGGATCCCATTATAAAACGGCAAACTTTCCAAGCATTTTTCTAGCATTTCCTTTATTTCAGATTGTGCAAGCCTGGTAGCAATTTAAAGATCGATCTGTCCTCTTCCAAAATTTGCAATAAAAAAGATATGTCATGTTACTTCTAAGAAAATGCATCTTACTTGAATGCAGGCACCGGTAGAAAACAGGGTTTCGGCAGTCATATTTCGACAAAAGCCCCATACCACAGTAAACACACCCCAAAAGTTCACCTTTCAAGTTAGCCTCCAATGAAATGCACCAAAATGTTGCAGACATGCAAAGGATATTAGAAATAACCACAAAAGGCATGTCTGAGATTGTTAAATGGCTTTTATGCCGGAAGAGAAGAGGAACTCTTTAGCAATAGGCACTACTTTTGAATGGACCTCGGAGGTCTATTTACTGCTATTTAATCTATGAAAATTTTGAGCAAAAAAAATAAGAAATTTAAAGTAAGAAAAAATAAAAAAATAAAAAAATAATTACCACAGATTTTGCAATAAAATATTTAGAGTCGGCAGCTTTTTTGTGTGTCAGTCGGTAAAGGGCCAACAAACTTAATTTTAATTTATGCCTAATCAAAACAAACACTGCTCTGGAAGACAACATTCCCTACTAATACAAACACTGATTCTCAGTAATTAAATACCTATGTCCAATAACAAGTCAGAATTTATTATTTCATTAGTTTACCAATTATTTCTGCAGGGGTTTAAATATTAAGATATTAAACTAATGAATTTTAAGCAAACATTCTGCATAATTATGCTGCGTATGGAAATAACATACAGAGGAATTAAATAGCATAGTTTGGCTTTGCAGCTTTTCTGAAGGGGAACATTTAAGCTGGTAAACAAACAACACAAAAACAAAATCAGCAACTTATAACTTTGTAATAGCACTATATATTATGGCATAATACAATGTAACAATATGTATCACGCCAATAAACCTTGAATCCAACAACATATCAGGAACATAATTATACAATTAATAACATTCATATTTTACTTTCTTTGCCAACATGTCAACATGCGATGCTGAAAGTTGGGGCCACCAAACAATGGCACGATAGGAAAAACAAGACTAGTCTCTGAATAAACCAACAGAAAGTACATAAACTTACTTCCAATTTTGGGTGACTGGAAAATGCCTGTGAGAAAACAATGACACAGAAAGTAATTTAAGATAAACATGAAAACAGTTGCAACTAGACATGTGTCCGTAGGACACGGATGCCCCCACATTCCGCTGGTTGTCACAAAACTCTGCTGATGTCCGAAAAAATGCACCAAACCAGGTGCACAAGTTCACATGCTGATGAATATGTTTATAAAGTTTCATCAGTCTAGCAGTTATACTTTTTGAGTTACACGCGACACAAATCCAAAAATGTCATTTTTTGCTAAAAAAGGGTCATAACTCCATTGATAGTAGAAAAAAATGCACCAAAATACCCAGGAGCACATGTTCACATACTGATTAATACGTTTATAAAGATTCATCACTCTAGCAATAATACTTTTTGAGTTACACGCGACACAAGTCCAAAAAAGTTACTTTGCTAAAAATAGGGCCATAACTCCGCTGATGTCCGAAAAACTGCACCAAAATACCCAGGTGCACAAGTTCACATGCTGATTAATATGTATATAAAGTTTCATCACTGTAGCAGTAATACTTTTTGAGTTATGTGCTACACAAGTCCAAAAATGTCATTTTTTGCTAAAAAAGGGTCATAACTCCACTGATGTCAGAAAAAACTGCACCAAAAAAACCCAGGTGCACACGTTCACATACTGATTAATATGTTTATAAAGTTTCATCTCTCTAGCAATAATACTTTTTGAGTTACGCGCAAAGCAAGTCCAAAAATGTCATTTTTTGATAAAAAAAAGGGCCATAACTCTGCTGATGTCCAAAAAATCTGCACCAAAATACCCAGGTGCACAAGTTCACATGCTGATTAATATGTTTGTAAAGTTTCATCACTCCAGCAGCAATACTTTTTGAGTTACGCACGACACAAGTTCAAAAATATCATTTTTTGCTAAAAAAGGGCCATAACTCCGCTGATGTCGGAAAAAACTGCACTGAAATACCCAGGTGCACAAGCCCAATGCCGATGAATATGCTTATAAAGTTTCATCACTCGAGCAGTTATACTTTTTGAGTTACCCGGGACACAAAAATCCGCTGGAGGGAGGGAACAACAGACGGATGGACAGACGGACGGATGGACAAGGGCAAATCTATATACCCCCCTCTAAAGTGAGGGCATAAAAATGAAGGGACATCAAGGAAAGTGATAAATGTGTGTTACAATATCAAAGTTTGATGAGTAAAATTGTAACTAGGTCCATGAATACTTCAAATTCTTCCAGAGACAGTAAATATCAATATCATAAATCACTGTCCATTAAACCTTGATGGGTATTAGGAAATGAACCAAAATAATGAGATTGGGTGCCGAGTGGAACAAACATTAAATAAAGCAGTAACAACGAATGCAGTGGAGGGAAATCTATGAACACCATTACAACAATGATTCCTACTGCATGAATAGCATGCTCAATACCAACAGCTAACATCTACACAGATTTAACAAAACAAATTAACATGCAACATAAAGCCTGAAAGAATTGTCAACAAAAAGGAAGAAATCTTAGCAGCCAAAATGCTTCCGGAAAAGACGTGAACGCTGACTAAGAAATAGCCATACCATCTACCAGGAACTAACATAACCTAACTGCAGAATACGGATATAAACGAAAAAAGGCCATCCATTGTCCTGCTGGGGGAGGGTGGGTTGGAGATTATGTAGGGGAGCTCACTCAAGTCACAACCAAGACCAGTTACCTTGCACCGCTTCTCTCCCCTGAGCCTCTACCTGCTGTGGCTGAGCTTTCATAAGGGCCGCCAGAGAAGCGGCCCCAAAGGCTTGTGAGGGGACAGAGCCTGCGGGGTTGGGGACCATTGTGGTGGGGTTACTGGCCCCTATTAGGGCCTGAGCCTGGGTTTGCTGAGCAGCCTGATTTTGAGCAGCTATGTTACCTAGAGGAGCAACACACGTTTATTTCAACTACTGTCATTCACTGTGTGAGGCCGATTAAATGTTAATCAATAGGTTACAAGTTATGTGTATTCTTACGCTTTAAAGCATAAAACCTAAGAATTAGTTAAATAATTTCCATAAATTCTATTGTCCAGCATATATATTGCACATTTAAAATCAAGAGTAAATTCAGACTTGCAAGAATAACAGTTCATCAATATGAAAAAACAATATAAAAAACGCTTCAGAAACAAAATGCCTCCATAACACAGCAAACAACCACATGCAAAAAGCCACATCTAGGCCACAACAAATTGATCAGTTGTTCTACGGATTTTGTCCAAAAAAAATTGGAGCGAGCGAGCGAAATAAAAATAATTTTTTTTTTCCATTTTCGATAAAATCGGAGGCGAGCGAAAAGCGCAAAATAAAAAAAAATCCCATTTTGCCCATAATGATTAAAAATTGCTGCCAAACGCCATCATAACTTGATATCTTGTCAATAATTTCCTCTTCATCTGCTCTGGTCCATAAATGGTTGTCAAAATCAATATATATGTAATAAACTAAGCAACTAATTTCTCCATTTCTTCTTCGACCATGCCCTGCAAAGGGTTTTGTGCAACAAGTCTTCAATAGTGATTCTGCTATTAAATTAACACCCGGCAGTAAATACTAAATAGCCATATCTTAACTATAAGAAAGTAGACCTTATACAAGGTAATTGTCATTATCAAAATATATATTTGATACACCAAGTCATTCACTACCAACAGTTTAATAACATGAATATTAAATGTCATACAATAAACACAAAACAATTTAGGAATGACTAGTATAAGTTCTGTATCTTTAAATGACACGATGAAACAACTGGATGCCACCATTTTTTAAAAACTTAACCAGGGCTCACACTGGCTTTTATTTTTCTTGAGCCAGTTTTTTTAATCGACTCGTAACATCGTTGCGTGTTTCCATGTCAGGGAATGGTGATATCTTATTGTTTTAATTGTTATAAACTTATACTTCACTGTGCTGTATATTAATTGCATTATGGCATTAACAAAAGCATTAGTATATTTAGATTTTTATATTAACATTTTTGTTCATTGTTCATTGCAGTAAACTTGGATAAATATTTTTTATTTAAACATACACTCTTAAAATATCTACAAGATGTTAACAAAATACATCCAAAAATAAATTGAAATTAATTACTAACACAATTAATTGGCTTGCCCTGTTAAATGTACCTTAATATATAAAAGCTGAACAAAATGTACACCAAACAGATACGTTCAATTTATAAAATGGACATGTCAAAACAACTTATATGTGTGGATATTAAAAGTAAGAAATCAAGGACAAACCGCTAACAGTCCGAAATGTAAACCCACCCAGTAATCAGTCCATTTGACATAAAAAATTATGGACATACATTTCACACATCCTTTATCCACAAGATAATCATTTAATTAACTGTTGTGTCTGCTGATATTACCAGAGCTTGCTAGCAGTCATCTTTAATTAGGCAATGAATGCTGACAAACAGCTCGTTGTGTTTTCACAACTTCGATAAAACATGATAAGAATACACATTGCAGCTGTGCCAGACTGGCTATTGGAGAAAAAAGGTTTGGGTCATAAATAATGTGCTATGTACAAAAACCAGTTGCTGCATATCAGTACCAATTGCTTGTTATGATTTGGGGACACCATGAAGTCTGCGTTTAACGTAAAATGATACTCGTTGATGAAAACTTCTTTTACAAAAATCGGGTGTGGGGCAAAATTGTAGGTGCGGGCGCAAAAAAATAGATTTTTTTTTTCGATTTACGATTTTAAGGTGCGGCAAATCCGACGAACATCTGATCAATTTGTTGTGGCCTTAGCAGTCTTTTAAATTTGGAATACTTTTTTAACGTTTTCTATGAATTTACATATGGCTGTTGGCACTGGCTCATAACACCTCTCTATGAAATGATTGCACAAATGACTATTACTACTGGCCTTGCAACTGTCAACTGTACATTTAAGTTGAATTTTAAAACTGCCTGAAACTCCTAAGTAGCATGTGTATCCATAAATGCCCAACAATGGTACTGTAGGTGGCATAACAGTTGCTCCCACCATGATGAATGACTTTTCACACCTTCATAAATATTGTACTCACAAGTGGCATTTGCACCTAACAATTGTACTGTACTTTGCATGACTATTGCCACCCCCCTAGAAACTGTACCAAACGTTGAAAATAAATGACATACTTTCTACAAGGCAGAAAATGCCATTAATTAAACAGTTTGCATGTAATTTGCCAAATATTATCTATCCTATACACTATAAATGAGGCACTTGTTGAGTTAAACTATGACTACCAGCCACTCTAAACATCAGATACAAATTGTGACCTCTTCAAGGACACTTCAAAGAGCAGACACTAAACATTTTCTCATGCACTTTGGCTCTCCAGAAAAAATACACGACCAAAACAAAGGATAGAGGCAGGCTAACTGGGAAGCCATGCACTTAAAGTAGAAGAAAACATCTGAAGCGGAAGCAGGAGGTGAAATGAGTGCGGAATACTACTTACCCTTACTCACTGCGCACACATATGGACGGCGACAAATACAAACAGGTCATTCACATTAGCATGCTTTAGCTACCACGAGCGGCACAATATCATACACATAGAGAGCGTCTAGAAACAGTTTCTGTTGTATAATTGTTTCAGAAAACTTCACTCTTTTCTATAGGAAGTTGCATTCAGGCAAAAGACACATACAGGGCTGAAATCTAGGTCCACATTGGAAAGATGTTTACATAAAATCAATTTTATATCTTACTTCTCTTTTTTTAATGCCGTTCCACATAAAATTTGTGTTGATAGCATATTATTTTCGTAATACTTAATTTGCAAATTGAATAGTAAATTCATAAATTAAAATTTAATTCATGAAATATACAATTGTCTGAATACTTTAGTTAACTGGCAAATAAATCATTACTATTTTTGATCGTTTTACCAACACTTCTAAAAGAGGATCAAACGCTGCATTATGTAAATCAAATTAAAGAGAATTGTAAGCATTGAATATTGTGAGTTTAAGTTCTTATGTTTTATATAATAGTATACATACAGCTTAATTAAATCATATAACTGCTTCACAACAGTTCACAATCCAAGAAAATTGCAAACACATGGCCTAGTTCTGGGTTACTCAAGGTTCAGATATTCTGACCATTCCCAAATAAAAATTCTTCAGTTATGCATCCAAAATAAAAGCTTGTGTTCCACAAGTGTTTTATGTCAATCTGATATTTTGCTAAATAAACAACACAAAACAGCAACGAACACACTGCTACATCATCATGAGATGTAGCACGGTCAATGTTACATCCTTTGTTTGACTACTGTTTCTATCAACAGATTATTCCTAATAAGTAGGAAATACTTGTTTCACTAATGTACCCAGAAAAAGGCCAAATATGCATTCAACTATAAAGGCAAAATCCATAGCCCACAGTGTTTGAGTCAAAGACAAAACTGCAGTTTACGAGTCACTGGAAGCAATTTCGAAACTTTGAATAGTCTAGATAGAATACTCACTTGAGAAGTTGCGCGTAGCCAACATGGTGGTCAGGATGGCACCCTAAAACAACATGACACAAATGCATAAATGGGAAAATAACATTTGAAATGTCTGAGATAATAATCTGTATTGGATAATAAATGGATACAAAAAAAATACTCATTGAATACTCGTTCAACACTTCACTGAAAGAGCAGTTGGGAACAACTGTGAAAGACTACAATCCTGGAGTGCTTTCCATGACAGACAGTCTACACTGTGTTATCTGACATCATCCAGCTTACCATACCAGTCTGGCATCAAGAACAGACAGCGCATTGTCAGAAGCAATCATTTGTGAGATTACATTGGCATTACATAAAGTACAACTGCTGCACAAACGTGGTGTCCCATAATACTTCCCAAGCTTACCAATACTACTGCACAGTTACCTCCCATGCTGCGACTTCATTCCAAAATACCACCGTCAGTACCTACCATCATTGTTTACCATTTGAATTAAAGTGAAATAACGTTTATAATTTTCATCATAATATAAAGAACACTAACAATTTACTTAAAGAAATTGGCACCACACACTGTTATATACTGTGTTTTTTAGGGCCAGTTTGGGGCCGAAATTTGGCCCCATTCCCCTGCTTCAAAAGTATATAATTTTCCCCGATATTAACCTAAAAATTTCCCTCCGGATGTAAGCTTTATTTGGAAAAAAACCACCAAAATCGGACAAAAATTGACTAAGATAAAGGAATTTTCGTACTGACAAAAATTGACTAAGATAAAGGAATTTTCGTAAACAATCACAGCATTTTTTTACCAAACCAAGTTTGTGCATGATCTATGTTATCATTTGTAGTAAAACAATTGATTAATGTTTTAAAACAAAGTCCAATATAACATTTTTATAATGCTTTTCTACAAAAACAATTCCGCTTTTGCCGCAAATTCCCTGTCAGAATGGCCCCGCCACCTTTCCCCCAAAGGTGAAAAAAAACACTGTATACTGCAATAACAGGAGCAACTTAACTGGTAAAATTTGTCATCATTTATGTGACCATTTGTACAACTCTGGACAGCCAACCCTGATAGTACTGTCAAGAAATATAAGAACATTGGAAGGAATAATTTGAAAGGATGACAACCACAAAGTGGTCTGTAAAAACCAACTACAATTGTGATGAAAGCCAGCAAACATTCAGTGGACAGAAACTTTTGAATCTTTCTCACTATGGAGATGACTTCGTTCATTTACACAACACCTCATTTCTGTTTTCTTTCCACATTTTATACAGTACACTATAATGCATGAGCATGAGAACCAATGAACGTCCCCACTAGTAATTGCTGAAACAAATAATTGAATATTTTTATAACTAATTTATTTTAAATAAGAACTTTGACTTACCTTACGTTCCGGTTCCTCAGAGATAAAAGAATTTTTTCCAATACAAGTTCAACAAAATACTTTCTTTTTGTCACAATATTAATTCAACCAACTGTTACAAAATACTTACTTGTTCCATTATGGTTAAACATTAAACACATATCCTTACCTCAGATTCTTTGGTACATGCAACATTCTTGTAATGCGGACACACTTACCTCTGATTCTGTATTACACGCAAAGTTCACGTAATGCGGATCCACATCATCCAAGCCCGTGTTACTATGATGGAAATCACCAAGGTTACCACACCTACACTCCCCATCCTCTGGGGGGACCCCAAGCACATAGGGACAGTCTGGACAGGACATGGGCAGTGCCTGGTGGTAACCAGTCCAAACATTACAACGGTCCAAACATCCGCAGTGAACGAGAGGACAGCTCACTGGACCCTCATCATATGCGACGTAATCAACGACAGTGCCATCTTCATATGTTTGGTATGTGGTGTGATCGTCGGTCACTGACTCAATAATGACGCGTGGGAGAACTCTGTAACCAGTCTCAGTATTCTTTTGTTCTTCGGTAGCATTCAGTCTTCACCGACAGTTCACATTTATCTTGTTTGATACGCAAAATCTCAGTCCAACTCAATCCAGTATCACTCTTATGCAACAGTTATCTTGTTTTGATACAAAAATACTTATCCCAAAAAGATCTAGAGTAATATTTAAGCCTTAATTTACATTTATTTAATTTATTACTTATCTTCTTTGACACACAAGATCTTTATCCCAACTCAATGAAGAACAATACCTATGCTTTCCCTCTATTACGGCTCTACACCCAATTCAATGCAATGAAATAATAATGCAATTTCATTATCACAACTTGCGCTATTTGCAAACTATGCATTTTGAAACATAACTTCACACAATGTCATAAATCTTATGTTTACCTTGTTTAAGTGTCTCTTTTTATTTTTCAAAAGATTATTAGGCAATGGGTTGATCACTCCTGCTCTTACAAATGAGTCCACGGTATTTATAAATCTTCAAAGTAAAATCTTAAATACAATTTATTTCAACCATATTATCTTGTTAGTGTGTTGCTTTTTTTATTTCTAAAAATTCTGATTTCAATTTACAATTTTATGAACACATTTACTCCAATTCAGAAACTCCAGATAATCGTCCCGTAAAACAAGCATGTCCAGCCAAACTCCTACACTGGTCTTCACACGTAATTCAGTGCAGTGTATCCTTTGTCACTGAGGAATACAAGAAGTAACCACAGTACTTTTGCCTAGGGGTTCTTCATAACCCCATTGATTCCTATGGACAGCTCCTCTAGATCATACGCAGATAATGACCACAGAAATATGCCCGCCTTTGCCTTTGCCTAACTCCATGCCAATTTGCATCAGCTCAGACCTGCCTTCCATGTTCAGCAACCGAAAGCAGAATCTTTGCTTTCGACGTTTATCACCGCATACATTCATACACTCACAATCTCTACCAACATTACCATTTTGGGTCATAGAAAAAATGGATATATTTATAAGCATTATTAACATGCCGAGTGAAGGAAAGTAGGGGGTTGCAAATAAGAATGGGGCAAGCAAATGATTTTGATCTGTGTGTAAGTGATGTGTATTATACTGGAACTGGCCTGTGGGCGAAGTAGTGTATGATTATTTTCTAAACCTGGTCTACAAACAAGTAACATGCGAAAAGTATAACGGGTATCGTTTAAAATGTCATGGAAAAAATCAACGGCTAGAAAGAAAAGTAGAAGCCATGAATTGTTGAAAGAGGGCTAGACACTGAAACACGGCCCTCGATATGAAGTCCTCATTGGAATGTCAGATTCTGTACCATAAATTAAGTATTCTCAAATTCTCTCACAAACTGTGTCCAAACCAAGCATAAATATGCCATTTTGATATGTCTGTTATTACTCTGCGATGTTTAAATCAAAACCAAACACTCACACTTCATCTGGTGGTCTCCATACTTCAGCGCTCACAGAAAATAGACTCCTATTGGTAAATAATGTCGACTCGCTTTTTACATGATTTCATTACATTGTTGGCTGCTGTAACAACTGTATTGCAGCTTTTCATTGATACAGTCTCAGCTTTAAAGGGACTTGTTCACAGATTTTCGTATTTTTTATATCTTAACTGCAAAAAGTAACGCATCTGGGCAAACCCTCGGGATCAAAACAGACTGGCGCCTAAACCACTCGGCCATCAAGACTTACAAATATAAGAGTGAATTTTAACACTATGAAAGTGATAGACGAGTTTTCCAAAATACCGAGGAAAAGCGTTACAAACAGTTGATAATTTTATCGATTTCAAATTATGATTATTCTTAAATGACACAATATTTCCAATATATTTCTTGCTCATTAGAGTTATTTCGCTTGTATATATACTATGTATTTTTCTTTTTGAGATCTACAATAAAATTTAGAAAATCGTCAAATTGCTAATCTGTAAACAAGTCCCTTTAAAGTGTTCACTAACCTTCATTTTTCACTTTTATTGAACATGTTTTATATCTATAAAAATAACGTAAATATTAATATTACGTCTGACACATAGTAATTAAACACTGGTAACATAGTAAACTTGAAACTATTGTACTCAGGTTTCAATTGTCTTAAAAAAGTAGTCACTTTGTAATTAATGAAATGTAGGATTTATATAAATTGTTTTACATTTTACCATAACAGTTCTGTTTTGTTTTTTTAACTATTACTGCACTTTTCGATTACTTACAGCCTCGTATTCAAGAAATTATTGTTTTTTCTTATTTTCATATTTACTCCAAATGGTGTATATGAAACACCAATCATCTATCTGCAACGGATTATTGATTTTAAAAAAAGTAACATGTTTTCCTGCTGTACAAATGAAAGCAGCTGAATTAAAAGCTAAAACTTCACGATAAAGAATTAATTTGAAAACCTGCTACACATAAATTACTCTAACTCACCCTACATTTAAAGTCATAAAATGGAACACCTTTGAAAGGAAGCCCACTGAGAAATAATGAAAAATAAAAAACGCAAGATATCATATTACATTGGATTACTAATCATTCCTCCCTGAAATTTCATACAGTTCACAAACATAAAATTTTCAGAATTCTCTGCCTTAGAACAGATTTGTGGGGGAGATATGATCTTGCAGATTTCACTGTTTTAGATTTCACTGTCTAAGCACTGTTGCAGATTTGAAACACAACTAACCCACTAATTTAAATGCATCTTGTAGTTGCATAATTTTTATTTTCTTAATACACATAATGGTTCATGGACTTCACACAAAACCTGGTTCAAGAAGTGGCTTATAGGTTGATCAATGTGTTCATAATTTTATAATTGATACAAATACAGTACCATAAAGTCGTCACAGTATCCCTGGTCTGAGAAGTAGTAACATGGTCACAATGATCTTTACCTTGATGTACTCTGATGCCAAGACGATTCTTTAAGATTAAAGTCACGGGTGTAGGGAAAAGATCCACAGCAAAATAGCAAGGTGCGGCACACTGTCCCTTTTTGGTTCCACCCTGCAGCCCCTCTGGGCTTGTCAACACAGAAATGTGGAATATCTTTTGGTTCCACCCTGCAGCCCCTCTGGGCTAGTCAACACAGAAATGTGGAATATCTTTTGGTTCCACCCTGCAGCCCCTCTGGGCTAGTCAACAAAGAAATGTGGAATATCTTTCAAAGTCAATAGATTTTTTTAAATGACAAATGACTAGACTATGTTCAAAAATTTGAATCAGTAGACAGATAAAAACCCTGAATTAACCAAATTATTAGAAAATGTCAGAGAACTGTTTCGGCTTTCCCCCATGCTCCTCTTTCGCAGCACCCTGTACTTTTTTTTAAAACCCTAGATCTTTCCCTGCTGATGTACAATGTATATGTTGTCCAACTTGCAATCAGGATTTCGGGAGCGTCATCCATTTTTAGGAAATCTTCACATAATCTTTCACAACTGTGTTGCCAAACAATCCCTCAGAATGTTGTGAGTTTGATCTCTCCTCAGCGAGTCTTCAAATGACAATTCCCAGACACCAAGTACTGGTTCTACCCAGAAAACAGACTCAAAGTGTCTCAATTAGCCACTTGCTTTCGACATTATCAAGCCAAAACAAGCAGGTTTGAACTAAGATGGGTCATCATGACCCTGAAAGTAGTTTTATACCAGCCAATCCTTCTCAACACTAGTAGATAATCATCTTGCGAAAAGGAATAAATAAAGCTCTTACCTCATATATTCCCATGTAATGCATGATCCATCGGATTATTCTTAATGTTCCCAAATGTTACTGTTTAAGGGACATAATGGCTCACATATGTTCACAGATGTGTTTAGTTACATAATCGCCAGCTTCATATGGTATGGGACCAAACATAAAGACATATTAATGTCCTACGTACTACATGCTGTCATGTAAACCGCGAACAAAGTAACAGAATACTTCATAATATCCATTAATGCTGAACAATATTGACACAAAGCAACAGATAAGGCGAGTATTTGCGTAAATACCCAATTCTGAAATGCCTTGTACTCAATTAATTAAAAATTTAATAAGTGACAAAACTCCTTTTTCTATCTGGAATACTCAATTATTGCTTAACAGATTGCGTAAAGATTGGTCAAAGTTTAACTGATAGTCAAAGTGAAAATATGAATGTTCAATTAAATATGACATGTGACCTGTAGTATTTTATCCCTCATTCATCCATGGTTGTGAAATGGTAAGCATATTGATGGAACTTCTGTGTTACAGTTTTACTTGATTTGGGTATATCTAACTATCAATTTATGTTAATGACATAATGTTATTTCAACTACTCAATTACCGGTAAATTACTCAGTACTTACATTTTTTTTAAATGGTGGGGTAATACTCATTTCAGGCAAAATTCTTGTCTGTTGCTCTGTTGACATACAACACATTTATCTGATTTTACTAATAAGTAAATTTTGGCTGTACCTTGAGTTTTCTACATGTGTTGTTCAGTGAATAGTCACTATAAGGACCCTAAGGAAACAAAACGTAAATTTTTCGTTAAGAAAAAAATGTTCCGTACCTTGAGTTTTCTGCGTGCGTTGAACTTCTTCAAGCATTCCACGGTCTCCTGTCTGTGAACCACAGCAGCAACACGCTCACGCTGCTGAAAATATACAACACGCCACATTTATATCACCTAGCAACGAGTACCCTAAGTTCCCTAGCAACAAGTATGCTATATTTCTGAACAATGAAAATGTTAATTCCCTAGCAACACCTACAAAATATATGCGTTTCATTAAATCACATATTTTTAAGTCTACACTTGAAAGGTACATATTTATATTCATTAGAAAAATACAAGTTTATATTCCTTATGAATGCCTATATATTTTGTTTAATCATCATGCACTGTTTAATTGTACATTTTAAAAACATACATATTTATACTTTAGAAAGGTACGAATTTCATCTACAATATAAAAAGTAACATTTCTAATCGCTTATTAAACAATGAAAAAAAACAAACACTTTAATAACATCCTTTCTACAATCTTAATAATAAAAACATGTGAACTTTATGATAATCCTTAAACTATGTTTCAATCACTATATTTTTTAAACATTTCTAAATTTGAATGATAAATTTCTTTAACTTATTTATTTCAAATACTCATTTATTCAAATGCATATAGTCTAAATTCAATACTAAAATAATGAAATATGCATTGACAGTCCTGTAATGATTAAGCACATATAGTTTAAAATAAAACAATTTAACTGTGATCATTTTTTCCAATTGTATAAATGTACACAACTACAACTGTATAAATCGAACTTCCATGATGCATATATGACTGTATATAGGTAACATTCGTATATATGTTTGCAACAGGTATTCTGTTGGTCATCAACAATTACCTAATTAACTATTCTTCGTTGTTTAATTAATATTCCTTACTAAGTAACAGTGTTATTTTATTGGTCATACACAATTATCTTGTAACATTCCTATTATTATCTATAATTTTATTCACTTGGTCATTCACCATACATATTATAAAAGGTAAAGATTTTTTTCTACATATCATGCATAAAAATATTTTTCTAACAATAAAAAATTCATTTGAAAGGTTACATTTATCCATGGATAACAATGTTTAACCACTCATAAATACATGTACATTGATATTTCAGGTTATACAATAATGTCAATTAATACTTTATTACGCTAAGTGCATCATGTTCTTTGATCAGAAGAACATTTCCTTAGTAAAAATCTTCATAATCTGATACAATTTCAGTTAATACTTCCTTACAACATTACAAATTGATGTTAAATGTATTGCACACAAAAAAGTATATGTGGTGTGTGAGATCCAGGCTTAATGCATCTGCGTGAAGTGTCGTTCTGGATCATCCTGTGCAGTCCACACAGGCTAATCCAGGACGAAACTGTCCACTTTATGCTATTTTATGTTTCAAAGAAGTCTCTTTTAAACATAAATCCACTGCAGGCAGAAAGAGTTATCCTGGATATAATCCGGGACTACACTTTACGTACATGCATTAAGCCTGGTTTTCCCATGACATGCCTCATTTATACTTTTGGAAATAACAATTTATGTGACAATTAGAAAGAATTCACCGGTATCAGTTGTGTGAAGACATAAACAAGTATTTCTAGTTTGTAAAGACATATCAAATGATTGATAGTTTTGAAAAGACATATCAAATGATTTATAGTTTTGAAAAGGCATATCTAATGATTTCTAGTTTCTTTTAAGCATATCAAATGTGTTCTAGTTTTAGTGTTCTAGCACATGTGTAATTAACAGTTAATTAGACTTATGGATTTTTTGTACTTTGCATTAAAGGAGATTTCTTTTTGTAAAATATGAGTTTGTCATTTTTATTATTATTTTATGTATAATAGATAGAGACCCTATAAAGTCTGATTTACTATCAGGAAATACATAAAACATTAATGATTCTTCATACAACAGTACCAGCTTTTTAAATGTTTTTGGGCATTAACTTTACAATAACTATACATATCTGGTTTATTTCACTATTCCTTTTATACGACACTGTTTTCATTTGTAGAATTTATTATTGGGTTAGCGTATTTTATTTCTTACAAATATTTTTCTGAAGATTTGAAATGGCAGTTAAAGTTCAAACATTACTTTCCAATAATAATGCACCAAATCAGCATTACTATTTAAGTTAAATACGCCAGTGAATGTTAATGGTTAACGGCATTTCTTAGATTCAAGTTGTCATCTCTTGTTTTTGCTGACTTGAACTGGTAGTTTTAAGTTAAAACTTTAATTTCCTAAAGTAAATAAGCCTTATAAATTCACTGACATTTCATGTTAAACTGGATTTTCTATCATTTCGAGCCAGTATGCCATTTAATCTAGATGACAATTTAACTGACATCAGTAGTTCCAAATCTGTATTGCAAGAATCCTGTTATTCCACATTTTACAAACATTTATAGCTCAACTAAAGTAAATGATCCGCAGACATTAAACTGACATTAATTCCTGTCAAGCATACATCCCAAGCTTATATATATTAATTTGATTTCAAATGACATCACAGGTTACACCAACAACTATGGATTATCACTTTTCAACTGGGCACTATAGCACTACCACTATGGCACTATGGGGCTCAAGCCTATTTCCCATAGTACCACTATTGCCGATAGCCCATTTCCCAGAGTACACAGGTTACATTAAAATGTGACAAATTGACATTTCATGTCAGTGTTCTGGACTATTTCACTGAGGAAAGAGAGCAGACATAGCTGAAGACAAGCAAACAGTAGCATTTCAAAGCAAACTGGAAATGCTATTTCACGGCAGACCTGTGACATTACTGAGGCAAAGAATTGACATCTTTCATTACCAATTTTCACTGTTGACATACAATTGATCGAAATACATTTTTTCATTACATGTTATTATTTATTAGCCATTGGCAAATTTGCAAAACTTTTTATGCCCAGTTATCATTTATTTAATTTATTTACTTGTTAATTTATTTAATATTTAATTAATTATTTATTTAGTACTTATATTATTAATAAATTAATTAAATTCTATTTATTTATTTATAATTTAATTTATTGATTTATTTATAAGTCTGAATATAACAAAAGGAACGTTCATAGCTGACTTCTTTTCTGATCGATGCATGAGTTTGCCTTCATACAGAATGTTCTGACTCATTTCTGCTGAGAAATATTTCTGTACGACAGCTTGCAGGGAATTAACACCAGCGGTGTTTTATGTACTTCACATGGATATGTACAGTTATTGGTAAACAATGTCACCAAGACATTTACCAAGACAATACTTGAATAACTTGAAAATAAAATCATGAACACTTTGCCAGTTTTAATATACTATTTGCCAAACAAACTGAACAGCAAAGAACGCAATGCTACATCCTCAGTGAGAGCTGTAACAAGGTCAAGGTTACATCCAATGTCTGGTCGTACTACATTACTTCTTTTACTATTTCTCCTCACATCTTCTAATACCTTTTTGAGTTTTTTTAAAGAAATAATAAATTTACATCGTAGTTTGTTTGAAGTAAATGTTGATCAGTTTTTATGAATGTTGGCGCGTGATGTGTTAGAAATGTGCTAAACCTATCATTGACAGACTTGAGATGCAAACCACACTCTTATGATAATGAAAGTAGTTACATGATTTTTCTCCCCTGAATACAAAATAAAATCTACACATTACCCCCCTGATATCGAACTTTTCCCAGGCAATTTTGGAGGAATAGTGATAATTCTGCCGTTCTGAAAGATAATGGCAACTGCTGCACAAAGGTCATGTCATGCTTGCCGGCTTGTTTCAAATAGTAGAGTGTTTTGCCATTTACCCGTCCTATATTGACATTCCCTTTACATTTTATGGTCATTAACAAACTGTGCAAGTGTGGTCGAGACTGGTTGAAAATGAAGTCCCCGTCTTGCAACAAATTCATTTTTGCATTAATTAAGTGGATATAACTGCTGTGTTCTTGGCCTGTTTCATTTGCTGCTTGTGTTGAGATCTTATGGCCATACAAAACATGTGGAAGTTTCATCAAGATTGAATGAAAAATGTTTGTTGCTTGTTTTTATTTGGATTTTTCGCCGTTTTCAAAAGTATTTCAGTCATGTCACGGCGGTCATTTAATCTACTCACACTTTTCCTGGGCAAGCTTATCCGATGAAAGCGGTTTACCAGTACTAAGTGCACATACCTATGCCAGTAACTGACAACTGCACTATTTGAATCAGAGGTAGGGGGAGAATGGCCATAGAAATTATTTCATGACTTATCCCCACACAAGTTATGAGACCCGGCTGGGATTCGAACTCATGATCCCCTGATTGATAGTCCAGTGCTCTACCAACTGAGCTAGCCGGGCCCAGCGAATGAAAAATGAAATCTTGATGCACCAAAGGGGCCATAACTCTGATGTTTGTTGCCCAATCTGACCCATTGTTGGCTTCTGCTGCAGTTGTATGATCACATACAAACTGCGGAAGTTTAGTCAAAATTTAAAGAAAAATAAAGTCTCTATGAAGAAAAAAGGCAATTTTTGCATTAGAAAAATAAAGTCTCTATGAAGAAAAAAGGCAATTTTTGCATTTTTTCCCACAGACTCCTGGTCTGTGGTCTAACCATACCCATTTTTGGCTCCTGCTGAAATCTTTTGGTAACACGCAATCTTTGGAAGTTTGGTCAAGATGGGAAGAAAAATAAAGTCTTAATCAAGGTAAAATAGCAATTTTTGCCTACTTTTCAACAAAAAAAGGGGGCATAGCTCTGGTGTTTGTGACCCAATCTTGACTTCTACTGTGATCTTTTGATAATATACAAACTGTGGAAGTTTTAGTCAAGATTGGTAGAAAAATTAAGTCTCTATGAACAAAAAAGGCAATTTTTGCATGTTTTTTCGCACAAACAAGGGGCCATAACTCTAAGATTTCTGTTCCAATTTGGCCCATTATCAATACCAACCAAGATTTTATGGTCATACACAAACTGTGCAAGTTAGGTCAAGATTGAATAAAAAATGTAGTCTTTATCGCGATAACTGGCCAAATTGTTGACGGCATACGGACGACGGAAGCTGCCGGAGAGGTCCCCTATACCAATAGCTCACCGAGCACTTCGTTCTCAGGTGAGCTAAAAAGCCTACTTTATGAATTCTAATCTAATTTAAAGGTGTTTGATTCTAAAGATGTAACTGAATGCAATGCTCAATAACAAAATGATTGGTAAAAAGCAAAATTTTCGGCAAGAAAAACAGGCACATCAAAACCCAAATGAATATTATGTGTTTTAATCTAAATGGCAAACATGTCAAAAACCTACAGAATGATAAAGTATGGCTTTTACAATTTCATTTTGACACACACAATGATTTTGTTCTATATACTTTGCTGATCTTGATGGCACAAAAACGTAAATAATATTTAGAATAAATATTTGAACTACAAAATGTTATAGTTTAGACCAGACTACTCATTTTATTCAAGGAAAGAAATATTTTAATCACGGACTGAACACGTCAACAACATTTGTTTACATAATGACTTATTCACCCGATCTAACTATAAATGTCCAATTAAGGTTACAATCTGTCAAATATTTGCAGTATACGCTCGAATGAAAAATATGAATAGATCGACAGAAACAAGACATTTTAAAGGCTGTAGTCGAGTTTCCAATCATCAATGTATTCAATCAATTGAAACATTCATTCGTAAAATCAAACATTCTTCAATTCATTTACTAAAAGATACTACAGTGAATCATTAACTACAGTGAATCATTAACTATTGTATTGCGCATTAATGGTTTATACACTTTTTGACATGATTTATTTGGGCCAGTTTAGTTTAAAAGTTCTCTAACATAGCGCTACAATTCTACTTTTTGGCCTTAAGGCAAAAAAAAAATACATTGATTTATTAACTGTATCTAAAAAATAATGAAAATGAGTGGTAAAACAACGAACTAAAATCAGTTCCATAACTAAATACAATAAAATATATTTCTCTAAATTCACACGGATTTTAGGCTGTAATAATACAAATCATTATTAGACTTTAATAAAATCCATGACAACAAAAACTGTGCAACAGAAATTTTGAAGAAAACTATTAAATTCTTACAGGTATGATCACCACTGTACCCATGAAGTGTCAGCCGCCATATTGAAGTTTTTCCATGCAAGAAATCTTCAAATTAATATTTAAGAAAATATGGCACAAATTAATCCGGTTCAAAAGGATTCTTATTTTTTATCCATAGACTATTATTTCCTCAAGTTATTTCTTCAGCCAAGACTTTAAAATATAATGTGAAAATTTATTAATTTCTATAATTTCCTCAAAAAAGACTTAAGTCCTTGTCTGGTAACTTCCAACAAAATTGTTTCTTCCTTTCCTTAGATATAATATTTCTGATGAATCAATTCCTTCCTTTCCAATAAGATTTCCTCCTACTCATATTCATTTAATTTGCTCTTCACGAATAACACTTTATTCCATAGCCACATTAATTTCATCGTAAATTTTAAACCCCAATCAAAGGTATTTCTAGAAAAACTGCACATTTTCTAAAATGTAACTAGCCATCCATGTTAACTACTACTATACTTAATATATCTATATTTTCTTCAAGTTTGTACAACTGTTCGAGTCGACAAAAGAAAATAGTCTTTATCAGATTTTATAGATCAGGATTTTTTTCTTGTCGTGAGTAAAATCTGAATGCTACAAGCTTGAATGCTTTACCAATAGAAGAAGCCAGTAATGTAAACAGGGAACAAAACACTGCCATTTGAAGAGTTGTATTAAATAAAAGGCATAACTATATGGTTATGCATTATCGAGCAATAAGATATAAGCGGTTATGTTTTGTACAAAAAATTGACACGAAAAGACGTTAATAGACCTGTCAGATACAAATTTAGGCCAACGTATGATTTACAACTGGGTCAAAAGCATGTTTGGTAACTATTCAGTTGAAGTAGAAGCATGTTTACTATTGCGTAATGTTGCAATTATTAACTTACAACCTAAAGACGGTTTAGAACATAACAAATTTCTCATTTTTCACATTAAAAATACAAATTAAATTTTATTTTCTCTTTATGTTTGTTAGTTGTTATTGTGAAAATTGAAATAGAATTCCTTCTTTTTTAAATTGTACTAGTTTTTATTCTCCTTTAGTGAATGTATCTTTTTGATAGAAATAGTAAATTGATATTTAACAGCAAATAATAATTATTTTTTTTAAATAATTTGAGCTGTTAACATCGTCATAACACCTACGAAATACAGCACTGCAAATATATTACTAATTAATATACCGTAATTAGTTTTATACTATAAATCCAATGCTTCAAATTTTTACAGATTTTAAATCATAGAATTAAAATACATATGATAGCACATTTTGCCAAGATCCAACAATTTGATGAAGCACATAATTACACATAAATAACTGTAAATATTATGCAAAATTATGAAAGATTATTCTTTGCTATTATTTTTTATTATAATTTTATGGTAAATAAAAAACCAGTGAAAACACGATGGCACAGAATTTTCAGAGAAACGGCATGGATGGTGTTGGAAAATGTGGGGAAAATCACATCTAAAATTTTGTGTGTGTGTGGGTGGGGGGGGAAGATATTATCAAATCAATATAAGTACCTACAAATAATAAGATAACATGATTTTCAAAAATAATTATCATTTGGGAAATCATTACGAAATTTTCCAATTATAGGAGTCTAAATAATATCAATAATAAAAATAACAAAATTATAATTATTATTGTTATTAAATTTATAATAATAATCTGCTAACATCTAATTGAAAATCAAATACATCGAATATAACTGTTCATTATTAATAGGTTTCTCTTAATATTGATTTTACCCAGACTATTATTTATTGGATATATATATACTATGGTATTATATACCATATTCTGACTTGTTTTTAGTTTATTTTTAAGGTTAAGCCAATAGTGACATAGGAAAGATAGGGATGAAGTGATTGAAAAGCAGAGAGTTGGGGGGGAGGGGGTCACAAAATGTGGATTCAAAACAACTTTACAATAAAAATAATCAGGCATATGGAAGAACCATGGATAAGGCCACTTTTCCATCAGCAAAAAATCTACCATAAGCTGAAAACAGTAGAACCATTTTCATATGTCCGCAGTCCGTATCTGTAATGAGCATTCGCAAAAGCCGGATGCTGATGACACGGTATCTAACTCAAGCATGTTGCATGAAAGGCTGTTGTACATAAAACATGTGACAAGTAGCAGAAATAGTCTAGAGACACCTGAATAATTTCAAACTAAGACTCACCCAGTACAACAACTCGGTGGTGAGTACAACAACTCGGTGGTGAGTACAACAACTCGGTGGTGAGTACAACAACTCGGTAATAAGGAGTCACATTTGTAAGGGTCAAGACTGCTGTCGAAATAGATGTTGGATGCTTTATATTGTTCAAATCCACCAAATGTAAATGTTTTTGCATACTGGCATAAATAGTTACAGACATCTTAATTAAAATGGTTTAATTCTTCTTACTCATGCATATTTACATTTTAGAAATAAGAACACATCTAAAATATTCGACGATATATACAGATTCGTGGAAAAGCACCTTACATATGATAGTTATGCGTATACGGATACCCTTGCGGATACGGATGCAGACACATGGAAAAGCGGCATAAACATATAATGTTCGGAATGACATTTCAAGGAAGGAAAGGTCTTCGGGAGAAACACATTAATTAACTATATTCAGACCAAGTATTCAACATACAAGACTACCATTGCAAAGAACAATAGGGGAAAAACATACATAACTGCACACAAAATCAAAATGCAGATCAAAGCAAGCAGCAATCGTGTGCCATGTGTTGCAAACTGGTTATAAGTCGCATTTTCAGTACAACAGAAATGCATTTGCTTCGGCCAACATTTGATCACTGAAATTGTACTTTCTATAAAATGAATCAAGAGTTAATTACGAAAACAATACTGCCTTTAAGTAAAAAAGTTCATAACTTTTACATGAAAAATGTGTAAAACTATACATACCTATGTTTAATTATACAAAGAACCCAAAGGTTCATAATAATCATAAATAAATGACATTATTATCAAATTTATTATAATTAACAACAGCAAGAACACATTTTTGCCCGAGTAATCAACTTAAAATCTAACTGAGAAGGAAGAAAATATGTATCAACTGCTGTCAGGAGTTTACGAATAAAACAGAAAAAGACGCTACGTACATATTAAAGGGGCAAGATGTTAACAGAAAATAAACGTCAAATCACGTTGCTGCCATAGTACAAGTTGGAAAACACGGTTTTACCCCATATAAACTCACGCCTTAGTTTTACCCCATATAAACTCACGCCTTATACGGGTTGGTCATTTACTTTTCAAGCCACAAACAAGATCGACGGGGTACTACAGAAATTATTCTAAAAGAGGACTTTTCGATGGGTTACTACAGAAATGATTTTAAGAGAGGAATTAACAGCCCTAACGCAGACTTTTGCCTTCAAGGGATAGTTCACCAATAAGTCTAGAATGGGGGACTATCTACGTAAATATTAACTAGAATTGTCACATGAGTGACGGTTATACCCCCACAATATGGCCTTGTCACAAAACTATGGCATCCATTCGAAAGAAATGGACTGAGAGAGAATGCTTTCATTTGTGAATGGTCAACAGTGTATTTGGAAAAATTTAATTTCAATAGGAGCCATAACTCTGTCAACATTTCGTGGTTTGTAACCAAAGTTGAACTTGACCTTTATTTGATGATGTTACACCAATATACCAATTTTTTTTTAAATATTTGAAGCCTTTCATGAGTTATTGTCCATGTTTTTCGGGAATCTAAGTCAAAAAGGGGCCATAACTGTGTCAAAATTTAGTGTTTTGTACCCAAAATCAAATTTAACCTGTATTTTATGATGCTACACATGTGTACCAATAACTATTTATACATGACAAGCCATTGTTGAGTTATCATCAGGAAACCATGTTTTTAGGTAATTTAAGTCAAATAAAGGGCCATAACTCTGTCAAAATTTAGTGGTTTGTAACCAAAGTCGTACTTGACCCGTATTTTATTATGCTACACATATATATTAAGAATTATTTGAATATGTCAAGCCATTCTTGAGTTATTGTCCGGAAATCATGTTTTTAAGGGATTTAAGTCGAAAAGGAGCCATAACTCTGTCAAAATTTAGTGGTTTGTAACCAACATCGAATTTGACCTGTATTCTATGATGTTACACATGTGTACCAAAAATAATTTGAATATGTCAAGCCTTTCTTGAGTTATCATCCGGAAACCATGTTTTTAGGGAATTTTCAGTCAAAAAGGGGCCATAACTCTGTCAAAATTTAGTGGTTTGTAACCATCTTCTAACTTGACCTGTATTCTATGATGTTATACATGTGTACCAAAAATTATTTGAATATGTCAAGCCTTTCTTGAGTTATCATCCGGAACCCAAAACCCAACAGATGGACAAGCTCACTCCTATATACTCCCCCTAAACTTCGACATGTGGGGGAATAATGATTCAGATTGTTTTGGTCACTCTGTTGTTCTAAATATAAACAAACAAAAGATATGCCTGAAATTTAGAATATTACAAACTGAAATATTTAACTTTTATATATTTTTAAATAATATTTAATTCTTTGAGATTCAATGAAAATGTCATAATAAAACAGGTTTTAATAACACAGCTTTAGTTAGAGATTTGTATTTATTAAAAGACATGGAAATGTATTACAATACCTGTTAAAAAAAATAAAAAATTGAAACAATAATTGGGAAAAATCCAGAGGAACGATCCTGATGTGAACTTGGAAATAATTAACTCTTACCAAAAACCCAACAAAAACAAAACACAGGGGAGATAAACAATATTCCATGGGCATCTTGGTTTTTACAATACGTAAAGCAAACATAATTTACAAAGAAATCACAGTCTTGATGAATTGTGAACCATACTATCATATCAATATGCACTAGCTTAAGTGCAAATACTGTTCGATTGATAATTTGATGATTTAAATAACATGCCAGCTGTCATGTTTTGTTAAATTGGATTATTATATTTTTGTTTCCATAACAGATACTGTTATAGAACTATTTTTTGCATATTACATTAACTAATTTACAAAATTTGCAAATTTATTTTTAAAAAAAGGTTTTCTCTGTTTTTGCTTACATGTATTAATAACAAAATAATTAATTTAAATATGCACTAAATCTAGCAAATCTAAATGCCAATCTTCTACGTTCCTTACCTTCACTTCAAACTCTAGCATAAACTCAAAAATGCCCAACACACTGGGTATAACTCACACCGTTGCAAACAAAATAAACTGATATCGTACTTTGTAAAACACAATTGCAACCAATTCAAGCCATATGAATATTACTGAAATATCTGCTCTCAGAATTCAGAGTACAATTGTTCCGAGTGTTCGTTTAATATTTTAGAAATGCTCATTTGTTCAAGCTTAAAAAACATATTTTCTGGGCTCGAGTCAACCGCAAATTCCAAGCGGGCTGCAACGCAACTATAACTGCTGCTTGAGATGTTTCCACACGTATGCAGTGAACATCCCCCAAAAATTATGAAGTAAATAAATGAATGAAAATAAATAAACAGGGCAAACAAAATATACTGAATACAGTCAGCATAACAACAGTTGTCAAGGCTACCATTCACATTGCTAGGCAACAAACTGCTGGTTGCTAAGCAACACAATTTCAATGACCTTGACACATAATCTATGAGTTTATATGGGGTAGTTCACCTACCTACGTACCAGTGTGTCCCAATCCTTTAGTAAAACAAGGAGCACATTGTCAGAAATTTAGGTTTGTTTTTTGGAGAAAAAAAAAACGTAACAGGTAACTCTGCATCGACCTGGCATAAAAAGGGAGGTAAAACCCAAGCAATTTGAAGAAAAAAAAATCTCATCAAAGGGTGACAATTTATGTAAAAGATAAATTATCACTTAAAAAATTCTATTAAAGTTACACCAATATTATTGTAATGTTATCGTAACGCATTCTATTTTATATCAGTATTTTATAAGAACACATATTTTAATTTATTTTGTTTTAATGCTGATGTTGAAATTTTCTGGAGCAAAGGTTAAAACTGAACTATCCAATAAAAATGCAAGTAGCGATGAGAGTTACCCGCTATAATAAAACACACACACACACACACACTTTCAACAAAACAATGCACAAAGTAAGTGCAGTTACGGCCGTTTGTTCAACAGGGGACAAACAAACTGGGTTGAAACTTGTAATCATCATAGATAGCAATTAGCTATTAGTAAAATAAAATTATCATGCAGCAAGTATTTTCAGTAAGTTACCTTAATTAAACACCCATATTAGTTGCAATTTTCAGTCTGTAAACTTTAATTTTTCGAGCTTAACGAAAAACTTTAAATTTCAATTAAAAACTATAATTAACATTACGATCAAAACCATTTCCAGAAAATTTATTGAAAAGAATACCCAAAATAATTTTGAATGAAGCTTCCGTACAATTTTAAAGACATTTTTAATAGCAATTCGCCCATTTATAAGACATTTTTAATAGCAATTCGCCCATTTATAATTAAGTTTAGGTTAGAGGTGATTATTTCAAACCAATCTCAATCAGGAACAAATGAATCAAATTAACTTTTTCAAGTATCTCACACAAAGGTAAACTTGTGCACAAAAATACAAAAAGAAATCGGGTAACCAAGATGTCTTTGGGTAATGCATAATTGGGGGGAAAGGGCGTCTATTCCAATCAATTCCCGAAAATTTAAAAAGCAGACGACACCACAATACATTGACAATAAGAACATTTAAGTCTACATAGACATAAAACAACATTAAATCCTGAATTCGGAGCAAAAAGTTTCAAAGAGCATGAATACGCGGTCACAATCAAAGCTACAAAATACAGTCTGTGCTAAGCCTGGCTCGATTTGGGGGAAAAAAGCTAAATACTGGTTAATTAAATAGGCATATATTTTTATAATACAAAATAAATGACATGGCAGTAGAAGGATTTCAAAGTAAAGCAGTAACAGTAAAATAATTAAATACCCTAAGCACAGCTCAAGATAAGTGAACTGACATTTGTAGCATTTTAGCAGATTTATCTCATTTGATTTTAAATACAAAATTGAGCACACACACAGAAAACGAATTTCATCCAACGTGGTTCTTATTTTAATACAGTTATTATCAAAGTATTAGTTTTCTTCAACTTCATAATTTCGTAACATACATCATAAATTTCTATGTTAATTTGTTATGTTCCAATTGTTATATTCGTACATTTCAATTTCCATTCAATTGCAACATGGTTTCTATTATGCAATTTTTTTTTTTTTTAATTTCTTTTATATTGATTGTAAACACATTCTAATAATGGAAATCTGACAAACATAGTAACCAGCTATTAATTTTCTTTCACAGTAATTTATAAAGTCAGTTTGCTTATCTGGATAACTGTTTAGTCATTTATGACCATATATTATTAATCCAATAAAAAAAAATCTAAAAAAAATAATTTTGAAACAACTTTTGCTTGTCATATTCTAAACTGCCAAAAGACGTACCAAACTAGACAAACAAGAGGGCCGAATGGCCCTTGGTCGCTCACCTGAGTTTCATTAGTCGAACAATTTTCCATGTGTTAGATTTTTATACGAATATACTGATACGGACTGATGGAAATGCGGCCTTAATCATCATGGTTTGAAAAACTTAAGTGACAACAGAAATTCAAAATTTTGAAGTACATACTGAAATTGAAGCTTTTTCTTCAATTTGACCAAGTAAAATAGTTTTTGACCCCACATGACCCAGATTCGAACTCGGCTGAGATATCATTGGGACAAATGTTCTGACCAAGTTTCATGAAGATTGGGCAAAAAATGTGACTTCTAGTGTTAACAAGCTTATTCTTCAATTTGACCTAGTGACCTAGTTTTTCACCCCACATGACCCACATTCGATGACCACGTTTCATGAAGATTGGGCAAAAAATGTGACTTCTAGAGTGTTAACAAGCTTTTTCTTCAATTTGACCTAGTGACCTAGTTTCTGACCCCACATGACCCAGATTCAAACTCGGCCGAGATATCATTAAGACAAATGTTCTGACAAAGTTTCATGAAGATTGGGCAAAAAATGTGACTTCTAGAGTGTTAACAAGCTTTTTCTTCAATTTGACCTAGTGACCTAGTTTCTGACCCCACATGACCCAGATTCAAACTCGGCCGAGATATCATTAAGACAAATGTTCTGACAAAGTTTCATGAAGATTGGGCAAAAAATGTGACTTCTAGAGTGTTCACAAGCTTTTTCTTCAATTTGACCCAGTGACCTAGTTTTTGACCCCACATTACAACTAGGCCGATACATCATTGAAACAGATGTTCATACCAAGTTTCATGAAGATTGGGCAAAAAATGTGACTTCTAGAGTGTTAACAAGCTTTTTCTTCAATTTGTCATAGTTTTTTACCCCACATGACCCAGATTCAAACTTGGTCGAGATATCATTGAGACAAATGTTCTGACCAAGTTTCATGAAGATTGGGCAAAAAATGTGACTTCGAGAGTGTTAACAAGCTTTTTCTTCAATTTGACCTAGTGACCTAGTTTTTCACCCGACATGACGCAGATTCGAACTCGGTCGATATATCATTGAGACAAAAGTTCTGACCAAGTTTCATGAAGATTGGGCAAAAAATGTGACTCCTAGTGTTAACAAACTTTTTCTTCAATTGGACCTAGTGACCTAGTTTTTCACCCCACATGACCCAGATTTGAACTCGGCCGAGATATCATTAAGACAAATGTTCTGATCAAGTTTCATGAAGATTGGGCAAAAAATGTGACTTCTAGAGTGTAAACAAGCTGTTTCTTCAATTTGACCTAGTGACCTAGTTTTTGACCCCACATGACCCAAATTCGAACTCAGCAGAGAAATCATTGGAACAGATGTTCTGACCAAGTTTCATGAAGATTGGGCAAAAAATGTGACTTCTAGAGTTTTCACAAGCTTTTTCTTCAATTTGACCCAGTGACCGAGTTTTTGACCCCACATTACAACAAGGCCGATACATCATTGGAACAGATGTTCTGACCAAGTTTCATGAAGATTGGGCAAAAATGTGACTTCTAGAGTGTTAACAAGCTTTTTCTTCAATTTGTCATAGTTTTTTACCCCACATGACCCAGATTCAAACTTGGTTGAGATATCATTGAGCCGAATGTTCTGACCAAGTTTCATGAAGATTGGGCAAAAAATGTGACTCCTAGTGTTAACAAGCTTTTTCTTCAATTTGACCTAGTGACCTAGTTTTTGACCCCACATGACCTAGTTTTGAACTCAGTCGAGATATCATTGGGACAAATGTTCTGACCAAGTTTCATGAAGATTGGGCAAAAAATGTGACTTCTAGGGTGTTCACAAGCTTTTTCTAAAGCCATATAAGGAAAACTGCCCTGTCCCCATGTTTTTCAATGGAGCAGAACTATTTTCGAACTCGGCCGATATATCATAAGAACAAAGGTTCTGAGCAAGTTTTTTCTATAGCCATATAAGGAAAACTGCCCCGCCCCTTGGGGGCCATGTTTTTCAACGGATCGGAACCATTTTCGAACTCGGCCAAGATATCATAAGAACAAAAGTTCTGAGCAAGTTTCAAGTTGATTGGGCAAAACATGTGACTTCTAGAGTGTTCACAAGCTTTTCCTTCAATTTGACCTAGTGACCTAGTTTTCGACCCCAGATAACCCAGTTTTGAATTTGGCCGAAATATCATTGGGACAAATGTTCTGAGCAAGTTTCATGAAGATTGGGCAACAAATGTAGTCTCTAGAGTGTTCACAATGTAAATGTTGACGACGAACAATTAGCGATGCACGACAGACAAAAGGCGATCACAAAAGCTCACCATCAGCACGTTGTGCTCAGGTGAGCTAAAAAACAAACAGCAAAAATATATATATATATAAATAAAAATATGCCAATGCCTAAGCGTATTAATAACAAGAGAGGCATAAAACGGGAGCGTAATCATTCAGAAAAAAATACATATCGAAGAAAAAAGAGGGGGGATCTAGCCGAATTAATGTGCGAGCCCATCGTGGGAAACGCGACTTACACAGATCCACGGGTGCTTGAGAGCCTCTTGAGCGGTGATGCGCTTGGAAGGGTTCACGGTTAGCATGCTGTTGATAAGGTTCTTTGCTTCCGGCGTCACGGTATCCCATTCTGGCGATGGGTACTGAAATAAGGAATGATAGTTGGCTAGAAAAAGTGCAGATGTTTAAAAACCTTCAGATGACCATGATGATTTAAGAAACATTATCTTGTCAACAGCTAAATATTTATATACTAGCATTTGAAGACAAGGTAGGTGATTAAACTACCAAAATTATAACCCAAGTAACACGAGCTGTCTCAGCACAGCACGCTCTCGAATATTCATACCGCTTTGACTGAGTTTTGGGCCTTGGTCAGTGACCTTACATAATGACCCCGAAGACATGTGAAGCTTCAATTGAATATCTGCATTACGCTGAAGTCGATGAACGGGTGAGTAGAATAGCTCAGACTATTCGGTAAATAGTCGAGCTAAAAATTATTCTACAATAAAATCCTCATTTAAGGACATTGGAAATTGTATAGATGATAGTTTTGTTACGACAGGTTCATTTTTTTTAGCATTTTGAGTAGCCAGTAATACCATGCCACACAGCTACTTACGTCATAGGCCCCAACTTTGATCTGAGCGTACAAGCGGTGTTGGTCCTCATCCCAGAACGGTGGATAGCCGACCAACAGTATATATAATATCACACCTGAAAGAACAGCCATATACTTCCCAGTCATACAAACAGCATATATAATATCACACCTAAAAGAATAACATAACACTTTGCAGTCATCTCAATGTTAAATGTACACTGGCACTATGTGACACTTCAGGTCATCTGCCCTGAATCTTATACTGACTACTTTTAAATCAACATTTTTCACTTGTGAAACTTGGATCCCATTTACAATCAGGCTTGCTTGGGGTGATTACCAACAAGCCCTGGCACCAACATTCATCTCTTGAGTTTGGTTTGAAGTTAAAATGAAGGTCACAGTGGTGATTTTGATTGGTGTCAGCCTTGCAATCAAATGATTGTGTTCGATCCTTACTCATGGAGTTTTAAAGTATTCTGTCCTAAAGACACTAAGTACTTGATCTCAGAAGCATCTCAGTCTGTCTTGGGCTTTTGACACAATCTAGCCAAAATATAGACGTTAATTTACAATGAAGAAGAATGCCACTATTAAACATGAAATGGCACAAAATGAGACTGGTCATTACCACAAGCCCAGACATCCACCGGTTTGCCGTACGGGTCCTTGCGTAAAACCTCCGGAGAAAGATAACCGGGAGTGCCAGCAAACCCTGCAAATGATGGAAATTACATCTGAAAACACTGAAAGTAGGTTACAACAAGTTCATGTTACATAATAATGTCACATAGTAACATTCAATGCAGATGCAACTCTTTGTATTTTATCTTTTTATATATGTTTTTATTCCTATTGAAAAGACCAAGTATATCAATCTTTGTAATTTGTTATCCACAATGCACTTATTTTAAACGTAAGAATATAAGCAACTTGAAAAACAAAATTAACACTTCCAACTTTAAAAAGTGGGTGTAAACTGATTTGCATGATATGTTAACAAGTACTGGAAGACTCGCGCAAAACAAAAACTATTTTAAGTTCATTATTTGCTACCAATTTGCGTTACTTGGCATAGATACACCATGTTATTACTTGAATAGAAAATTCTCACCCCATGGCAGCGAGTAATATATTTGAGGCATGTCGTCAGAAACCCTGTCTTAATGCATATGTGTAAAGTGTCGTCTTGGATCAGCCTGTGCAGTCCGCACAGGCTAATCCAGGATGACACTTTCTGCTTTGATGGTATTTTATGTTTCAAGAAGGTCTCCTCCAAACATAAATCCACTGTAGGCGGAAAGTGTCGTCCTGTATTAGCCTGTGTGGACCGCACAGGCTAATCTGGGACGATACTTTACGCCTCACCTGTTTTGCTTGAGCTGTACTGTCAGTGCACAGCCATCTAAAGACCGAGAGATGTACTGTCGGTGCACAGCCATCTAAAGACTGAGAGATGTACTGTCGGTGCACAGCCATCTAAAGACCGAGAGATGTACTGTCGGTGCACAGCCATCTAAAGACTGAGAGATGTACTGTCGGTGCACAGCCATCTAAAGACTGAGAGATGTACTGTCGGTGCACAGCCATCTAAAGACTGAGAGATGTACTGTCAGTGCACAGCCATCTAAAGACCGAGAGATGTACTGTCGGTGCACAGCCATCTAAAGACTGAGAGATGTACTGTCGGTGCACAGCCATCTAAAGACCGAGAGATGTACTGTCGGTGCACAGCCATCTAAAGACCGAGAGATGTACTGTCGGTGCACAGCCATCTAAAGACTGAGAGATCTACTGTCGGTGCACAGCCATCTAAAGACTGAGAGATGTACTGTCAGTGCACAGCCATCTAAAGACCGAGAGATGTACTGTCGGTGCACAGCCATCTAAAGACTGAGAGATGTACTGTCGGTGCACAGCCATCTATCTAAGGACCGAGAGAGATATAATGTCGGTGCACAGCCATCTAAAGACCGAGAGAGCTGTACTGTCAGTGCACAGCCATCTAAAGACCGAGAGAGCTGTACTGTCGGTGCACAGCCATCTAAAGACTGAGAGATGTACTGTCGGTGCACAGCCATCTATCTAAGGACCGAGAGAGATATAATGTCGGTGCACAGCCATCTAAAGACCGAGAGAGCTGTACTGTCAGTGCACAGCCATCTAAAGACCGAGAGAGCTGTACTGTCGGTGCACAGCCATCTAAAGACTGAGAGATGTACTGTCGGTGCACAGCCATCTATCTAAGGACCGAGAGAGATATAATGTCGGTGCACAGCCATCTAAAGACCGAGAGAGCTGTACTGTCAGTGCACAGCCATCTAAAGACCGAGACAGCTGTACTGTCGGTGCACAGCCATCTATCTAAGGACCGAGAGATATAATGTCGGGGCACAGCCATCTTAAGACCGAGAGAGATATAATGTTGGTGCACAGCCATCTAAAGACCGAGAGAGCTGTACTGTCGGTGCACAGCCATCTAAAGACCGAGAGAGCTGTACTGTCGGTGCACAGCCATATAAAGATCGAGAGAGATATAATGTCGGGGCACAGCCATCTAAAGACCGAGAGAGCTGTACTGTCGGTGCACAGCCATCTAAAGACCAAGAGAGCTGTACTGTCGGTGCACAGCCATCTAAAGACCGAGAGAGCTGTACTGTCGGTGCACAGCCATCTAAAGACCAAGAGAGATATAATGTCGGTGCACAGCCATCTAAAGACAGAGAGAGTTGAACTGTCGGTGCACAGCCATCTAAAGACCGAGAGAGCTGTACTGTCGGTGCACAGCCATCTAAAGACCAAGAGAGCTGTACTGTCGGTGCACAGCCATCTAAAGACCGAGAGAGCTGTACTGTCGGTGCACAGCCATCTAAAGACCGAGAGAGCTGTACTGTCGGTGCACAGCCATATAAAGATCGAGAGAGATATAATGTCGGGGCACAGCCATCTAAAGACCGAGAGAGCTGTACTGTCGGTGCACAGCCATCTAAAGACCGAGAGAGCTGTACTGTCGGTGCACAGCCATCTAAAGACCAAGAGAGATATAATGTCGGTGCACAGCCATCTAAAGACAGAGAGAGTTGAACTGTCGGTGCACAGCCATCTAAAGACCGAGAGAGCTGTACTGTCGGTGCACAGCCATCTAAAGACCAAGAGAGCTGTACTGTCGGTGCACAGCCATCTAAAGACCGAGAGAGCTGTACTGTCGGTGCACAGCCATCTAAAGACCAAGAGAGATATAATGTCGGTGCACAGCCATCTAAAGACAGAGAGAGCTGTACTGTCGGTGCACAGCCATCTAAAGACCGAGAGAGCTGTACTGTCGGTGCACAGCCATCTAAAGACCAAGAGAGATATAATGTCGGTGCACAGCCATCTAAAGACAGAGAGAGCTGTACTGTCGGTGCACAGCCATTTAAAGACCGAGAGAGCTGTACTGTCGGTGCACAGCCATATAAAGACCGAGAGAGCTGTACTGTCGGTGCACAGCCATCTAAAGACCAAGAGAGATATAATGTCGGTGCACAGCCATCTAAAGACCAAGAGAGATGTACTGTCGGTGCACAGCCATCTAAAGACCGAGAGATATAATGTCGGTGCATAGCCATCTAAAGACCGAGAGATATAATGTCGGTGCACAGCCATCTAAAGACAGAGAGAGCTGTACTGTCGGGACACAGCCATCTAAAGACCGAGAGAGCTGTACTGTCGGTGCACAGCCATCTAAAGACCGAGAGAGCTGTACAGTCGGTGCACAGCCATCTAAAGACCGAGAGAGCTGTACAGTCGGTGCACAGCCATCTAAAGACCGAGAGAGCTGTACAGTCGGTGCACAGCCATCTAAAGACCGAGAGAGCTGTACAGTCGGTGCACAGCCATCTAAAGACCGAGAGAGCTGTACTGTCGGTGCACAGCCATCTAAAGACCGAGAGAGCTGTACAGTCGGTGCACAGCCATCTAAAGACCGAGATAGCTGTACTGTCGGTGCACAGCCATCTAAAGACCGAGAGAGCTGTACTGTCGGTGCACAGCCATCTAAAGACCGAGAGAGCTGTACTGTCGGGACACAGCCATCTAAAGACTGAGAGAGCTGTACAGTCGGTGCACAGCCATCTAAAGACAGAGAGAGCTGTACTGTCGGTGCACAGCCATCTAAAGACCGAGAGAGCTGTACTGTCGGTGCACAGCCATATAAAGACCGAGAGAGCTGTACTGTCGGTGCACAGCCATATAAAGACCGAGAGAGCTGTACTGTCGGTGCACAGCCATCTAAAGACCGAGAGAGCTGTACTGTCGGGACACAGCCATCTAATGACCGAGAGAGCTGTACTGTCGGGACACAGCGATCTAAAGACCGAGAGAGCTGTACAGTCGGTGCACAGCCATCTAAAGACCGAGAGAGCTGTACAGTCGGTGCACAGCCATCTAAAGACCGAGAGAGCTGTACAGTCGGTGCACAGCCATCTAAAGACCAAGAGAGCTGTACTGTCGGTGCACAGCCATCTAAAGACCGAGAGAGCTGTACAGTCGGTGCATAGCCATCTAAAGACCGAGAGAGCTGTACAGTCGGTGCACAGCCATCTAAAGACCGAGAGAGCTGTACTGTCGGTGCACAGCCATCTAAAGACCGAGAGAGCTGTACAGTCGGTGCACAGCCATCTAAAGACCGAGAGAGCTGTACTGTCGGTGCACAGCCATCTAAAGACCGAGAGAGCTGTACTGTCGGTGCACAGCCATATAAAGACCGAGAGAGCTGTACTGTCGGTGCACAGCCATCTAAAGACCGAGAGAGCTGTACTGTCGGTGCACAGCCATATAAAGACCGAGAGAGCTGTACTGTCGGTGCACAGCCATCTAAAGACCGAGAGAGCTGTACAGTCGGTGCACAGCCATCTAAAGACCGAGAGAGCTGTACTGTCGGTGCACAGCCATCTAAAGACCGAGAGAGCTGTACTGTCGGTGCACAGCCATCTAAAGACCAAGAGAGCTGTACTGTCGATGCACAGCCATCTAAAGATCGAGAGAGAAGTGCCAAGGCTATTTACCAAACCACGCCTGCTGGTCACCCTGAACTTCAATGGCCAGGCCAAAGTCTGCCAACTTCACAGCTGCCCCCTTCGCTTTACTGGCTAGCAGCAAATTCTCTGGCTGAAAATATTCATAGAAACATTTAAACATCCCTTCCAAATGTCACAACAGATTGTCATAGAACATTTTTTAACAGTCTACAAAATAACCCACATATAAGCCCAAAGACTGGACAAGTATTAATAAATCTGGGCAAGTTAACATTATTACCTGTTCACCCAAATGGATATGTTAAAGATAATACACATTTTATTTCATCATTTGCAATTTATTGTTTATAAAACCATGGTACATCGTGTCTAAATGTTCAGAAATGTTGATCCAAGTCATCACTCTTTCCATTTGACAAAATAGACCATACTGTTGTGACAGGTTTCAAAATTAAGGTATCTGAACAATACACAGTGGGGGTAGGATCAATTTTGATTTAAAACATCGGTAGGTGCAATGGGCAAACTAAAGTATGAGTTGGGTAGTGTATGTGCATTTATTTTTCTCAATATTCTTACCTCACCCCTTTTTCATTAAGTCATTGACAATTCTGGAAAATGTCTTTTTCGCAAACAGTTTTGAAAAACTAGTTGCAATGCGATAATTGCGATGGCTGTGCTATAAGGTAAAGTTTTGCTTTTTCTTTGATAACTTTCTTTCCAGTGATGATAAATGATGTTAATGCAGGCTCTGAAGACATCAAAGTCTCTACCCGAAATAATGTCCATTTTTGCATATTTTTTTCACACACAAACGGCAACAACTCTGGTGTTTCTGGTCCAATCTTGCTTTTCTCGACTTCACCTTTAATCTTATGTTCATAGACAAACTGTGCAAGATTGGTAAAGATTGGATGAAAAAAAAGAGTCTCGATCCTGTATAATGTACATTTTTGCATTTTTTTTTTTCACAAACAAAGGGTACTAACTCTGGTGTTTCTGGTCTGATCTTGCTTATATTCGATTTCAACTGTAATCTCATGGTAATAGACAAACTGTGCAAGATTGGTGAAGATTGGATGAAAAATGTCTCTCTCTATCCTGAATAATGTCCATTTTTGTATATTTTTTTAATAAACAAAGGGCAATAACTCTGGTGTTTGAAACACGATTTGGCCCATTCTTGACGTCTGCTGAGATCTGATGGTCATACATAAACTGTGAAAGTTTGGTTAAGATTGGATGGAAAATAAAGTCTACACGTTGGAAAAGGGCACTTTTGCACTTTTTTGCAAAAAGGGGCAATAACTCTGGTGTTACTGGTGTGATCTGACCCAATATCAATCCCATCTGAGATTTTATGGTCTTACACAAACTGTGCAAATTAGGTCAAGATTAAATAAAAAATGTAGTCTTTATCGCGATAACTGTCCAAATTGTTGACGGCACCTTGACGACAGACGACGCCAGAGAGGTCCCCTATAATAATAGCTCACCGAGCACTTTGTGCTCAGGTGAGCTAAAAACTACTGTAAAGACTTTTTACTTGACTATGCCATTAACTGAAATTTAATTGTTTGTACAACATGTACTACAGCAAGTAAACAATTGTTTAAATGCATTTTTTATTAAATTGCCCAAGTATTACAATGGCAATAAACAACATTAAACTAGTGTTTGTTTTGTAACCATGAGAAACATATAATGTAAATCCATCCCACAAGTAATCATCACATATGTATTTGCAGTTGCATATGACAAAACGCATATGCAGACTTACCATAAAAACTATACTATCTCAAGGTTCAAATGATAGGCAAGGTAAAATGTTTTTAAATAGTATTTTATATTATTATTGTATCCAAAAGATGCTGAAGAACTGGGGCAAAACTCTCAAAAATGAATTTATTAATGAAGTTCTTTCAAAAATTCACCAAAAAGTACAACAATAGACAACTCTTACAAAATTCATTAGAGATAAACAACAGTAGTCTCCCCTGTAAACATAATTTATTGGGTTTTTATTTTTTGGAATGCATCTCCAGAGACCAGAAATTACACCCAACAACCTAGCTGGAATTAATTTTAATTGCACGGAATAAGAGGCCACCGGAAAACCATGGTAATGATACACTGGAGAACCATTTAGATATATAGCACATAACACAGCACTTACGCCTAAAAAAAGTAAGCGTTAGGGTCCGTATATTATTCCTCGAAGCTTCTAACAAGGGCACCCAAACCATTTAAAATGCAGCACTAATGATTTCCTCATTAAAAACAGTAAATAAATCATAGAACGTAAAAACTTTATTAATTAAAACAACACTGTTGCACAGTGAAGTATACGTGCACTCACACAATAACCAGTGGATTCCGTTTAGTAAGTACATTTTAGTACATTAAATGTTACTAGCTGTCCATATGAAATGTTAATCCTCAATTAATTTTCTGTGAACATCAAAGATTTTTTGCACAATGCCTGTTCAATTAAGGCTTACTTTATGTCATTAGAAAGAATTAGTTTTTGTTAATTACACAAAAGTGAGACACCCATTTGGAAATCTGAATTTCATTATCTCGCAATTTAGCAATATTCATTCTACTATTACTAAGAAAGAAATTTCTAATGGGTGTATATTTGAGGTGTGTCGTGGGAAAACCGGGCTTAAAGCATGTGCGTAAAGTGTCGTCCCAGATTAGCCTGTGCGGACTGCACAGGTTAATCCAGGACGACACTTTCCGCTGATATGGTTATTTATTTTTTAAGGAAGTCTCTTCTAAACATAAATCCACTGTAGGCGAAAGGTGCCGTCCCGGATTAGCCTGTGTGGACTATTTTTGAACCTTATGCGGGCTGCACAGGCTAATCCGGGACGACACTTTCTGCACATGCATTAAGCCCGGGTTTCCCAAGACATGCCTCATTTCATGAACATGTTTTTTATCTTGCGCGTAATACAACGAAGACAATGAGAAAATAAATGTTACTGAAATGAATTTTTTTTTTCTATTTGTTCAAATAATTGGCATTTTGAATAAAGATATTATCGCATGTTAAATTGCCCACTGTAAGCTTAACCTGGTGTGGTCAAAAACAGAACATGTTCATTTCAGTGCCTTGAGACAGCATTATGATGCTGAATACATAAACATTCATGTAGGTTCATGACTGTAAGTTTACCAACTTTTGATTGTTGAGTGTAGACATTTTGGGAAGCCATAAACAAGGGGAACATAACTCAAGTATGCATGTTATTATTAACTTCAACATTAACGACCAACAAAACTTCAAGTGAACGGAGCATAAAAGAACTCAACAACAAAAAATACCATTGAAACTTCACATGCACTTCTATATTAATATTTTTTAAGAAGCTATTTTGGCTATCTAGCCAGCTATAAATTTTGTCATTTTGACCAGGTGACGTTGTTACAACCCCAGACAATAAAAATTCTCATAAAGCTCTTGTCTTTCTCCAACCATTATCAAGCCCTTATTTTGATGGCAGCTTTCATAAATAACTAGTAGTACAAACATACAGAAAAACTGCATCTTAGGCCAGACATATCGAGATTTGTGTTTAAAGTTCTATTCTATAAACCTTTACTTTTGAGATATACTGTGTGCTCTCTTGCTTAGCATAAGAATTAATGATTTTCAAAATAATGGGATGAATTATCACTTCTGGAAGTACATAAACTATTACTTAAAATATATAATTATATAATATAAAGTGAAATCAAATTCAGATCAACAATGGCAACAGCGACGGCATGCCAGTAAAAACACCTTTCTAAACTTAGAAAACCTTTTTATTACTAATGTCTTGGATTGCTTTGGACACACAATTATTTGCTCTCTTCTAATAAGAATAAACAATAGGAAAGAATATATATAAACAATGGTATACAAACAATGATTATGATATTTGGGCCATTCTCAGAGAAGGTAAGAATTAATAAAGCTGTGGATTAAGGACAACTGATAAGCCATTTGGCTGTCACATTTTCATTAACATGAATATATACTTAGATATTAATCTGTTGCACATTTGCTGAATTTATGGAAACTACCAAGTCTACCAAATGCTTTGATCTTGTAAATTATGTTCATGAATATGTCAGAAGAAAACAAATGTAGGAAAATTATACATGTACTGCTTTTACAGTAAAAATGTATGACTTTGTTGGATCAAAGCAGACACACTCAAGAATACTTGCCCACATTTTTAAAATTATTTTGTTGCAATAAAAAGAATACAAAAAAAACACAGATGTAATCAAGACTAGTAATCTATTTTTGAGATATAAATTGTAGTAGGATAGTTTTTCCTTAGGTAAGTGTGTATGTTTTTTTATTCACAGAAAAATAACGAACTCTCCTGGGCCCAATATTAAAATGCTTGTAAGAGTGCACATACAATGCAGCTCAGTGAAAACAACTACCATATCAGAACATGTTTTCACTATAATGGTTATGTGCTTCATCCAGTCTGGTTTTGACAAATTTTCAAATGTCATTTCTTCTGAAAGCCAACTAAATCACTGTTGTGTACTTTAAAGCATGGTTCTATGGGTTTACCACATTGCTTGAAAATTATGGGCATTGCATTGGCAAGAAAACCACTATTTCCACAAGGTAAAATGCAAAGACTAGTTGGAAAGACACCTGAGCAGTTGAAAAAATGTTTAGTAGACAAATCTCTGGTATGTCCATTACTCTGTTTACCCAGCATGCAAGACTATCAGTTATGTTGGCAGTCAAGCAGTTTGTTTAACGAAAGCCACAACAGTACTCATCAAAACAACCAAGAAGTCTGACTGGGTACAACCAATGTTGATAAGCTTTCACTGCTGCTAATAAGCAACCCTGATGTTTGTATACAATAAGAGCCAATAGACCACTGTGTCTTCTATAATTACTGTCAATAAGAGCCAATAGACCACTGTGTCTTCTATAATTACTGTCAATAGGAGCCAATAGACCACTGTGTCTTCTATAATTACTGTCAATAAGAGCCAATAGACCACTGTGTCTTCTATAATTACTGTCAATAAGAGCCAATAGACCACTGTGTCTTCTATAATTACTGTCAATAAGAGCCAATAGACCACTGTGTCTTCTATAATTACTGTCAATAAGAGCCAATAGACCACTGTGTCTTCTATAATTACTGTCAATAAGCCTTAACATCATTCACAACAGCTGATAAGCCATTATGGTTTCACAACTGCTGATGTGTCCAGGTTTCACAACTGATAAGCCTTTCTGTTTTTCACAACTGATGGTAAGCCCTTCTGTTATCACATCTGCTCATAAGTCTTACTGGTTCTCACATCTGTTATAAAATCTCCAGTCTTTCATAACTGTTAATAAGGCTTTTGTATTTCACAACTGCTAATAAGCTCTTGGGGTTATCAAATCTGCAGCTAAGCTCTTCTAGTTTTCACATCAGATATTAAGCTCTTCCAGTTTTCAGATCTGCTGATAAGCTCTTATAGTTTTCACATTTGCTACTAAGCTCTTCAGGTTTTCACATCTGCTAATAAGGTCTTCTGGTTTTCACATCTACTAATAAGCTCTTCTGGTTATCAGATCTGCTGTCAAGCCTTTCTCTTTTCACATCTGCTGGTAAGTCCTTCAGGTATTCACATCTGCTGATAAGCAATTCTGTTTTTGCATCTGCTAATAAGCTGTTATATTTCACAACTGTTTCTTCTGGTATTCACAACTTCTGATAAGTCCTTCTGGTTTTCACAACTTCTGACAAGTCTTTTACAGCTGATAATAAGCTCATCTGGTCTTCACAACAGCAGTTAAGCCATCCTGGCTTTCACAGCCGCAAACAGGCCTTCTGGCTTTCAGAAGAGCAGATAAGCCGCTCCTGCTTGCACACCTGCTGCTAAGTCATTCACAACAACTTAAAAGTCTTAAAAGTCTTTCACAACTACTGATAAGCTCCTATGGTCTTCACAACAGCAGATAAGCCTCTCTTGCTTTTACAGATACTGCTGAGTTATGGACAGATAAGCCTCTCTTGCTTTTACAGACACGGTTGAGTTATGGACAGATGAGCCTCTCTTGCTTTTACATACACAACTGAGTTATGGACAGATAAGCCTCTCTTGCTTTTACATACACTGCTGAGTTATGGACAGATAAGCCTCTCTTGCTTTTACAGACACTGCTGAGTTATGGACAGATAAGCCTCTCATGCTTTTACAGACACTGCTGAGTTATGGACAGATAAGCCTCTATTGCTTTTACAGACACTGCTGAGTTATGGACAGATAAGCCTCTCTTGCTTTTACAGACACTGCTGAGTTATGGACAGTAGAATAAGGATATTTCACCACAGGAGCACAAATTCTAAACCACATACTATGTACTAGACAAAATGTACTTTGACCTATGGAAAAGGATCCATATCATGGACACAAAGGTTCCCAGAGGTACCTATCGTCATATGAATACAAGTAAAACATATTGTGTGACTTATTGTGCGGTACACAAACACTGTCTGTCATATGCCACACTTTAAAACAATAATTACTCATCACAGTTGGCACTAATGAAATGTGTTGTTTTTTTCATAATTACAGGTAATATCACTGTAGACCTGCAATTAAAGTCATCTTTAGCATTCATGTCAGGTTATCGTCACTGACTATTATACAAGACAAGAACAGTGTGCAGCATCGTCTGCAAGGCATATGAATGAAACCTTGATGTTTTGAAGCCAGGACTAGCAAGTTGTAAAGTAAATCAACCAAAAGTCTGCCGAAAAGACATTGACTAGTTGTCATCAAATCAACAAAAGTCGGCCAAATGGTCTACTACCATCTATATAAGTTTGGTTTTCTGGCTGAAGCATTGTCATTAGACAGCTCGTATTTTGTCCTTCAAATTTAGCAGGTCAACAAATTTTGAATTTCACCACAAGCTTGGGGTTTTCTGGCTGGAGCTTTTTCATTAACAGCTTGCATAGTCCTCTAAATTTAGTAAACTTCTCGGCAAATTCGGAATTTGACCACAAGCTTGACCTAAATAAAAAAGTATGGTGTTGCTGGCCTAATATAACAGAATTATTTCCTGGCATTTTGGAAACACCATATTGGAAGAAACACTGGTTTGCAAGCAAAGGAGTCAGTTACCATTAGGACCAGGGATCTCACTAGGATTTTAAAGTAGGAGTCCTGGGACTCCTTCCCCCTAAAAAGTAGGAGTCCTGGGACTCCTTTCCCCTAAAAAGTATGAGTCCTGGGACTCCTTCCCCCTAAAAAGTAGGAGTCCCAAATAGAAAAGAAATAAAATTTAAGCATGTGACGCCCGCAAGTGAATGGAATTTTTACAATTTATACAATATATGACAGTTATAAATAAAATAATAATCATGATAATAATAATAATAATTATTATTATTATTCTTTATATTATTTTTATTGGGTTATGTAATTATAATGATAATATATAATACTTAATCATGTTTTATAAAACAATATTTTTGTACCAATAATTAATTTTAAAACAGGTAAATTCTGGAAAATTTGCAATTGATGGTCTAAACTTGTTGACTGAATTGTAATTTGTAGGCCTACTAAAAAGTTATGATGTGGTGATTACAGTAAAGCATAAGTAACTGTCAAGTAGAGAAATTGTGAAACAGGTTAACAACACAAAAAAGTAAAAAGGAGCAATTATTGGTGATATTAAACACCAAAGTACGTGTTTGCATGTGTTTTACAAATGTTTGTGACCTGTAAAATTGGCGACGAAAATTTTCGTGAGGTCACGAAAATATGTGAAATTTGCAAAATTGTGTACTTAAATTACCGCTAGTATTGTTAATTTATGTCTTGTCATAGGTGTTATCTATACTAGAAAGTTCCTTTATGTATGATCATTGATCGATGCTTTTATACTCCTGTAAAAATTCAGCCCTAGATTTTCGTATAAAATTTCAGTCAAAACAAAAACTGCTATCACCGCATTACTGAGATTTAGTTGTTATTTATGAAATAAATTTGGCAATATAAATTAATGAAATCAGCTGAAGCTGTTTTTCATTCATTTTAACAATGTTGTTTGTTTCAAGTTGTCAAATATGTTCAAAACTGTTCTTTATTGAGGACGCCTTTTGTCACATTTCGGCGATTTCGCAAATTCTAATTGACTTGTGCATTAAAGCACAGCAATGAGTGACAATGTAATTTAACAATGAAAATTAAGAGTAACTGTCTGGAATGATGTGGGCGGAGCTAAGGGACTGCTGTGGGCGGAGCTAAAGGACTAGACTTTGACAGCTGCAGTGTGTACTGGGGCCGATATTGATTTTATCGCGACTTCTGCCGAGTTTACTGCAGGCACTCATGTATATGTGTTAAGTAACAGGTTATACGCAGTAAGCCAAAAAGCATGCGTCCCAAGGACTCTTGGCATGGGTTTGACATGCGTCCTTTTGAAAAAATATGCGTCCAAATACGCTTGATTTTGCGTTTCCGACATCCCTGAGGACATCAATGTATTTTGCTGGATGTTAGGTCTAACATATCTAGCAGTCTTTTCCCAGAACCTTTAGAACCTTTTAACACACGTCATTTATTTCCAATACAGTTACAGTATACAGTATGCAAAATAACTCGTTACAATTCCATAAGATCTTAATCCATTATTCAACATACAGTCAATAATACAGACTGCGACAATATTTCCAAATTCCAGCAAATGACAATCATTTTTCCTGAATGTCAGGAACTGTCATCAGTCGAAGACCAACCCGAGAAAATGGAAATCCCCACTACAAAAACTTCAATTTTCAAGCCTATGAATTACAGCTTGGAATATCCAAACTGTTCCCCATGCAGCACTAAAACTGATCTATGAGGTTTCATTGCCAATAGAAGTTCTTTCATCCACTGAGTCTAGGGAAAACAACAGTGCCATGATTACATTAACAATTGGTGCGCTTTGTTGACATTTACAATTTCTGAACCAGTTTCGCAATTGTAGCAGAAAATCAGATTCTGACCAAGTTTCTGCATTGCAATTGATTTGCACAATAGTTTGGTACCTTAAAAGGCAACATATCTTCCTCCATCACCCAAGAGCTGGTACTATCTACGAAAGCAAGCGAAGAACCATTTCATCATTGCTGCAGTTTCAGCACATTGAAATGGTCTATTTGGAAACAGCTAGAAATTGCACACAGATTTCACTTATATGACACCACTGTCTCCTATGCCTGAAAGTCTGTATTAACAAAAAGTGATTTTACAATGTCCTTACGCAAAAATCAAATACTAACTGGCTGTAAAACCTGGCCCTATCCCTACACCTAACTGGCTGTAAAACCTGGCCCCTATCCCTGCACCTAACTGGCTGTAAAACGTGGCCCCTATTACTACACCAAGGTAAATTACTTGTTGGTCTTACCTTTAAGTCTCGGTGCACTATACCATGCATGTGGCAGTAATTTACACTCTCCAAGATTTGTTGCATGCAGTGACTGTAAATAAAGGAGAATAAGTGAAATAAATGCACAATATGGTTATGCCATTACTCAGCAACATGTACTATAAAAGTGGCCTTTTACAGATTTGCATGCTTTTTATTGTCCAACTCTTCATGGCTGAAACTTGGTCACATTGTTAGTATACACTAAACGAGTCACTTCAATGGAAGATATTATGTCACTTCTAAATAATGATCCTGAATATAAAGTTCCTTTTAATAAAATGTTAAAATAAAAAGGACCTTCCTAACAACATAAGTGACAGACAACTCCCTAAGAATGTAAATGATAAAGCCACTCCATAACATTTTAACTGATTAAGCCCCTCCCTATGATTATAACTGATCAAGACATTCCCTATGATTGTAACTGGTTAATACATTCCTTATGATTGCAACTGGTTAACACACTCCCTATAATTGAAACTGGTTAAGACTTTTCCCTATTATTGTAACTGGTTCAGACACTCACTAAGATTGTAACTGGTTAATACATTCCCTATGATGATTGTAAATGTTTAAGACATTCCCTAAGATTGCAACTGGTTAAGACATTTCTAATGTTTGTCAATGATCAAGCCATTCCCTATGATTGAAACTGATTAAGCCACTCCCTATGATTTTATGTGGTTAAGACATTCCCTACAATTGTAAATGGTATAGACATGTTCTATGATTGTAACTGATTAAGCAGCCACTCCCTAAGATTGTAACTGATTTAGCTTGTCCCTAAGATTGTAACTGATTTAGCTTGTCCCTAAGATTGTAACTGATTAAGCCACCACTCCTTATAACTGTAACTGATTAGGAAAGTCCCTAAGATTGTAACTGATTTAATGGACTAATCCACTCTCTAAGGCTGTCAATGATTAATCTGCTTCCTAAGAATGTTACTGATTGAGCCACTTCAGAAGAAAGGAACTGATTATTCCACACTGTAAATGGTGATAATATACACCTTAAGCTTTCACTGATTAACAATGCAACTGATTAACCCACTTCATAAGAATGCAACTGATTAATCAACTCTCAAAGAAGTTAAGTGATTAAGCATTGTTTTAAGAATGCCACTGATTAAATCAATATTACAAACATCCCGTTTCCTACTCCTTAAACTATTCTTACAAAAGACCTGGGAAATATTCCAGAAACCTCTCAAGTAAAATCTTATTCTTTACCCTGAAATCATAATTTTTGTAATGTGTACTCTTTTTCTCTGTTAACTGCAGAATGATTCACAAATTCATATCTAGTTTTAGAAATATTACACTACAAAATTGGAGACTAGGTGAAAATATTTTAAGATAAATTTAAGATTTTTCTGACATATGGCCCCCTGGTCTACTTACCTTGCATCAGCCTCACTATAAAATTCTCGTGCTACAATATCTTCAAATAACTCTCCACCAGTCACTCTGAAATATAAAACAAACGGAACATTAAAATGTTCATTGTTCTTGAAAAGAAAATGAGTATTTTTGTAACAATATGTGAGGCGTGTCGTGGGAAAACTGGGCTCAATGCATGTGCGTAAACTGTTGTACCGGATTGGCCTGTGCAGTCTGCAGAGGCTAATCCAGGACGGCTCTTTCCACTTATATGGTATTTTCTGTTTCAATGAAGTCTCTTCTAAACATGAATCCACTGTAGACGGAAAGTGCAGTCCTGGATTAGCACAGGCTAGTCTGGGACGACATTTTATCGCACATGCATTAAGACCGGTTTTCCCATGAAATGCCTCATATGTTTCCATTTTACCTACTAAGGGAACGGCACATCTTGCTATTTTTATTATAATTCCTACATACATATTTTGCTACACAAATCATGCTCAGTCTTATATCATAAAGAAACATTATTCATATATATTAAGTTTGAAACATATTACATTTACAAACATGTGATAACATCACAATACAGATATATAATACAGGTTCATAATAATCAACAATAAAATGAAAGTAATTCAATATAAAATAGCTTGTGGCTTCCCAGACTCTCAAAATGGGGGTTGATTTAGACAATAAAGTAAAGAAACTTCCGCACAAAATGACACCAGTGGCTACATTGGAATTTAACAGAAGAGAATACTGGGAAACAATGCATACACGATTCCAGTGCATAAAAGTTACTGTTGTCAAATATTCTGTTGGTTGGTGACATCCCAGTTTCTCAAAACATGGGATGAAAAGACAATAAAATAACTTTGATATCCACACAGAATGACACCAGTGGCTTTATGGGAATTTCGAAGAACATAAAAAGCATACAATATTTCAGTACACAAATGTTGCATGGTTTTGTTTAGCTGAGATTGTTGAAAGTTTTTGTTTGACAAAGTTTCACAAGGTTTTCTTGAGTCCGGGCCTAAATAGGGGAGCAGTCCATGAATGCAACTATAAATTCCTGAGTGGGTATCGAACCCACGACAACGGAGTCGTAAGAACTATGGTTATTCAAGATACCCACAAATCTGATGTCAAAGTGTAGAAAAGAAAAGGGCCAAACAAACACGACCTAAATTGTATATTTTTTTCTCAGAATGCATATACTTTTTTTCCATTATATGCAATTGCCCCCTCGGTTGAGAGTCACCGTGGTTACTGTTAACCGCAAATAACCACTGCAAGACATTTGATACAATCCGATATTTTAACGAATACACAACAGAACCCTGACAATGCATTGACAGTGCCTCAATGTCTGCGCTAATACTCAGGCGACAGCGTTACAACAGAACCTTGACAATGCATTGACAGTGCCTCAATGTCTGCGCTAATACTCAGGCGGCAGCGTTACAACAGAACCTTGACAATGCATTGACAGTGCCTCAATGTCTGCGCTAATACTCAGGCGGCAGCGTTACAACAGAACCTTGACAATGCATTGACAGTGCCTCAATGTCTGCGCTAATACTCAGGCGACAGCGTTACAACAGAACCCTGACAATGCATTGACAGTGCCTCAATGTCTGCGCTAATACTCAGGCGGCAGCGTTACAACAGAACCTTGACAATGCATTGACAGTGCCTCAATGTCTGCGCTAATACTCAGGCGGCAGCGTTACAACAGAACCTTGACAATGCATTGACAGTGCCTCAATGTCTGCGCTAATACTCAGGCGACAGCGTTACAACAGAACCCTGACAATGCATTGACAGTGCCTCAATGTCTGCGCTAATACTCAGGCGGCAGCGTTACAACAGAACCCTGACAATGCATTGACAGTGCCTCAATGTCTGCGCTAATACTCAGGCGGCAGCGTTACAACAGAACCCTGACAATGCATTGACAGTGCCTCAATGTCTGCGCTAATACTCAGGCGACAGCGTTACAACAGAACCCTGACAATGCATTGACAGTGCCTCAATGTCTGCGCTAATACTCAGGCGGCAGCGTTACAACAGAACCCTGACAATGCATTGACAGTGCCTCAATGTCTGCGCTAATACTCAGGCGACAGCGTTACAACAGAACCCTGACAATGCATTGACAGTGCCTCAATGTCTGCGCTAATACTCAGGCGGCAGCGTTACAACAGAACCTTGACAATGCATTGACAGTGCCTCAATGTCTGCGCTAATACTCAGGCGGCAGCGTTACAATAATTAGAATATTAATGCAGTCGGTTTAATGAACCCATACTTGGTTATTTTCTAGGAAAAATAACCTTTAAGGCTTACAACGAGAAATCTAAATGGTATTGATCGGTGCTTCTGAAAATGCTTTGACTTGCTTTTTCTAGACAGTGTCACTGGAAATTTCTTTGTTCGTAAAATCTATCGCCAGTGATCTTACCGTTGCACCGATACCACTGCACTTAGGTTAAACTGGTCATACTGACGAATTACCATTATTTTGGTACGTAAATGCATTCCGATTAGGCACTGAAGTGTCTTGCAATTTATATGGCATAAACCTTAATTGATGAAGACCAGGAGCACTTTGGGGGAATGTATAAGCAGTGAAAATCATCCAGATATTGCCTGACATGGAACCGACAGCCAAAGTGTTCCATTCGAAATGAAAGGCTATATGTACTGGGAATTAATGATTATTGTCGCATGGTCGCATATGCAAATTGGGTGTAAATTAAGTCCTGTTCTATAAATATCTGCATTAATTATTCCAATGTTTCTTCTTTACAGAAACTTTCAGCCTGCCTCATGCTTAAAACCAATTCTTGGCAACTGAGAAATTTAACTATGGTAAACTAAGCAGACAATTTTTAAATGAAAATCGGGACACTTTAGTGATTATAAATCAAATTGAAGGCAGGAGTTAACCCAATGGTATGGTTTGAAGCACTGTCAAAGATACAAAGAAAACAGATGAACACCTTTTGATTAAATTATAGATGACACTATGTCCTTGCAAAAATTCTGCATACTTAAACAGATCCAGTAACTAAAGTGTATATGTATACAAATCAAGCAATCAAAACCAGAAAATCAGCTGAAAGGCCAAAGAAATAGACCCCTTATAATTTTGCACAGGAAAGACTATTTACAGTGCATTTCTTAATACCAAAACTCATCCCAAACAGAACAGGCGCCGTCCGACTTGAACAAACCATAAAGCATCATTGAATTATTTTTTAATATGACAGGGGCCGCCCGATGTATAATGAATAGTAAAAGATATTTAACAGTCCTGCACTGACCAACTAAGAGGTGCAGCAGGGGGTGAACCATAACAGGGTGCACTACCCTGCAGTATTTCGCTCTTAACCTTTCTCTGCCATCACATGGTGTTGATGCGCTAACGAGCTCAAAAGCTTACCATTTGTCACCAAGGACAAGAAATTAATCTGGCTAGACCAGCTGACAATTCGAGGACATTAAATTGATCAGCGACGAAATAACCCTCATTTGTTAGCGTTGTATCGTAACCAATCGTGTTTACATTTCATCGGTAGCTGGTTATACACTGACCTATGTAAACAGATTGTCAGGACCTAGGCAACGTCTTTCGAATTTATCACGGCGCATGAGAAATCACAGCCGAAATACGATCAGAATTACAAATGCAATAAAACAATTGGACGTGCCATTATAATGAATAGGATGTCGAGACCATTTTCATGCCCGAAATAAAAAGTCCAAAATAACTTTAAAAGAAATAATGCAAACAACAAAATCAGTCTTATTTTTTAACATAATTTGGTATAGTGCCAAGGTCATAAAAACTTGATTACCATATTGCACACTTTTTTGTATTAAAAGGCTACAAAATATTTTTGGGGAAGAGTGTGAATTGAAAATAAATCAACAAACTAAAAAGACATCTATAAACTAAAACACTAATGAACGAGTCAAGCATAGCAGAAACCAAAAGGATCAATGAACCAGTCAAGCATACCAGAAACCTTAAGGACAAATAAACCAGGCAACCATAACACAAACGATAAGGACAAATAAACTAGTCAAGCATAGCAGAAACCTAAAACAATGAACCAGCCAAGCTAACAGAAACCTGAAGGATAAAATAAACCAGCCAAGCATAACAGAAACAATGAACCAATCAAACATAACAAAATCCTCAAAGAACCAGCAAATCATAACAGAAACCTAAAGGATCAATGAACCAGCAAAGCATAACAGAAACCTAAAGGATCAATGAACCAGCAAAGCATAACAGAAACCTAAAGGATCAATGAACCAGCAAAGCATAACAGAAACCTAAAGGATCAATGAACCAGCAAAGCATAACAGAAACCTAAAGGATCAATGAACCAATCAAGCATAACAAAAACCTCAAGGATCAATGAACCAGCAAAGCATAACAGAAACCTAAAGGATCAATGAACCAGCAAAGCATAACAGAAAACCTAAAGGATCAATGAACCAATCAAGCATAACAGAAACCTAAAGGATCAATGAACCAGCAAAGCATAACAGAAACATAAAGGATCAATGAACCAGCAAAGCATTACAGAGACTACGAATATCAACGACACTTGTAGGTTACCGCAGCCGATTCACCTACAGGATCAATGAACCAGCAAAGCATAACAGAAACCTAACCACGGTTTCACCAAGATATGATACGACCTGTTACGGTTGTAATGCGCTAGCGTCAGGTATACGCTACGGTACTAGACGATTGTTAACGTTTCTCCTACGCTTGTAGTAGGATTAAAGAAGATTCATCACAATAAAACTACGACCAGCCAATAATTTCTCATGCTTCACTACGGTTCAAGGCGATTTGGACATCACGATGCCTCGTGCATAATTGTGGCACCAAAGCAGGTAAACGTAGTGAGTGCGTAGTAAGATCGCCATAAACCGTACAGGCAACGCGACTTAATTGTCGCGTTGTCGTGGTCCATCGTGTATAGTTGTAAGTAGTCTTGATAGTTGCCGCTAAAGATCCTACTGGAATCGTAACTGAACCGTAGGGCAAGCGTAGAAATCCGTACCATATACGTAGCAAAACGTACCATAACGTAGTACAGTCTTGTAATATGTATGTCATAAAATCAGTCACGTTTAATCACGACAAAGCACGAAAGGCCACGAATGCCTCTTGGATGGCTGTAAGAATAAGCCATATTGAGATACGTTGGCACTAGGATGGTTCTACGCTTTGGAAAAGTCGTAGCGGTAAGCCACAAATGTTTTGAACATGTTCAAAACTGTTGTAGCGCTTCCCGATCGATAAGGATCACCCAAGAATCTTCAAGATTCACACAGATGCCATTATGTATGTGTTTACGATTTACCACGCATCACAGACATTTTGTAAATCATGGGCTATCGTAGCCAAAATCGTGACAGTGTGACCGGGGCTTAACTGAATGTTCCCTCCAAGCAATCTAATATGAATCAATTTGGTAAAGACATTAGCGGTCTGACTTTTTTCCAAGCTTGTGTAATAGTACCAGTATAAACACTGTATTATGCGAAGTTAAAATAAGACATCAAACATAAAATGGACATGATTTTTGTTCTTTTTTCATAGAAAACTGAACATTTCATTTTGTTGATTGTATATTTCTTATATTCTGTTAGTAGTTTTGGTATAATTAGCATGTTTCCATTGAAGTTATGTTACACACTGGTTAGGAAAAAACAACCGACCACTAGTTTTATGCAAAGGTTCTTGCTATTATAACAGGCAGCCTCCAGCTAAAAACTGTCAAATCTGTAAACAATGTGTACCTCAGCATTCATTTTCTGTACTTTGTTTGCATTTTTTTCTCCATAAAATCTTAAAAAACAACTATTTGACCTACATTTCTGCTATCTAGTTTCTATCTAATTAATAATCCACGTTATTACCCAGCCAAATGCAATATTCAGTGGAATTCATTTGATCTTTAATTAATCCAGTTACGCATTGCTGTGTGAGTAATGACACATTCATCGAAATGCACAATTTTCATACACACACGTCAAAACAACGGAGCTTATCTGGCAATTAAATTCAGCGGGGCAAACAATTACCATCTCACCTTTGGGATTATTGAAAAGTGATAATCCAGTGGAAATCAGCCATAGATCAACTCTTTGTTTCGTTTGTTTGGATTTTTTTAACAGTATTTCAGTTATATCACGGTGGTCAGTTACCCCACTCACACTTTTCCTAGGCAAGCTTAGCCGATCTAAGCAGTTTATCAGTACCAAGTGCACATACTTCTGCCAGTAACTAATAACTGCCCTACTTAAATAAGAGGTAGGGGGTGAATGGCCGTAGAAATAATTTCATGACCAATCCCCACACAAGCTATGTGGCCGGGCTGGGGTTTGAACTCATGATCCCCGGAGTCCAGTGCTGTACCTCCTGAGCTAGCCGGGCCATAGATCCACTGCAGGCTTTGCAAAACATTTCTCCGGCAAACCGATCAAAGCTCATGTTTTTATTCTGTCTGTTTAGAAGATAATACCAATACCTGATATCAATGGGAGAAACTGGTATGCAAACAATGCCTGGTTTCCTAAAATGTTTCATTAGTGATGGGAGATTTATCCTTCATCATCATCATCATCATCATCATAATTAGCATCACCATCAGCAACCGTCGCAGCAATACACCATCATAGTCATCATCATCTTAATCATCATCAGCAGCAACAAATGAATCATCATCATAATAATAATCATCATCAATACTATCATCACAGGGCTCACCGTGAGGGCGACGTGGGCGATAACTTCGCCCGGGACCCATTGACTTCGCCATTACATTTCATCAAAGAGAAGTCCACTTCGCTGTCTTTTTTTAACTTCACCTAGTTATTATTAATCAAACACGCGTCATAAAAGCTGTGTAGTCACCCAAGGCACATGTAGTGTATGAAATCATTGATATGTTAACTGCAGCATATCGACCATTCCCGCTGGGGAAGCTTATCTCATACGTTTTTCAGTCGTCTAGGAACATGTACACCCACTCAAAATAATAAACTTGCTGTTCTAAAGATCAAAGCGAGTGTCACTTCGGCGAAAATTTTGACAATTTACAGTTATTCCTAAGCCGCAATCAGTCACCATGTAGCGCTGCCTTGTAGGCGGAGTTTCATCGCACAGTAAAATCGATACTAGCCAATTAAAACGCATAGTATACCTACGCTTTGCAATATGACTGACCAGTCGGTGTAACAGGCATTTATCCACGCAGAAGTAAGCTTATTCGCGCTTCTTTGATACATTTGTGACGTTCTCTGTGTACAGACGGTGCAATTACATGGATAAGATGTCAATAACAAGCAATTAGCAGGATTTAAAGGGCAGTTATGGTTCTTAATTGACGTTGTTGGTATTTTCTGAGCAAACAGGTAGGTGTAATGCCGTTCGATAATTGTCTGTAAAATGTGTCTGTTTGATGTATTGTTTTGTCGAAGACTGTAAACGGATTGAGTAGAAATTAAAGACAACCAAGTTTTTCACAGGTTCCATAAAATAATGGTACCTTTAGGCTTGAGCTTGAATCAAAATGGGATAAATTTACAATTAAATCAATAGTCTATATAAACCATGTGACCACCGGGCCGTTGCCAGATTTAACCTCAAGGGCATCATTTGAACAATCTTTGTAGAGAACCACTATGCAATGGTACATTCCAAATATGAAACCTCTGGGCCTTGCGGTATGTATTGCGAGAAAAATGATGTAATAAAATTTGAAAATATTTTGTTATTAATCTGTGGTGATGATTATGATGATGATGATTATGATCGTAATAACAAGCAAAATTATGATTTAGCGCTTTTCGGAAAACACCTCTCCTTAAAGTGGCTTCACTTCTCTCTAAATTGACCTGAGGGAGAAGTCACTTCTCCCTAAAATTTTACCCTATGCTGAGCCCTGCATCATCATCATCAGCAGCAGCAACAGTATCATCAACATCATCCTTTTCCTTCTCCCTCTCCCCATAATTATCATCATCATATTAACATCATCATAGTTACAATGTTCATCATCTTCTTATATATTATATGTACCAAATGTGCACTAAAAACAGGCACAGGCACAAACGAAACTATACTTACAAATCAAAAACTAAGTAGTGAAACCCCTCGTCTTGTATACTGTCATGAAGTCGAACTGAAAATATAAACAGTAACATTTAAGAAACAGCTTCAAATAATCCTCCTTCCTTATTTTCTTTTTTCAAAAATGTTGACTTTTTGCCTTTAAATGGGTTATCAAAATGGGGGAATAACTTTATATTGGTATTAAGGAAGCGTCATAATTATATCAACAGCATAGTGGGTGTGGGTCTGTCTTGAAGAACAGGATATTTTATTCCCAAATTGATTGATTTTACAAATCAATGTTCCATATTTAGACACTGAATATTTAAATACTTATCACCCCCTTTTTTATTTGTGGCTATTAAATGGTTTCTCTTATTCTGATTTTAGAGCCGAGAAACTTGCTTAGCGGGTGACAAAAAGAAAATGTGCAATACGATACAGTCACACAATTATGTGTCAGGTAATTACTATAAAGTATTGACAGATACACACTGACAGTTGATGACTGAGATTTGCGCAACGTGACCCCGTCTAAGAATAACGTGACAACTTCTTGCCGCTAATGACAAAACGTGAATCACCCTTGTACAGACTTTCTATGAATATCTACGGCCATTTCTGGACAACTGATTAATGCAGTTATTAAATGAACAACCTCAATGGCTAAATAAGGCAGACAATCACAGCAGCAACACATGAATGTGCTAATTCGCCAATAAAAGTGGCAGGAATTCAGCCAAAAGAAAACTCAAAGATTAGTTTGATGTACAGTTAGGTAATGCTATGCTCAAAATAGGGCCAGACAGCCACTGTTATAAATGTTTATTCTTCTAATTGGAGTGCAACAGCCCGTAGGCAATGATCTGAATTTCAGCGTAAAAAGGCAAATCTGTGCAACTGCCAACAATAAATACATGAGAGTCTTATCAATAACAGTCCCAGGAATGTTGCAAACCTTTTTAGGCATTCTTGACACGTCAAAACAATCAAAACCCCGCAAATAACATAGTTCAAAGGGAAGCCTAAAATATTCCATAAAGATTTTTTCTACAGGAAATTCCATCGATGCAGACCGCCAGGCCATTTTTCGTTATTTCGCTGATTACACTTTGCCAGCTGATCCAGACATCAGTTTTCACCACAACTTCCTCTAGATTCATGGATTAATGGACAAGCAAATGCTGGTAACCAATGATTTTATAAATCGATTCGGAGACTTGTTAGTTACAACCTATTATTTCTATAATGCTAGAAATAAGTCGGTACATTTTCCCATCATTATGCTTTTTTCTCGAAAATACAATGGCATGATGTTTGGGGACCTCTATTAGTAATACTCAATATAATTGCAAATGAATTTATTTAAAACAAGAAATCTCTTTAAAAAGACAATCGGCGTTGACATTAATATTGAGATATCATTTTTACACTAAACATAATACAAGAGGGCCAAGATGATCGGTTACGTGGTTTTTTCGGTCCTCAGCTATATAAGGAGACTTCTCAGACCCCAGATTTTTCAGACACCATAAAAAAACTTCTGGGATCCCAAAATTAATTTGTGATTAATTCAATAATTATTAATATCTGTACCGTAAATAAACCTATCATACTGCCCCATGTTTTCACCAGTGATACATGAATAACCTAAATAATTCATGTTAACATTATTATTATATAAATTTGTCAGCAAAATTTAACAAATTAACATTATGTACGAAATAATTGCGGGAATAAATGAAAATTATTTTGTACCCGATGCGTTTAGTTAATATATCCTACCTTCATCTTGGAAGTTATCTATGCATAATACATACACATTTCGAAGTCAATTAATCATTTATACTGTGTATCCTAATGAAAAGCAATCTTCAAAGAACATTCAGGGCATTTGTAAGAATGATGACTTCCATGTTTAATAAAATTTCATTCGACTATTACAATTTAAAATTATGTTTGGCAGGAATATTGTTTCAAGGGTTTCTGTGTATAATTGGTATTGCATATAATGTATTAATGCTATGCAAATGAAGTAAAAGTAACATGAATAACATTTCGACGTATTCAGACACTTATTTAACCAATTTTATTTATTGAAAGATATCTACTTATAGGTTGATTAACATCTACTGGAGAAGTTGATAGAAATGTGCAATTCAAATTAATTCTTAATGTTATCTCTGTTCCTTAACGCAACTGCAATTCTATTTCAAATGAACATGCACAGTAAGTTTATACACATAATTGCCCATTTATTGAAATATTTGATCTTATGATTCTCAGATCTCTGGACGCTTATTGATGCATGCATATTATAACAGCTATACACCGGCAGCTTAACGCGCGCTATTTTTAGAATGATCGTGTGTTGAACTCGCTAGAATCAATAGTTATTTATAGAACGTGTCACTAGGCTAAACAAAATAGTGGATTAATTCTGGGAATGAATATAATCTGTTCATGACATACAATGAGAAAATATGTTCATACTTGAGAATATGTTTATAACTTTATTGTAACCACTTATGTAAACAATTATGTACGTTTTAACCCCCAAAAGTATGCAACAGTTGTTGGTTTACATTAAACTAGTGTTGTTAGTTTGCATACCCTAAAATTAGAAAATGTGCCCAATTTTATTGGCATTCAATTTGCCCGCTGCATAATTATCGCAAGAAATCTAGGTTAAAAGGATTCTTAGACAGCTACGCCGAAAAACTGAGAATAAATACTTAGTTTCCACTGTGTTGTATTTAACAATCTCTGTAATTGGTCATGTATACAGGTCTTTTGACAAACTAGGGTTTTAGAATCTTATTGCATAAATATGAACATGGAAATACATCAACATTTTGTATAGGCAATGGCTGTGTATTCAATATATAACAAGAAATGGGTCACATCCCCTACAAAAGCTATGAAACCAGCATTTTCAAAACAAAACTTGCTACATCATCAATAGTTCATAGACAGTTCTCTTGTCGGAACAGCCTATCAACCAAAAGCAAATTCGCCCTATTCCTTTTGACAGCAGTCCAATGACAACCAATACTTTGGTCCTAAACTCTCGTATCCCTCTGCTTCATCGCTATCGCAAGAATATAATATCTACAGCCATAACAAGGTAGCTCATATACAATCAAATACAGCAAACTATACATTAATTACAGGCTTCTGCTTATTAAACCTGGGGTTTCGTTCAGTTTGAAAGAAGATTGGTACAGACATAACATACTGATCTAATCAGGGACTGATCTAGGATCAGAACAAGACGCTGTGTTCGATAAACACCAATGCCCCCCAGTTGGTGTTGGACAGCCCATTTGAATTTGTTTAGTCCAAATTAGGTCAAGGTCAAGGACAAAGTGAGGAGGGGTGATATGGGTGGATTAGGAATTATCATAAGCATGAACTGTGTAAGTATCCCAGTGTTGTTGAAAGCTGTGTTGGTGGTGGACAAAACAGTAAAATCTAATTAAGCAACAAATAGCCCATTTCAGAGATTTGAATTATTCTAAGTCCAAATTAGGTCAAGGTCAAGGTCAAAGTGAGGTTAGGTGATATAGGTGGATTGGGAATGGTCATAAGCAACAAGGGTGTATCCAAGTGCTGTAGTAGTAAGCCATGTTGGTGGTAGACAAAACTGTAAAATCTGGTTAACCAAGAAATGGCCCATTTCAGAGATTTGAAATAATAAGTCCAAATAAGGTCAAGGTCAAAGAGAGGTTGGGTGATAAGGGTGGATTGGGAATGGTCATAAGCAACAACTGTACAAGTATCTAAGTAGTGTAGAAAACTGTGTTGGTACCAGACGAAACAGTAAAATCTAATTAAACATGTATGGATGGAATCACGGACAGCAAAATCACCATTATGCCTCCCGCATCAAAATGCTGGGGGGGGGGGGGGGGGGAATAAAAACATACAGGGTGCTGCTCTAAAGGAGAAGGGTGGAAAGCAGGAATGATTTTATTGCGCATGATATTACCATTTACATTTCAAACAAAAGATGTTTGTAAAACAGGTATGCCCCCTAACATGCAGCCAAGTTGTGAATATGTGCAATTGTTACGAATTTTTTTTAATACGCAATCCCAAGCGAGGTCTGGATATATGGTAGCTATGAATGAAGTTTCATTAAAAAATCTTGATGTGTTCTCAAGTTATTGAGCGGAAACCGTTTTTCTATTTTTAGTAATGGTGACCTTGACCTTGACCCCACCCATCCCATATGAAATCCCAAGAGAGGTCTCAATAAAAGGTATCTGTGTATTAAGTTTCATTAAAATATCTCCATGCATTCTCAAGTTATTGAGCGGAAACCGTTTTTCTATTTTTATCAACGGCGACCTTGACCCCACCCAACTCATATGCAATCCCAAGCAAGGTCTTGATATAAGGTATCTATGTATGAAGTTTCATTAAAATATCTCAATGCTTGTCAAGTTATTGAGCGAAAAGTGTTTTTCTATTTTTAGTAACTGTGACCTTGACCCCACCCACAACATGTGCAATCCCAAGAGAGGTCTTAATATAAGATATCTATGTCTGAAGTTTCATTAAAATATCTTGATGCGTTCTCAAGTTATTAAGCGTAAATCATTTTCTATTTTTAGTAATTGTCACATTGACCATCACCACACCCACCCCATATGCAATCTCAAGCAAGGCTTCGATATAAGGTATATATGTATGAAGTTTAATTAAAATATCTTGATGTGTTCTCAAGTTATTGAGCAGAAACGGTTTGTCTATTTTTAGTTATGGCGACCTTGATCTTGACCCCACCCACCCCATATGCAATCCCAAGCCAGGTCTCGATATATGGTATCTACGTATGAAGTTTCATAAAAATATCTTTAAGGATTCTAAAGTTATGTAGCGGAAACCGTTTTTCTATTTTTAGTACGGATTGGACTGAATACTGAAATCAATAGTCGAATATTCGTTTTAGGTATTCGAATATATTCAAATATTCGTTTTGTAAATACTACTATATACGGCACTCTGCCCGAATATTAACCTACCCTAAATATATATACAACGTGTTCGTAGTTATTTTACCTTGTTTCAGTGGTAAATGAGCGATATAACTTAGTGAGTGTTAGGCAAATATAAAGAAATGTAAGATATTGTTAAATGTATTGTTAATTAATTTTTAATCGTTCCGTACACAAACTTCTCATTACATAGATTACACGCGACCTGGGTGTTGTCTAATGACCACGTAAAGTACTTTCAAGCACATGATGGTGGCATTGTTTATTAATCAAGACTTTTGTATAATATACGGCGTTGATATAATGGAGAATAATTTACAAGTGACGTATATTAAGATCGACCAGATCATGCTAATTTTGTTAAAGTAATTGATTGGCTGATAATGGATCCATTTTGATTGGTTTACTTAGAGAGTAATTGTAATTTACTGTAAACAAGTTAACCGTATAGATGTCACTTAAGGACAATAAACAACAATGTACGCCTTGTGCAGATTGTGAAACCGTTATCACAACATGGCCCAGTTTTGTTATTTGTGGATACAATGCGTCATATTCGCGCCTCCTACAAACCGTTAATTCGCGGCCCTTGTAAAGACGTGGCCCCCCCCCTGCCGTTAATTGGACATGTTTGGCATGTGTTGTGAAAACGTTACACTGCCCCCGCCCACCTGCTAGGCAGGAAATACGACTGGAATTCATGTTAACTTTGCAATCAAACTAGAAAAAAACATGATTTTTTAAAAGAAATTTTGATCTTTAAATAAATTTGAAAATCGAATATTCGTATTCGTTTTTTTATATTCGAATATTATCCGATATTCAAATATTCAATTATTCGGTCCCATCCCTAATTTTTAGTAACGGTGACCTTGACCCACCCAACCAATATGCAATCCCAAGCGAGGTCTCGATATAAGGTATATATGTATGAAGTTTCATTCAAATATCTCGATGCGTTCTAAAGTTATTGAGCAGGAACCATTTTTTCTATTTTATAGTTACGGTGACATTGACCCCACCCACCCTATATGCAATCCCAAGCGAGGTCTCAATGTAAGGTATCTATGTATGAAGTTTCATTAAAATTTCTCGATGCGTTCTCAAGTTATTGAGCAGAGACCCTTTTTCTATTTTTAGTAACCGTGACCTTGACCTTTACAACACGCACCCCATATGCAATCACAAGCGAGGTCTCAATATAAGGTATCTATGTATAAAGTTTCATTAAAATATCTCTATGCGTTCTCAAGTTCAGGGTTGCCAGCACCTGGGGCCAAAAAAAATTCCCTGACTTTTCCCTGACTAAATCCAGTTTTTCACTGACCAAAACCACCCATTTTCAATGGCCTCCTCCTCCCCGTCCAAATCTTCAGGATGGGAAGTCCATGAACAAATCATACTTAAGTCATACAAGGACATTTACAAAAACTGTTAAGATATATATTTTTGACAAAAAAATCAGCATATTATGTATTTATACTTACATTTTTGTAATTCAAAACACATTTAGACTGCTATAGCCATAATCTGCTAATTTGTATAAATTATATTTTTACCTTCAGGCATGTTTTTCCCTGACTTTCACTGACTTTTTTGGAATTTGCCTATTCACTGACTTTTTTTCAAAATTCCCTGACAATTCACTGACCTTGAAAAAATTTCAAATTTCCCTGACTTTTCAAGTCTGTTGGCAACCCTGAAGTTATTGAGCGGAAACCGTTTTTCTATTTGTTAGCAACAGTGACCTTGACCTTTGACCTGTTGACCTCAAAATGTATAGGCGTCTTCCTTTCCTCCCAAGTAACCAGCATACCAACTTTCATGACCGTAGGTCAAAGCGTTCTTTAGATATCGTGCGGAAATGAAATGGTCTATGGACCGACCGACCATCCGACCGTCCGACATACCGACCGACTGACCGACGGACAGGTGCAAAGCAAGATACCCCCACTTCTTCGAAGGGGGGCATAATAAAAGTTTCTGGACAATGAATTAATGAATAATTAGACTGCAATACTTATACACACACAGTTAAATAGGGGAATGACATTTTCTACAACAGTCAGTAATAATTGTTGAATAAACAAAGGTCATTTTAATAGACCTATAGCTGGGACATTAATCTGACATTAATCTGACGCTAACCTTTATGCATGAATATATTACTAATTCGATATGATGAATATATAAGTTTCCATACTGGAATAGAGTTAAATTGATGAAAGAATATTGCACTGAGCTAGAATACAGTTATATAGTCATATAAATAAACAAGTGAAACATGTGCATGAACAAAACCCAAGTATAAACATAGGAAATAATTCAAACACGTAATTATTATGATAATCAAGTTCATGAGTGTCAAGTCATTACGTCCAAACTATAGTTGCAGTCAGATATAATTATACAATGCTATTGGTGAGACGGTGCTGATATCACGCCCAACCACCTTCAGTCACAAAGGTGAAATGAATATGATGTCCGTCTTGCGACCTGAAGGTCGTGAGTTCAATCCTTACTTTGGAAGCATTCGAACGATCTTTCTCAAAAAACACCAAGTACTGGTTGTGTTTTAATAAGGTTAACGCTTTCGACACAATTGAGCTAAAATAAAAAGGCTAACATTTTCAAAATTACGCTAACCTCCTTAAGGTATTTGCCTTTAATCAATTAATAGTTTCCGTTTCTATGTAAGCATTACAATTAACAAGAGGGCCCTAGGACGCTCACCTGAGACCTTCTAACCCAATTGGAATTTGCATCCCAGAGGCGTGGCTTATTTTTATCCCAGGGACATAAGTTGAACAACCTTGAACAAACCTCTGGGTCTTGCGGTTTCAGGTAAATATTTTTTAAGTCATTTTCTATTTAAGTCTATATAAACCATGTGACCCCTCGGGCGGTGGCAAGATTTGACCCCAGGGGCATAATTTGAACAATCTTTGGAGAGGACCACTATGCAATGTTACGTACCAAATATAGGAAAGCTGTGGGCCTTGCGGTTTCAGGTACAGATTTGTTAAGTCATTTTGCTATTTAAGTCTATATAAACCATGTGGCCTGGGGGGTGGCCAGATTTGACCCCAGGGGCATAATTTGACCAATCTTTGGAGAGGACCACTATGCAATGTTACGTAACAAATATAGGAAAGCTGTGGGCCTTGCCGTTTCAGAGGAGAAGATTTTAAAAAGTCAGTTTGCTATTTAAGTCTATATAAATCATGAGACCCCCGGGGCGTGGCCAGTTTTGACCACAGGGGCATAATTTGAACACTCTTTGTAAAGGACCACTATACAATGTTACATACCAAATATGAAACCTCTAGGCCTTGTGGTTTCAGAGGAGAAGAATTTTAAAGTCATTTTGCTATTTAAGTCTATATTAACCATGTGACCAATCGGGTGTGGTCTGTTTTGACCCATGGGGCATAATTTGAACAATCTTTGTAGAGTACCACTATAGGATGTTAAATACAAAATACGAAACCTCTGGGCCTTGCGGTTTCAAAGAAGAAGATTTTAAGACATTTTGCTATATAAGTTTATATAAACCATGTGACCCCCTGGGCATGGCCAGTTTTGACCCCAGGGGCATAATTTGAACAATCTTTGTAGAGGACCACTATAGGATGTTACATACCAAATATGAAACCTCTGAGCCTTGTGGTTTCAGAGGAGAAGAGTTTTAAAGTTATTTGGCTATATATTCTATATAAACAAACTTTGTTCAGGACCACTAAAGGATGTTACATACCAAATATGAAACCTCTGGGCCTTGCGATTTCAGAGGAGATTTTAAAAGTCAATTTGCTATATATTCTATATAAACCATATGACCCCAGGGTGTGGCCAGTTTTGACCCCAGGGGCATAATTTGAACAATCTTTGTAGAGGACCACTATAGGATGCTACATACCAAATATGAAACCTCTGAGCCTTGTGGTTTCAGAGGAGCAGAGTTTTAAAGTCATTTTGCTATATATTCTATATAAACCATGTGACCCCCAGGGCGTGGCCCGTGTTAACTCCAGGGGCATAATTTGAAAAAACTTTGTAAAGAACCACTAAAGGATGTTACATACCAAATATGAAACCTCTGGGCCTTGCGGTTTCAGAGGAGAAGATTTTTAAAGTCATTTTGCTATATATTCTATATAAACCATGAGACCCCTGGGGCGTGGCCAGTTTTTACCCCAGGGGCATCATTTGAACAATCTTTGTAGAGGGCCACTATAGGATGTTACATACCAAATATGAAATCTCTGGGCCTTGTGGTTTCAGAGGAGAAGATTGTTAAAGTCATGTTGCTATATATTCTATATAAACCATGTGACCCCCGGGGCGTGGCCTGTTTTGACCCCAGGGGCATAATTTGAACAATCTTTGTAGAGGACCTCTAGAGGATGTCACATATCAAATATGAAAGGTCTGAGCCTTGCGGTTTCATAGATTTTTAAAGTTTTCACTTTTTAAATCTATTTTTAGCTCTGGTGACCTACATATTCAGCGGACAGGAAAGATTTGAACAACTTTGAAAGAGGTCCACCCAAGGATCATTCCTGTGAAGTTTGGTGAAAATCTGCCAAGCGGTTTAGGAGATGTTGTTTGAATGAAAAGTTGACGACGCACGCACACACGCACGCACACACGCACGCACACACGTACAACGGGCGATCACAAAAAGCTCACCATGAGCACAAACCATGAACACTTTGTGCTCAGGTGAGCTAAAAAGCACATACAGGTAGGAAAAATTCCTAATAACTCCAATAGCTACACCCCTGAAACGTTGAACAAGGAAATTCCAACTGATGGTCATGCCAGGCATACATCTTGAGGCAGCTGAAAACTGCTGCTGATGAAAATTACACCATTAATATGACATTGATTGAACAAGTGGGAAATCACAAGTGTTAATGATGTACCTAGTACATCTCAAGAATGCCAGGCCTGATGTAACATGTATTTAGCAATCAGCACCATTTTGTGTGGAACTTCGCTGATTTACTCCCCAGTAATAGTTTTACTTTCTTTTTTACAAACTGAAAACATGTTTTTCTAACTAAAACATCTTGGAATTTAAATGAGACTTTTCAAGTCAAAGACAATTTGCTTCACGTTTAATAAGAATTTCTTGTAAAAAGTAATTATTACATTTTACGTGGAATATTACTGTATATTCCCTATTTAATGCCCCATCCTAATTAATCCCCCTTTATTATAATACTCAAATAACAATAATTTATAATACCCAAAATTCCCTGCCTAGTAACTGCTCCCATTTTGCTTTTTACACTCAAAATCTTTGAAGGACATGCAGAATGGGCTACTGGTCCCAGTCCCCCACCTCACCCCCCTCTAGTTTGGGCATGCCCCCACCCCCCATTGACAATATAAAGCCTCTGGGGCCTTTTATAAGTGAGTAGACATACATTTTTAACAGAGATGTTTATCTGACAGCTTGAAAATTTTCACAAGAACAAGGGGGGAGGGGGGGTTGGGAGGAAGCGGGGGACAAAAATCATCTACACATTTTTCATCAGCCAGTCATAAATTTTCAGTAAACGGCAGCCACTAGTCTTCACAAATTTGGGTATCAATCCAATGCAAACATAACCCAAATATAACCAAAGTGATAAACAACAAACAAATAGAAATTCACAACACATAGAGCTAGCTAACTACACCTGTAGTTTTCGATCCTGCTCCATATTTTCAGGTTTCTGCAATAAACTTGTCAGTTTCTCATCTTAACATTCCTGATGCATTTCAGCCTGCAAACTGGAACTGTCTGAAGACTGGCTAGATTTGTGTGTCAGATTATTTTCCCAGCTGCCTAGTTCTTAACACTAACCAAGGCATTTGTTTATTATTGTCGTACAATGTTGTTCTTTCTTTTATTTATGAAGAATAAACCATCCTGTCTGAACATTTATTTCTTTTTAAGAAATTCAGAAAATTCTGAAGTTCATAGTTATAATCTTTATGTAAATCGACCAAATGGAGATGATGTCTGTGGCATTTAATTTTAAGCAACAATAGATGTTATTGGCAGAATACAAACTAAATTTCCTGCTAAACCCAGTATCTAGATTATACATGGGCAATTCTCCAGTAAGAGGCCATGCAACACTGATGGGAGCTCTCCTGAGAGATTCTGGAGAAGATTAAGTTCACCATTTTCAGGATTGAACATTTGGAGATTTTCACATCCTCAAATATTTCCAATTTGTCCACACCAACCCCTTGTCCCTTGAGTTTTGACTCAGTTGTATGCTTCATTAAGTAGGGTCCAAAGTGACCCCCTGATTTGACCCCTATACTATACATGCACTGGCTCAACCCTGTAGTGAATTATTCATGTTTATGTGTGGTACTGACAGAACAGATCAGCGTTATGATTTATTAAATCAATTAGGATAAGTCTGTCTCATTCTGTCTTTCGATTTCTCTACCAACACACCAACCAATATAAAGGATGCACTTAGGAGAGCCAAGAACATTTTTTAGACGGTCAGCGAAGCCGAGCTGTCTTTTAATACCACAAATCTCGAGCGTGTATCGTTTTTGACATGGCACAGCAGAACGCATTTATGCGGTGACGTGTTACATTGCGCAACATTTGTGCATATTATTATGCTGTATTTTACGAAGAACATGTAAAATTGTGACTATTTCACTGAACAAGTTGCATGTTTGTTTCAAATGCAAAGAATTTTTTTTATTTTTTATTTCTATTCAGTAAACAATCACTGTTTTCTTCCTCTGGGTGGATCCAAAAACTGATAATGTTCTAACAGCTGGTGATAATGTTGTTCTAGTTAAGCTGCAGATAATATTGCTCTAGTTGTTGTCGCTGATAATGTTGTTCTAGTTACTATAGCTGATAATGTTGTTCTAGTTGCTATAGCTGATAATGTTGTTCTAGTTGCTATAGCTGATAATGTTGTTCTACTTGCTATAGCTGATAATGTTGTTCTAGTTGCTATAGCTGATAATGTTGTTCTAGTTGCTATAGCTGATAATGTTGTTCTACTTGCTATAGCTGATAATGTTGTTCTAGTTGCTATAGCTGATAATGTTGTTCTAGTTACTATAGCTGATAATGTTGTTCTAGTTACTATAGCTGATAATGTTGTTCTAGTTGCTATAGCTGATAATGTTGTTCTAGTTGCTATAGCTGATAATGTTGTTCTACTTGCTATAGCTGATAATGTTGTTCTAGTTACTATAGCTGATAATGTTGTTCTAGTTACTATAGCTGATAATGTTGTTCTAGTTGCTATAGCTGATAATGTTGTTAAAGTTGCTATAGCTGATAATGTTGTTCTAGTTGCTATAGCTGATAATGTTGTTATAGTTGCATATACTTTTGTTCTTGTTACAGTTGCTGATAAGATTGATCTACATTCTAATATTGCTTTGAGATTTGTTGTAGTTTTATTCTAAACTTGATGATAATGTTGTTGTAGTTGTTGTTTCTAATAAAATTGCTCTAGATGTTGTTGCTCACATTGTTCTATTTTCAGTTGCTGTCATCTGTGTTACTGTTCTTCCCATTGATGTTTCATTAGCTGTATCCAAATTGCATAGCTCGGACAAGCAGAAACTATGCCCCAAGGGGACAGAGGAGTCAGACACTTGCCCCCTAAGGCATGCATTAGTCTAAATACCCCTACACACTGTCTGCAACACTAGGGAAGGTCAGATTAATTAGAAAAATAGTGAATGGAAGGTCAGATTAATCAGAGAAATTGCCAACCACTTCACTGAAAGAACACAAGCAAATTGATTTTCATATGTGACCTGTATTAATTTTAATAATGCATAGCCACATGAAACATTTTGTTACAGATCGTATCACAAAAATTAATGTACCACCCATATTCGAAACAAACTGACACCCATGGCCAATATAACCATTTTGTAACCATTTCACATAAACTCTAAAAGGCTGCAGCAAAACAGATCTCTTTAAATTGAGATGAGCAAAGAGATTAGAGTATATGAACAGCGCCAAATGTTGCGTTTGTTTTTTATTTGAAATATAATTATTATATTGTACACACAGAAAGCACATGGAAGATTAGAAACTGTCAAATTTATTTCCTTGCTAGAACCTGCAATTTATTTCAAGATTATATCACATTTTCATTCCTAAAATCTGTTTTAGGAAATTTCTTCAAACAAAAGAGGCAAGAAAAGATGATCAGAAAGAAGTCTTTGAAAATATAGCCACAAATATTCCTCTAACAATCTGGGGACATGTCTGACCATATTTGCAGTCTGGGGACATGTCTGACAATATTTGCAGTCCATTTAAGTTTCCCAACACATTATGCAATGGTTTGACCTTGACCTTGAATAGAGGTCAATGATGAAAAACTGATCATTTATCAAATCCTCTCAATTATTTTGCAAATCAAAAGCTGGGAGTCTTTCTGATTATTTTTATGTTTTTGTTGTTTAATGTGTATGACAAACTGTCTTTAAAGTAATACATATCAAATTACTCTCCAAGCATACCGTAATTTACAGTGTATTACCCGCACCCATGTATAACGCGCAGCTGTTGTTTGTTAATGTCCGCTGCTGTTATGTTACCAACTTTTGTCCATGTTTTTTGTTGTTGTTGTTCTGGAATAGTTTCCTCAATTTACTTTCATATAAGACGTAATCATTATAAATTTCATAAAAGCTTTCATAATTACCTTGTGCATGAAACACCTATAAATTCAAATTGAATATAAATATTCATAAGTTTTATGCCGTAACACAATCTCCATTTTAATTTCAATACATGTATTTTTCTTCTCTCCCTTCTAAATCTCCAAAACTATCCAATGCATTAACAAAACAACCGTCTGATTTTAATGACACCCTTCAAATTTCCCCTAGAATGCTAATTTGTAATTGCTCTATCGACAGGGCTTACATTGTTTAGGTACTGATTAGGCGCCAAAAAAAAAAAAAATGTTTACTTCAGGTAACATGCCCCCCAAAAATAGGGTACATAGGTTGGGAATTTTTTTATTTTTTTTTTTGGGGGGGGGGGGGGGTAAATGGTCAACTTAAAGAATCTTAAACTGAATAAATATTCAAAACATATCAGTAATATCCTTAAACATTGTTTATAAGTGGATACTATCAAAACAAAACACTTATTCATCCAACAACACATTTAATTATTCAAAAAGGTAAATAAAACAAAAATCATTCTGACAAACCCAATAAAATGTTCTAGGGTCCGGGCATTTTTTTAGGGTAGGTCGGGTTACCTGAAACATTTTTTTTTTAAGCCTTATTGATTGATGCTTTTTCAGTGATCACATGCTAATCCTGTTACACACTTAACTGCTATGAACCCCTAGAAGCTGGCCCCAGTTCAGCTGTCACATCAGAGACTTTTTTAAGTTTGATTGACACTGTTGCTATGCTGTTGCTAACGACTTGCAGATTTACAGCCCTGGCTAATTGATGTCACACTTTCACTCTTTTCAGTTGTAACAGGTGTTATTATAAATGACTGTGTTTATAACTGATTTTATAGTTTATTCAGTTTGGAAATATAATTGCAAGGTAATTAGAATGCAATGTTTTGTTAATAAAAATATTATGAATTAAATATGAAAAAAAAATAATGAAAAATTAACTTAATTAAAAAAATAACATGGCTGAAAATGACTGTTAGTGTGTATAACGCGCACCAAATGTTCATAGCCGAATTTTAAAGTAAAAAGATGCGCGTAATACATGGTAAATTACGGTACATTGTATTCTGTGGTTTTAATAACATTTAAGTCATCTAAAACAGCTAGCTTGTACGCTTATTAAATGAGTATGATGTAAGGCCTATGCTTTTTAATGGAATAATAGAATACTGGAGACTTTACTCCAGACAGTGCTCTGCCAACAATTTTTTCTGATAAATTCCAGATGCCAGAAATTTAATTGCAATGTCATATTATTAAGGCAACAGAGTGACTATGTTTGAATGTGTCGTGTACCTCAATGTTTAGAGTGCCTCAATCATTTTAAACCATTAAAAGTAAACAAGTTTTAAAGGGACCTATTCACAGATTGGCAAACTGACAATTTCCCAAATTTGTTTCATACCTCCAACAAGAAGGCCATAACGCCCTAGGTAGCTCACCTGACGGGCTAAGGAACTTAACTGTTCTGAGCATGTTTCATGAAGATTCGGATAAGAATGTGGCCTCTAAAGTGTTCACAAGATTGTTGTTCAATTTGGCCTGGTGACCTAGTTTTTGACCCCATATGACCCAGTTTCAAACTTGTCCTAGATATCATTGGGACAACTGTTCTGAGCACGTTTCATAATTATTGGGCTATAAATGTGGCATATAGTGTTGATGCTTTTTCTTCAATTTGGCTTGGTGACCCGATGTGACCTAGTTTTGAACTCGTCTAATATTTCTTTGATACAAATGTTCTGAGCAAGTTTCAATAATATTGGGCAAAAATGTGACTTCTAGAGTGTTAACAAGCTTTTACTTCAATTTGCCCTAGTGATCTAGTTTTTAACCCCACATGACCCAGTTTCGAACTCGGCCTAGATATCATTGGGACAAATGTTCTGAGTAAGTTTCATGTTGGCCAAAAAATGTGGCTTCTAGAGTGCTTACAAGCTGTATAAAGTTTTAAATATAGCCATATAAGGAAAACTGCCCCGACCCCTGGCGTCCATGTTTTTCAACGGTGGGCTGAGATATAACGACAAATATTTTGAGCAAATTTCAAGAAGATTGGGCAAAGAATGTGACTTCTCGAGTGTTAACAAGCTTTTTCTTCCATTTGACCTAGTGACCTGGGTCACAACAAATATTTTGAGCAAATTTCAAGAAGATTGGGCAAAAAACGTGACTTCTAGAGTGTAAATAAGCTTTTTCTTCCATTTGACTTAGTGACCTAGTTTTTGACCCAACTTGACCCAGTTTTGAAGTTGGCCAAGATATCATTTCATGAAGATTGGGCAATAAATGTGGCCTCTTAAGAGTGTTAACAAGGTAAGTGTTGACGACGGACGACGGACAACGGACAAAAGGCGATCACAAAAGCTCACCATTTTAGGTGAGCTAAAAATAATATTATAATACATACAGAAGCACAATAACACTATTGACACAAAAAAATATAAGAAATAATGTGTTGTTTATGAATAATCTTTAGTTGAAATGGACAAAATTATAAAGCATTATTTTGTTATGTGAAACATTTGAATGTCAGAAAATGTTCCATAAGGATGTGAAAATAATTTTAGGCGTGTCGTGGGAAAACAGGGCTTAATACAAGTGCGTTAGTGTCGTCCAGGATCAGCCTGTGCAGTCTGCACAGGCTGATCCAGGACACACTTTCCACTTTTGTGGCATTTTCTGTTTCAAAGAAGTCTTGTCTAAACATAAATCCACTGTATGCTGACTGCACAGGCTAATCCATGACGACACTTTATGCACATGCATTAAGCCCAGTTTTCCCATGACATGCCACATGTGTGATTTGTTACATTAACAAGCAAGATTTGAGTTCTATATTACTTAAAGGGCCTTTGATAGGCGACTGCTAATTTCCACACCCCTGCATTACTGTGTGCCATCATGTCTCATTTGACCTTCAGTCCAAAATCAGTTCAAAATCCAACCCACACAATGTGAAACTTATGGACAAAATATATTCCTATATTAAAGGATTCATGATGATTTAATTACCACACCAGGTAAACAGCCATCTAGGTACATGTATACCCATGTTCCTGCTATTTATGCATTTGCATCATTAGAGAACCAACAAATAAATGCTCGTAAACTAATGTTACTTGTTGAAAAGTATGTTTCATAACTATGAGTCATATTATATTTCGCCATCCATCATTATAATAGTTTTTACTCCCACATATCAGGGGAAAAAACTCTTCCCTTGCAGACTTTCAAGCACACAGTCTTGTATTAAAAGATTATAAGGCCATATTTGTAAATTTTAGAAACATTGTACAACATGAATGTCTTCGCTCGTAAATGTCTTAGCTTTTAACATCACACTGTGCCCACTTCATTTCTCATGTGAAGCAAAAGAATGGAATTTTATCTGAACAACAGTGAAAAGCAAATGAAATCTAATAATAAAACTAAAAATCCAATATCCGATCTTTCATACTCTGCAATTTATCTTTCAACTGTGAAAGTTGTTATTACAATAGCTACAGGTATTCCCTACATTCCATACTCCACCCACTCAGTTTTGCTGGTCAACCCACACATTGGTATCATTAATACTGCTGACATTTTCACAACTTCCATCTGTCAATGCATGTGAAGAATGATATTCTTGCCAATAAATGGCAGCTTACAGTGCCCCAGATCAGTCGTCCAGTTGTTTTCTGGTCCCTTGGACATACATTGGGGGAAAAAATCTTAACCCATATTCCACAAAATAATGGAATGTAAACTAATCAATTTTTAAAAAGATAGTTCATAATTCTAAATATGTGCACCTAACTTCAGTATATTATATGTATTTTCATAAATTATAACGGCAATATATCCTGAAGCAGCAAACAAAAATTTAAGTTTTCTCACTATTTATATTTCTTGGAGAAAATGTCACTCACAAGAATGCAGCACATACATATGAAACGTGTCGTTGGAAAACTGGGCTTAATGCATGTGCATAAGTGTTGTCCCGGATTAGCCTGTGCAGTCCGCATAGGCTAATCCGCGATGGCACTTTCCGCCTACAGTGGATTTCTGTTTAGGAGAGACTTCCTTGAAACAGAAGATACCATAAACGAGTGCAGACTCATCCAGGACGACACTACGCACATGCTTTAAGCCTGGTTTTTCTACGACACGCCTCATATTTGTTTATACTGGATTCTTATTCTCAATATTCTGCTGTTTTGTTGTTGCTGTTGCTTTCCATAGTGTTGTTGTATTACAATTATAATCACAGCAGATGTGCATCTGTTTCTTTGTTTTAAGGATTTAAATAAAAACATCTGGATGCTTCAAAAGCGTAACCAACTTTCTGTTTTCTGTGTATTTCTTCATGAAACATTACACTCAACAGGATGCTGAGTTATGTTCTCAACTGCCCACAATGACAAGAACATGAGACAGGCAAGATGTTCTCAAAGCCTGACAACTTACGAAAAATTGTGTGCAGTGGTCGAAATTAGCTCAAGCCCGTAAGCCCTCCATGGGTAACTAGGCTTTCTTAGTGTCTTATTTTTAGCTAGTCTTTTCGAAGAAAAAGTCGAGCTATTGTTGTTGCACTGTCGCCTGCGTCAGTGTCTGCGTTAGTGAAGTTTTTTTAATTAAGTATATATATTGGGGTTCTGAACAATTTCTTACTCTCAAGTAATGATGTAACAAAACTGCTATACCGTGTAATGGTGAGTGTGTGGGTCGGTGTGTTTGGGTTGAAATAAATAATGGCTGTATGTTTGCAGTGGGGGTTTTTAGGGCCAATTTGGGGTCGAAATTCAGCCCCATTCCCCTCCTTAAAGAGTATGTATTTTTCCCCTATTTTTACCTTTAAATTCCCCTCAGAATGTAAGCTTTATTTTGAAAAAAAAAAATACAAAAATTGGCTAAGATAGAGGTGTTTTAATAAACAATTTCATCAAAGCAAGTTAATCTAAGTTATCTTTGAAGCAAAACAATGTAGATGGCCAGGTCTCCAAACATATTTCAAGTAAGCACCTGCATTGCTGCCTCTAGATAATAGCACTAGTATAACAGACATTGCTGCCTCTAGATAATGGCACTAGTATAACAGACATTGCTGCCTCTAGATAATAGCACTAGTATAACAGACACTGATGCCTATAGATAATGGCACTACTAAAACAGACATTGCTGCCTCTAGATAATGGCACTAGTATAACAGAAATTGCTGCCTCTAAATAATGGCACTAGTATAACAGACATTGCTGCCTCTAGATAATGGCACTAGTATAACAGACATTGCTGCCTCTAGATAATGGCACTAGTATAACAGACATTGCTGCCTCTAGATAATGGCACTAGTATAACAGACATTGCTGCCTCTAGATAATAGCACTAGCATAACAGACATTGCTGCCTCTAGATAATGGCACTAGTATAACAGACATTGCTGCCTCTAGATAATAGCACTAGTATAACAGACATTGCTGCCTCTAGATAATGGCACTAGTATAACAGACATTGCTGCCTCTAGATAATAGCACTAGTATAACAGACATTGCTGCCTCTAGATAATGGCACTAGTATAACAGACACTGCTGCCTCTAGATAATGGCACTAGTATAACAGACACTGCTGCCTCTAGATAATGGCACTAGTATAACAGACATTGCTGCCTCTAGATAATGGCAATAGTATAACAGACATTGCTGCCTCTAGATAATGGCACTAGTATAACAGACATTGCTGCCTCTAGATAATAGCACTAGTATAACAGACATTGCTGCCTCTAGATAATGGCACTAGAATAACAGACATTGCTGCCTCTAGATAATGGCACTAGTATAACAGACATTGCTGCCTATAGATAATGGCACTAGTATAACAGACATTGCTGCCTCTAGATAATGGCACTAGTATAACAGACATTGCTGCCTCTAGATAATGGCACTAGTATAACAGACATTGCTGCCTCTAGATAATGGCACTAGTATAACAGACATTGCTGCCTCTAGATAATGGCACTAGAATAACAGACATTGCTGCCTCTAGATAATGGCACTAGTATAACAGACATTGCTGCCTCTAGATAATAGCACTAGTATAACAGACATTGCTGCCTCTAGATAATGGCACTAGAATAACAGACATTGCTGCCTCTAGATAATGGCACTAGTATAACAGACATTGCTGCCTCTAGATAATGGCACTAGAATAACAGACATTGCTGCCTCTAGATAATGGCACTAGTATAACAGACATTGCTGCCTCTAGATAATAGCACTAGTATAACAGACATTGCTGCCTCTAGATAATGGCACTAGAATAACAGACATTGCTGCCTCTAGATAATGGCACTAGTATAACAGACATTGCTGCCTCTAGATAATAGCACTAGTATAACAGACATTGCTGCCTATAGATAATGGCACTAGAATAACAGACATTGCTGCCTCTAGATAATGGCACTAGAATAACAGACATTGCTGCCTCTAGATAATGGCACTTGAATAACAGACATTGCTGCCTCTAGATAATGGCACTAGTATAACAGACATTGCTGCCTATAGATAATGGCACTAGTATAACAGACATTGCTGCCTCTAGATAATGGCACTAGTATAACAGACATTGCTGCCTATAGATAATGGCACTAGTATAACAGACATTGCTGCCTATAGATAATGGCACTAGTATAACAGACATGGCTGCCTCTAGATAATGGCACTAGTATAACAGACACTGCTGCCTCTAGATAATGGCACTAGTATAACAGACATTGCTGCCTCTAGATAATGGCAATAGTATAACAGACATTGCTGCCTCTAGATAATGGCACTAGTATAACAGACATTGCTGCCTCTAGATAATAGCACTAGTATAACAGACATTGCTGCCTCTAGATAATGGCACTAGAATAACAGACATTGCTGCCTCTAGATAATGGCACTAGTATAACAGACATTGCTGCCTATAGATAATGGCACTAGTATAACAGACATTGCTGCCTCTAGATAATGGCACTAGTATAACAGACATTGCTGCCTCTAGATAATGGCACTAGTATAACAGACATTGCTGCCTCTAGATAATGGCACTAGAATAACAGACATTGCTGCCTCTAGATAATGGCACTAGTATAACAGACATTGCTGCCTCTAGATAATAGCACTAGTATAACAGACATTGCTGCCTCTAGATAATGGCACTAGAATAACAGACATTGCTGCCTCTAGATAATGGCACTAGTATAACAGACATTGCTGCCTCTAGATAATGGCACTAGAATAACAGACATTGCTGCCTCTAGATAATGGCACTAGTATAACAGACATTGCTGCCTCTAGATAATAGCACTAGTATAACAGACATTGCTGCCTCTAGATAATGGCACTAGAATAACAGACATTGCTGCCTCTAGATAATGGCACTAGTATAACAGACATTGCTGCCTCTAGATAATAGCACTAGTATAACAGACATTGCTGCCTATAGATAATGGCACTAGAATAACAGACATTGCTGCCTCTAGATAATGGCACTAGAATAACAGACATTGCTGCCTCTAGATAATGGCACTAGAATAACAGACATTGCTGCCTCTAGATAATGGCACTAGTATAACAGACATTGCTGCCTATAGATAATGGCACTAGTATAACAGACATTGCTGCCTCTAGATAATGGCACTAGTATAACAGACATTGCTGCCTATAGATAATGGCACTAGTATAACAGACATTTCCACAAATGTCAATCACATGCAAATTAAAGTCATTTGATCACATGCAAATTAATCCAATCAAGTCATTTGATCACATGCAAATTAATCCAATCAAGTCATTTGATCACATGCAAATTAATCCAATCAAGTCATTTGATCACATGCAAATTAATCCAATAAAGTCATTTGATCACATGCAAATTAATCCAATAAAGTCATTTGATCACATGCAAATTAATCCAATCAAGTCATTTGATCACATGCAACTTAATCCATCATTGCACTTGAATAAAACTGTAAACGTGTGGTAAAACTGTAAACATGTGGGAAAACTGTAAACGTGTGGTAAAACTTGTGAGGCACTTGTGAATCTAGAAACATTTATCCTTTGAACTACAGCTGGGAAGGAGTTTGAAATACTACTATCATATATTCAACGGGAAAGATCTTTAGTAAAACAGCAGATAGAGCTGGTGGAATATGCGGAAAATGCGTCCGCCTGCATTAATACCCAGTGAAAAAAAACAACAACAGACAATTAAATGCATTAGCAGGACACAAGAAATGTTCACAATACGATAGACTGACTAACGCCCCATGTAAATATGATTTGATACCTGAGAATATGACACCATTTTCATCAACAGTGTTGATAAAGCAAAATCACTGTAATTATCTTCCATTCGATTTAACATAATTATATTGAAAAACCTCATACGAATTGGACCCTTGTGCACATGAAATTTTGACCTAAATTATAAGTGGAAAACTTGGTGATTTGTTAACATTAGTGCAGTCAAGGGAACTGAACTGTAATTTTAGATACCTCAAACAACTATTTATTTAATTCGCAATGCCGAGACGTCAATAAAAAGGAGAATTATCAGAGTGATATATTTTTATCCCTTAAAATATTTACACTGAGAACTATTTAAAGTAATTTCATCTTGATTTTTTTAAAGATTATTGTTCTTGTCTTATTTAAGAGAAAGAGATTTTGAAAACATGACTACACCAACTACCCCCTATTCTTTATGCCACAAAATGTTAAACTTTTTAGATGACCAATACAGCTTTTTAAACACAAAGCATTTTGCCCATTTTACAGCTAAAACTTACGCTATTTACAGTACAGTACTGACAATCATAAAGCAGTAAAACAACTACAAAAAATATAGACCAAACTTCCTGAAGGCAAAATTGATTTCATTTAATCAAACTGACCTTCATTTTCACTTTTACTATCAATAGTCCTACCCTTCTGTGTCAGTCTGGAGATCAAAACGTCTCAAGTTACTTTAAAATCAATATGATGATGTAAAATCTTAAGTCTTCTCACATTATTCTGTACAAGGAAAATGCCTACGGTTGATAGCACCACTGTAACCTTGACGCATATTCACATAGCTCATTAGTAAAAACTTACGTTCATTTCTGAAAATCATCAACAATTCCTTAAGTTTAGGGCGTTGAAAATAACATTAAATGTTTGAATCTTGTAAAGCGTCACCCGATGCTTCTTGATTTACCCTTTTGTGAACGTAAGGCATTGATCTTCTGTGTGTGTGTGTGTGTATTTTGAAGTTTTATGAGGTCCTTCCGCGCCTGAGGCTGCATTATGTGAGGACTCGGAGTGTGTCCCAGTATGCAAGTATGGCTATTGTTGCAGGCCTTGGCCATCGTCGCAGGCCTAAGACAACTAGAATTGTCACATGAGTAACGGATATACCCCCACAATATGGCCTTGTTACAAAACTATGGCATCCATTTGAAAGAAAAAGAGAATGCTTTTATTTTGTGAATGTTAAACAGTTTATTTGAAAATTTAATTTAAATAGGAGCCATAACTCTGTCGACATTTAGTAGTTTGTAACTGAAGTTGAACTTGATCTGTATTTTATAATGTTACACATGTGTACCTAACATAATTCAACAAGAAATGTGGAAATCCCACGAAAACCAAATTTTTCTAATGAAATGCATAAGTCAGCACAATAATGAAAGAAAGTTCTGGGTGCAAGGTGAAGGTCATACACCTATGGCTAGGAAATGGTGACTTTGACCTTGCAATCCAAAGCGAGGTGTCAATATAAGATATCTACATATGAAGTTTCATTAAAATATCTAAACAAGTTCTTAAGTAATTGAGTGCAAACTGTTTTTTTTATTTTTAGTAAAGGTGACCTTGACCCCACCCACTTCATATGCATCACAACAGAGGTCTAGATATAAGGCATCTACATATGAAGTTTCATTAACATGACCTTGACCCCATCAACACCATATGCAATCCCAAGCAAGGTCTCAATATGAGGTATCTACATATGAAGTTTCATTAAAATACCTCAATGCGTTATCAATTTATTGAGTGAAATCTGTTTTTCTATTTTTAGTAATGGTGATCTTGACCCTGACACCACCCACCCAATATGCAATCCCAAGCAAGGTCTCAATATAAGGTATCTATGTATGAAGTTTCATTAAAATATCTCAATGCGTTCTCAAGTTATTGAGTGGAAACTGTTGTTCTATTTTTAGTAATGTTGACCTTGACCCCATCCACCCCATATGCAATCCTACGCAAGGTCTCGATATAAGATGTCTATGTATTAAGTTTCATTAAAATATCTCAATGCAATTTCAAGTTATTGAGCGGAAACCGTTTTTCTATTTTTAGTAACTGTGACCTTGACCTTGACCCCATATGCAATCCCAAGCGAGGTCTCGATATAACGTATCTATGTATAAATTTTCATTACCATAGCTCAATTCGTTCTCAAGTAAGAGAGCGAAAACAAAAAGTTAACGCCGCCAACCCTCTGTAAAAATTTAGTGGTTTGTAACCAAAGTCGAACTTAACCCGTATTTAATGATGCTACACATGTATACTAAGAATTATTTGAATTTGTCAAGCCATTGTCGAGTTATCGTCAGGAAACCATAATTTTAGGGAATTAAAGTCGAAAAGGGGCCATAACTTAGAGTTAGAGTTAGAGTTAGGGTCAAAATTTAGAGGTTTGTAACTAAAGTCAACCTTGACCCGTATTTTATGATGCTACACATGTATACCAAATATTATTTGAATATGTCAAGCCATTCTTGAGCTGTCGTCCAGAAACCAAGTTTTTAGGGAATTTAAGTCATAAAGGGGCCATAGCTCTGTCAAAATTTAGTGGTTTGTAACCAAAGTCGAACTTGACCTGTATTTTATGATGTTACACATGTATGCTAAAGATTATTTGAAAATGTCAAGCCCTTCTTGAGTTATCATCCGGAAACCAAAAAACCCAACAGACTGGCAGACCGACGGACTGACAAGCTCACTCCTATATACCCACCCTAAACTTCGTTTGTGGGGGTATAACTATAAGGTAACAAGAAAACAACCTGATAATGAAGTCTCTTTATTATATGTGTTCGGCATTGCATAATTCAAGGAAGGCATAATAAGGGCCATGAAAAATAATCAAATGACGGAATTTAAGGTAAAGCAAAACCCATTTGAACAGTAAGAAAACAGAAGTGAAAGAATGACATGCAAAATTAATCAGTCCACCACAGATGATCAAAACATTAGGAATTTTGGTGAATTTCCCCTGAGACATTACTAGTCTCCAGACCTCTCCATACCCTCATGCAAGCACTGACTTTCAAATGATGCACATCCTCCCAATGCAACATAATACTGGGCTGAATAATTGATTTCAACAGCGTCCCAAGGGCCAATAAAGACTGATTTGTAAACCTATCAGTAGCTATTGCGCAACTCCTTTGCAAGATACAGAAAACCTGCAGTTGCCAAGTGGAATATTTTTGGAATATTAACAAGAGCTGTCGGAGGACAGCGCGCTCAATAGTTCTTGTACTTGTCAGAGTTATTGGCCTTTTTTTTTAAAACACAATTTGGCTGGTAGGGACCACTTACAGTAAAGTTCCGTAATTTTGACAAATTTTAAATTAGATTTACCAAACTTGGGTTATGAGTCAATATATGTTTAAAGTTTGAATGAAATCCCTCAACCTGTTTTTAAGAAACTAACATACCGAAAAACTTTAACCTATCTTAAAAATTTTGAAAGTAAAATTTCTAAGCGTAGAAAGGCCCGTAATTTTGACAAATTAGAGTTACCAAACTTGGCCTATGGGTTCATTTTAATATGGGGAATAATTTTGTTAAGTATGAATGAAATCCCTCAAGCCATTCTTGAGAAACTAGCTTACCAAAAAACTTTAACCTAGCGCAGACGCCGACTCTGGGGCAAGTAGAATAGCTTGCCTTTAGCTTCGAAAAGTCGAGCTAAAACGATCAAGACAAATCTATTTTGGTACGATAAGCATCTCCACTCCACTTTTGTTAAACATGTATATGATACTATAGTATGTGAAAGCTTTTACAGAGAATGCTGAGAGTATCAATAAAGTTGGAAGTACACTGATACATGGAAGGTACCATAAATAATGTTTGTTTCACATTATCTCTGTACTCATCACCTATGCTGCAATATCCTGATACAGCAGGAATGTAAATATTGTCTGTTTGAGAGAATTAGAGAATTGTTAATATTACTAGCTTCAATAACAGGGTTTTTAAGTATTATGTACTTCCGAGTTTCAGGCTCCGATTAAATCGAACTGGCATTATTGTTATCCCATCTTCAAGGACAAGATAAAAGTGAAAATCAATTAACTATTAACAGCAATAATGCTACAATTTATGCTGATCAATTCCTGATGCTTTAGATTATGGATTTCTGTATTGGTTGTTGAATCTATTGTTTGTTCATTCAGTTCATAAAATTGCTGCAGAAAATAAAACAAACCACAGGAAATTGTTAACTAACGTTGAATCATTAACAAACAGCAAATAATGAATCAATGCATTATTAAGACTTGTCTTTTAATTAAAAATTAATAATGAAATCACTGGCATACAAGCCCATCAAACAGTAAAATGTATGAAGTAAATGACCAAAAAAAAGTATCAATGAATGGATAATGGTGAGTACCATGTACCAGAATGAGTCAATATGAGAATGGAGCTCCGTGTACATTGATTAATAATGCATGCAAAAGTTGAGGCTACACACCACTATGGACAGATCTAAAGCCAGTGTTCCGCAAATCTCTTTGGTCCATGTATGGCTAGTAAGAAAGTGTTGAGGCTACATGCCACTATGGGACATATCGAAAGCCAGTGACCCTAGGCCCCATGTTATGTTTGCTTTAGAAGAAGTGATGAGGCTACATGCCACTATGGACACATATAAATTAATGTCGCACAGGACCTATGGATCATGAATTGTCTGCCTAAGAACGAATGATGAGGCTTACATGCCACTATCGTTACATCTAAATGTGTCATCCTGATCAACATGGACCATGCATTACTTGTTTCACCTAAATTATAGCGACTATGTCAACGAAAAGGGCCTCAAAGGGGGTAATTTCATTTATTATGATATTAATAATTTCATATAATAACGGTTAAAATAAGGTGTATATATAATGGGAAAAAAGTTTTTGAATTCTGAAATAAAATCATTTTATAATATGGGTTGTGTTTGTTTGGCCCTTTTCATGCTTTTCTTTTGACATCACAATTGTGCGTATTTTGTATAACCATAAATTACACATTTATCCTTACAAGCAGATTAGAGCAGTTGGTTAAAGGCGGTCTTCTTTCATTTCTTCGATTGGCTCATCAGTAGCGAGTGCGATACCCGCTTGGGGTTTTAATTTTTACAAACATTTGTTGCTGATTTGTTTTATCAAATATCTCATTATGTATTATATTATTTATTCTTCATTTAGAGCACATGTCTTAGTATAGCCAATTTCTATCATCTAATATCATTTACAGTGCGATAGGAAACCATTAGTATAGCCAATTTCTATCATCTAATATCATTTACAGTGCGATAGGAAACCATTAGTATAGCCAATTTCTATCATCTAATATCATTTACAGTGCGATAGGAAACCATTAGTATAGCCAATTATCTAATATCATTTACAGTGCGATAGGAAACCATTAGTATAGCCAATTTCTATCATCTAATATCATTTACAGTGCAATAGGAAACCATTAGTATAGCCAATTTCTATCATCTAATATCATTTACAGTGCAATAGGAAACCATTAGTATAGCCAATTTCTATCATCTAATATCATTTACAGTGCAATAGGAAACCATTAGTATAGCCAATTTCTATCATCTAATATCATTTACAGTGCGATAGGAAACCATTAGTATAGCCAATTTCTATCATCTAATATCATTTACAGTGCAATAGGAAACCATTAGTATAGCCAATTTCTATCATCTAATATCATTTACAGTGCAATAGGAAACCAAGTTTTCATTGACATAGGCCCTTTAAAGGGGGTATGTACGATCTTATCCAATTTTCATACAAAAATTATGAAAGTAAAATAAAACTGATAAAAAGTTGATGAATGAAAAACTAGTATAAAAGTTCTGAAGAACTGCTATTCAAAAATCTTCGAAATTAGAGCTTTACGCCTTTAAAATACTTTTCGTATTCCAGTCAAAAACCCATTCATATACATTAGACATGTACAATATTGGGAAAACGCCAATATTCGTTGTAAGTTGACTAAAGACATTGACAGAGCCTATCCATACAAGGCAGCGGTAATTACAATCAAAGAATGCAGTTTTCGTGAAAATGTGTATATATACATATATATATATATATATGGGATTTTAAGTGGTTGTTTAAAATAAGAGGGCCCTCCATTCACAATGATATTAGTGATATGAATATATTATTATATGTGACGCGGTCAGCGAAAATGAGTCCTGTGGCGGTAACGACGTTATCGAGAAAAAACAAGATTAAAATTTCTACACGATTTTCTCCAATCATTTCCTTGTTTAATTAAGCGTGCATGTCATTAATATTCAGTAATTTTGATAGAAAATGTAATAAGTAACAAACTTAATCTCTTTAGCCATTAAATATTGTGAAATCAATAAATGTTACTGTTTTGTAACCAGTTTATTAGGGTAATTTCCCCCAAGCGGAAGGTGTCGCTGGTCGCCATTTTGTGTAAACAATGTCGTTTTGATATCGGAAATGTCCTTGTTTTTTTGGTTAATCTTAACATTAAAGCTGTATTGTTGGGGTTTATACATGGAAAACCAATTTCAGCAGGTACATATGGCATTTTCTGTTGTTGTCATTGTTTATCTATCGATTTATTTGCCTTTTCATTGTAAAAATTATCAGCCGAGTTTGACCCAGAAGTAATTTTGTCAGACAATATATTCAAGTGGCGGCAATTTCAAATTGTAATTTCTTAATAAAATAATGTTAAAAACTCACATACATATTATAAGTGTACTCGTTTGATAAGAAAATTTTGCAAAGGCTTTTACTTTTTATTTCTTAAATGCAAACATAATTATGCCATTAAATGTTAATGGAAGTCTTAAAGACATTATTAATGTGTTTTGCTTTTTTTTTCATATAGATTTGTGGTTTGTCCACCTTTTATGGTGAACGCATGCCTGCGCATTGATCACACTTAAAAATTATGTTTTTGCATGAGTAATTTCTTAAATTGTTATTGAAACCAATAAACATTTCTAATTATTAGTATTAACAATAACAATTGGTACAGAAACTTGACTGCATAAACAAACTTTAAAAAAAGCAAGTTGTATTCTTCGAGACGTTTCTAATGGTTTGTTTTTAAATAAAATTGAACTTGTTAATATTTTGTTTTGTTGCAATTTTGTCATCAAATATATTAGTCAAAACTTCTGGTGGAATTTGTACAAAATTTTGATATGTGCTGTGTTTAGAAATAAGGCTAATGTAATGTTCAGAAAACTGTTAGGTTGGCTGAATCCACCAGAAAGAAGGTGTCTATGATGCAACAGCAAAAACTGTATTTGTTTTATTTGTTTTTCAGAGAAGCAAGTTTTTTATCTTGCATATGAAGGCTTGGCGGCAGGAAAAGGGGCCCACCCAACTATAAGCTTCCTCCGCCTTTACCTTAAATACTATGGTCTTGTTGAGAGGTATGCTCAATTCCACTTCAACAACTGTGATGGACAGAATAAATATAATACCGTCCTGGTCTAAGCTGTGTGGAGGAAATTGACTGGTAAGTATTCTGCCTTAAAATGCTTATAGTTATACATAATTCATATACCATTCACGTGTTATTTTCTTGGACACTGGGATGATTTCATTTATTACCATGGAAAATGTGCACATTTTCCACATTGCTTAAAAAACAGTCCCAAAACCTAATGTATTAAACAGAATATCTTCCATTTGTTGGATATTCTACCCTAAAATTGCTATATTAAATTTATAATTTGAAGGAATACACTAGGGGATCGAATACTCCTTGATGCTGGCAGGCCACACCAAGTTATCAAGTGACTGGCATTTTTGGCTGTGGGAAAACAAATAGCCACATATGGATGCTGTAACCATGGAGGTATTACGAACTATGAACCGAGTATTATTCCACATTATATTAGGTAATCATGTCACCAAATTACAGAAACCATACTGAGCTTGAGAGATTAATCTGATGATGAATGTTACAAGAAATCCCGGCATTAAATTATAATATTTAAGTTTAAATTTATGACCTATAATTACAAAAAATTATGAGGGATTATTGTTTACAAAAGAATACTGGTACTTGTAATGTACTATTTATACAGGACACAGCCACAACAGTCATGAAGTCGTGCCATTATGCCCATAACATGCCACATCTGGTTTCTTCAGTAGAATGTAGATGCACCTCGTGTTGAAAGCTTACTGATGGTCCCGAGGTAAAAGTAAAATGTGGGAAGGAAAGGTGTCAATCTTCAGACTGATGCAATGGCGAACCAAATATTTGGACCAGGTTTCACCATTTGTCTTCAGAAAGGCAGTGGTATCTCCATGATGAAATCTGACAGTTTTGTCCTGCAACTGTCCCTAACCTGCCAATTACATCTAATTCCTAAATGGGATCATCAAAGACAAACATGAACGTGTTGAATGTTTGTTTTAATGTGTACACATTCAATAATGTTTGATCATAACTGGACGAAAGGAATGCGTTTTTCCATAACTGTTAAACTTAACAAAAGCTCTAAAATTCGTTTTAAGTTAACCCGGGCTCTATTCACAAAGCTCTATAGGGAAAACCTTTTTTAAATCACAAAATTCTTAAATTCTATGGAGGTTTCATGAAGAAGTCTTTTTGTATTTAAATGTTTTAAACTAGTACAAATTGCTTAGGTGTTTAGTATTTTACGATTTTGTAAACAGAAATAATTAACACATGTATAACACATAAGTACTATTTAAGATTTCCCTTAGGAAATGTTTGAATACTGGCCCAGTACATTTACCAGTATCTTATTATACTCTATTACATGTATCTTGTTTTCATGTGGACAAACCCTAAGTGTTTTAAAACTGGATAAGTTTTAGTTGTTATTTGTAATGATGAAGAATTATTTACCTTGTGTTCTTACAAACTAAAATATTTAAGTATTATGTTATGGGTATTTATTCTAGTGTTGTCAATTTTGAATAAAAGATACTAGTAACTTTTTGTTTGATTTTTTAACCTATCGTTTAAGGATGTAAGTAACACACAATTATATTGTTAATTGTGTTCATGTGTAACCATATTTAATTAAACAATACTAATGTGCCTGCTAAAACTATAAAGGTTGTTTTTATAAACACATGTGACATGCATTACTTAAATCATTATTGCATGTTTGTTTGTTATACTGCCCCATAAGCATCTGAAATGCTGCTGCTATGGAGACAGTTACTGTCTTCAAAATTGTATGCATTCGATCAAATGAATCTTTTATGCATCAGCTGTAGTGTGCATATTAAAAAGAAGAATATTGGCTGATAGAAACAAATATTATGGATATCATATAAGTAACACAGTCTATTATTCTTAAACCCTACATACATGTAAATTGATTCCAACAGGTTTGTAAATATATTTTATGGCAGTGCAATTATCACAAAAATGTACTTTTATAAGCTTCTAAATAAGATACTAATATGCAAATACAATGTGTTTACCTACATTTTGGTAAAAAAATTGAAATTGGTAATGTGCACTCAGTTTTTAATCTAAATATCTAATTTTCTAATTTGGTTACCATGGAAACTGTGTTTTGAAACATTTTTTTGTAACAACGTGAGGACAAACTGAAAAATAATTATTTATTTTATACAACTGTACTATAGTCGTTGATAATAGTGTTGTCATTGGGTATTGTTTGTATATCAATATAACTAATATAAAGTGTACTTTTTTGTTCTTATTTTGCACAAAATATGAAATTTTGTATTCTACGGTGGTACTACGTTTCTGGCAATATCTAAAAAAATAAAAACGATAGAAGCATAATTTTTTCAGTGTTTTATTTCTTAAAGATAGTACTAAATGAAAATGTAAACAAGAGAGCCCTGAGGGCCCTAGGACACTCACCTGAGACCGTGTGACCCAATTGGAATTTGCATCCTTGAGGCGCCGCTAATTTTTATCCCAGGGGCATAAGTTGAACAATCTTGAACAAACCACTGGGCCTTGTGGTTTCAGGTAAAGATTTTTAAAGTAACTTTGCTATTTAAGTCTATATAAAGCATGTGACCCCTCGGGTGCCACCAGATTTGACCCCAGGGGCATAATTTGAACAATCTTTGGAGAGGACCACTATGCAATGTTACGTACCAAATATAGGAAAGCTGTGGGCCTTGCTGTTTCAGAGGAGAAGATTTTTAAAGGCATTTTGCTATTTGAGTCTATATAAAACATGTGACCCCGGGGCGTGACCAGATTTGACCCCAGAGGCATAATTTGAACAATATTTGTAGAGGACCACTATACGGATGTTACATACCAAATATGAAACCTCTAAGCCTTGCGGTTTCCGAGGAGAAGAAATTTTAAAGTCATTTTGCTATTTAAGTCTATATAAACCATGTGACCCCTAAAGTGTGGTCAGTGTTGACCCATGGGGCATAATTTGAACAATCTTTGTAGAGGACCACTTGAGGATGTTACATACCAAATACGAAACCTATGGGCCTTGCGGTTTCAGAGGAGATGATTTTTAAATACATTTTGCTATTAAAATTGATATAAACCATGTGACCCCAAAGGCGTGACCACATTTGACCCCAAGGGCATAATTTGAACAATCTTTGTAGAGGACTACTATATGATATTACATACCAAATAAGAAACCTCTGGGCCTTGTGGTTTCTGAGGAGAAGATTTTTAGTCATTTTGCTATGTAACTCTATATAAATCATGTGACCCCTGGGGCGTGGCCAGTTTTAACCCCAGGGGCATCATTTCAACAATATTTGTAGAGAACCACTATAGGATGTTACATAACAAATATGAAACCTCTGGGCCTTGTGGTTTCAGAGAAGAAGATTTTTTAAAGATTTTGCTATTTAAGTTTATATAAACTATGTGACCCCTGGGGCGTGGCCAGTTTTGACCCCAGGGCCACAATTTGAAAATCTTGGTAGAGGACCACTATAGGATGTTACATACCAAATATGAAAGCTCTGGGCCTTGTGGTTTCAGAGAGGTAGATTTTTAAAGTCATTTTGCTATATATTCTATATAAACCACATGACCCCCGGGGCGTGGCCAGCTTTGACCCAAGGGGAATAATTTGAACAATCTTTGTAGAGGACCACTATACATTGTTACATACCAAATATGAAACCTCTGGGCCTTGTGGTTTCAGAGGAGAAGATTTTTAAAGTCATTTTGCTATATATTCTATATAAACCATATGACCCCCGGGGCGTGGCCTGTTTTGACCCCGAGGGTATAATTTGAACAAACTTTGTAAAGGACCACTATAGGATGTTACATACCAGATATGAAATCTCGGGGCCTTGCGATTTCAGAGGAGAAGATTTTTAAATTCAATTGCTATATGTTCTATATAAACCATGTGACCCCCAGGGTGTGGCCAGTTCTGACCCCATGGGCATAATTTGAACAATCTTTGTAGAGGACTACTATAGGATGTTACATACCAAATATGAAACCTCTGGGCCTTGTAGTTTCAGAGAAGATTTTTAAAGTCATTTTGCTATATATTCCATATAAACCATGTGAACCCCAGGGCGTGGCCCGTTTTGACCCCAGGGGCATAATTTGAACAATCTTTGTAGAGGACCACTATAGGATGTTACATACAAAATATGAAACCTCTGGGCCTTGTGGTTTCAGAGAAGATTTTTAAAGTCATTTTGCTATATATTCTATATAAACCATGTGACCCCCAGGGCGTGGCCAGTTCTGACCCCATGGGCATCATTTGAACAATCTTTGTAGAGGACCATTATAGGATGTTACATACCAATTATGAAACCTCTGGGCCGTGTGGTTTCAGAGAAGAAGATTTTTAAAGTCATTTTGTTATATATTCTATATAGACCATGTGACCCCCAGGGCGTGGCCCGTTTTGACCCCAGGGAAATAGAGGACCACTATAGGATGTTACATACCAAATATGAAACCTCTGGGCCCTGCGGTTTCAGAGAAGATTTTTAAGTTTACACTTTTAAAATCTGTTTTAGCTCTGGTGAGCTATATATGCAGCGGACCGGCCCACAACTTTGAAAGAGGTTCACCCAAGGATCATTCCTGTGAAGTTTGGTGAAAATCTGCCAAGCGGTTTAGAAGGAGATGCTGTTTGAATGAAAAGTTGACAACACACGCACACACACACGCACGCACGCACGACAGACAACGGGCGATCACAAAAGCTCACCATGAGCACTTTGTGAGCTAAAAACTGAAAATGTGATACATATTAAGGCTGTAATTGTGGACCCAGACACTTACCTATATTAGGATGCTTTAACAATCTACATGACTTCATTGATACATATTAAGGCTGTAATTGTGGACCCAGACACTTACCTATATTAGGATGCTTTAACAATCTACATGACTTCATTGATACATATTAAGGCTGTAATTGTGGACCCAGACACTTACCTATATTAGGATGCTTTAACAATCCACATGACTACATTGATACATATTAAGGCTGTAATTGTGGACCCAGACACTTACCTATATTAGGATGCTTTAACAATCTACATGACTTCATTGATACATATTAAGGCTGTAATTGTGGACCCAGACACTTACCTATATTAGGATGCTTTAACAATCTACATGACTTCATTGATACATATTAAGGCTGTAATTGTGGACCCAGACACTTACCTATATTAGGATGCTTTAACAATCTACATGACTTCATTGATACATATTAAGGCTGTAATTGTGGACCCAGACACTTACCTATATTAGGATGCTTTAACAATCTACATGACTTCTTTGATACATATTAAGGCTGTAATTATGGACCCAGACACTTACCTATATTAGGATGCTTTAACAATCTACATATTCTTGCTTCTCTTTCTAATTTTTGATGATCTGAAAAAAAGAGAGAAAAGTACGGGTCATAGATAAAATAAAATACATTACTACCGACACCATAACCCATCTTACGCTTACAGATGCACGGTTTGTCTTACACAACAACAGTTTTTGTTTGTTTCCTGCGTTTTTTATACAGTGTTGTGTACAGTGATGGGCTATTATAGACTGGAGTCGAATAATCATTGCGCTAGGATTCCTGATCGCGATCGCCGACTTTGAATTCCGACAATTGATTAAACGAGAAAAGATATAATAGTGTTAAGTAACCGTTGTTTTTTTGCGTTCAACTTTGGTTTAGTACATTTACTTTCAAATGCAAACGGATTCTCAGCAACAAATGCGACTTATAATGTACAAAACCCGATTTTCTTTCCCGACCCACTTTTCCAGCAGTCTCTTTACACGCTTGTAAAGTCAAAGATATTTCATTTGTCTTCTTATTAATTAAATTAATTGTATTGCAGGCAATACACACATACAGCATATCAACACTCTGTACCACTAAAGGAAAACTAAATTATAGGGTGCTAAAATAACACCACCTTAAACTAAACCTACTGTAGAACATTGTATATGTGTGCTAGTTTTGAATCGGTTGATTTCAATATAAATGTTAAACAGTATAAATACAATATCAAACATTATTTCATTTCTTTACTCCAAATATATTAGATTATTATTAAAAGGTACATACATAGGCAATGTATATTTAACAATTTTACACTAAACTTCATATATCCTGTTGTTAATAAGAGAAAAGATACAGCTCATAACTATCTGATTATAACCGATTATCGTATCGGTTGAACTGATCGATTATGTTGATTAATCGATTGGCCATTTTCAACCGATATGCCCATCATTAGTTATGTAGGCACATTGCTTGCCTAAAACAAAGGACATTTAACAAGGGTTTTTCTATTGCTGACGTACTAGCTGAAGTTTCATTAGTGTTTATATTTACGTTTCTAGTACCGATTTAAATGCTTTGAAGACAATTCATAAAATAAACATCATACAGTAATTGTCGGGTCATTATGTTTACCAACTTTACACTACAGAACTACCACTAAGAATACAATAGAACAAACATCATACTTCATAGTACCACCATTATACAGTACCGCTCAAGCAAAACAAATGAGGCGCGTCGTGTTAAAACTGGACTTAATGCATGTGTGTTAAGCGTTGTCCCGGATTAGCCTGTAAAGTCCGCACAGGCTAATCTGGGACGGCACTTTCCGCCTACAGTGGATTTATGTTTAGAAGAGACTTCATTGAAACAGAAAATACCATAAAAGCGGAAAGTGCCATCCTGGATTAGCCTATGCGGACTGCATAGGCTAATCCGGGACGACACTTTATGCACATAAATTAAGTCCGGTTTTCCAACGACACACCTCAAATAAAGTTTCTGGCGCGATCTGGTCTAATATCAAACTTGGCTGAGCTATTATGGGGTCAAACATTTGCACCAAGTTGGGTAAAAATCAGATGAAAACAGTTGAACTAAGAGCTGGGGTATGGAAATCCTATGCTCGACTTGTCTGACGCGTGTAATTTACTGTCGATCAAGTAAATTTGTCCTGTCTACTTGTCCACGGACAAGTACAATTTCAGGGTGTAAAAATGATATAAAAGTTGGAATTTAATTATCATATTATGATAGACTTATACATTTGAATAATACATATTGTTACTAAAATTAGTAACAATTTGACGTCGATTTGACGTCGATGTTACGCGCCTCTGCGGAGCCGATTTAATATAATTGGCCGCGGCCGATTTTTTGATAATCGAAGAGAATCTGATCGCGCGACATCAATGACAACGAATGACGTATTTAGTAAAAATTAAATGGTTATATCCGAAAATGCAAATACTGAATATTAATGAAAGTTTGTAGTTAAATTGATTAAATATATAGGATCTATAGCCTATGCATCTTTCAGTTTGAGAAAAAGAATCACTGAACAAAATTGAACAAATCGGAAACTTTTACTATACCTCGATTTCAATCCATTGCTTCCAACAATACAAATCCAACAATACTGTAAGCACTTCTATTCCATTTTCTTGTATCCATAAGTATGAATGATATTAATTGCATGTGAACCATTCTGACCAGAAACACGATTTACGAAATCGCAATGACTGGTCAGAACGTTTGATTTTATTCCGATAGTCTCAAAATATATTATCCAACTGACACATTCATCATTCAGAATTCGTCCATGCACGATTTATTAAACTAATTGTTATGTATTTTACTAAAAAATAAAAGCAAATACGACATAATTGTTGTCACAACAAAACTGAGAGTCCAGCGAAAACTGGTTTGTTTCGTCACTCTTTTTCTGTTTATAAATTACGTCATACGTTAGAATTGCGTCATGTATTGCATAATTAGTTGAATGTTAAATAAAAGTACGGAAAGTTTGTTTGGTGTTTTTGTTAACATTTTGTGTAATAAAGAAAGTAACATGATTCTTTTCTTGTGACAGGATAATATGTATTATAAAGATAATATACGGCAGAGCTGGGCCGGGCGTCTATAATCGGCCCTAGCTGTATAACGGCCCTTGGGCCGTTAAATCGGCAGCGGGCAGATTATAGATGCACGGCCGAGTTCTGCCGTATATTATTGTCTAAATAACAAATTGTGTTTTATTTTTTATCTAATGAAAAATATATCTGGAATGCCGGGAATAAAGACTACTTTTATTTAGACAAGTTACTGTTGCTTGCGGACAAGTTGATTTTTGCAATGAACTTGTCTATGGACAAGTAAATAATTTTGGTATTTCCACACCCCTAAGACAGCAGAAACGGCTTATAAGACAAATTTTGAACAGTTCAAGTGCGATAAATCCACAGTTCATGAGGTGATTTGGTTGATTATCAACCTTTACTAAGATATTATAATTTCCATAATTTTGGGGAAGATCAGTTTAAAACTGTTCGATATTAGAAAGTGGATACAGCTAAAAGGCCAATATTAGATAATTCAAGGGCAAAGTTCAATACTCCACAATTACTATGGCGATTTGGCTGATTATAGAAATTGTCCAAGATATTGAAATATTAGAACACCTTGAAAACAAAAAAATGCCCGGTCTATTTTTTTCTGATTTTTAAAAGGCCTATGATACTTTGAATCATGAATTTATGTTCAAATGTTTAAAACACTTTAATTTCTGTGATGATCTAATTCGCTGGGTTAAACTTTTTTATCATGATATTAATAGTGTTATAATGAACAATGGTCATATTTGTCTGAAAGTGTTAAAATACAAAATGGTGTTCGGCAGGGCTGTCCACTCTCATCATCTCTGTAATCTGTATTGAATTGCTATCTAATTATATTGAAAAAGACAAGACAATTATGGGCATAAACATAAATGGTGTAGAACTGAAACAGTCACTCTTTGCAGACGACGCTACTTTTTTTAACAACGGTTCGCAAGACTCCTTTGAAATTCTCATAACGACAATAACAAAATTTGGCCATACCTCTGGACTAAACCTTAACATTTCAAAATCAACAATCTTACGGGCAGGGCTTTTAAAGAATACAACAATCAAGTTTTGTCAGAATCACAATTTTATTTGGACATCTGAGTCTGCGAAAACACTTGGATTGAATTTTTACAATTGTAAAATTAAAAACATGTCCCTAAACTTAGAACCCAAAATAAATGCATTCAGCAATTGCCTTAAACAATGGCAACATAGGAAACTGACTTTACTTGGAAAGATTACAGTAATTAAAACATTTGCGTTACCTAAATTAGTATATCCATTCACAGACTTACCGAACCCTCCCAAACACACTATTCAAAATATAACTAAGCAGATTTTTAATTTCCTATGGGACGGTAAACCAGACAAAATTAAACGTAACAAAATAATTATAAATTATAACAATGGAGGTTTAAAGTTAACAGACATTTAAATGTTTTTAAATTCTATAAAGGGTTGCTGGGTAAAACGACTACTTACACAAAATAATGGTATGTGGAAGTGCATATACGACACTATTTTACAAAATACGGAGGGTAATTGTTATTTGATTCAAATTTACAATCACAAGATATGAAACGTATTTGTAAAAACAATGTATTTCTAGAAAATGTATTCAATGGATGGAATGCGTGTAAAAATTGTTATCAAAATGACTTAAGCAAACATATAAAATGGAATAAAAGTGAGATAAAGATTGAAAATAAAACTTTCTATTGGAAAGATTGGCATGACAAATTTATCAGTTAATCGACTTCCGCGTGAAGAAATTTTACAGTTTTTCAGATTTTAAATTTATGTATAATGCATCTTACACTAATTTATTAAAATACAATAGTCTTATAAATAACATACCTAAACATCTATTGGAACTTGAAGATGAACGTTTTTTGACGGGAGTAAGAAATAAAACATTATAAGATATCATTAAGACATCATACCAACCAAATAAAGTCTACTACAATCTACAGTTATCCAAAATAAAAAATACAAGTACAAATTCTGAAAATACACTACGTCTAGCGTGATTTCTGCCTTCTGCGACGCACCACCGTGATTCAGCCCAGCGTGACACACTACTATAGTCACCGCGATACACCGTGGAACACTGTGGAACGCGGTGATGTCGCCGTGGCGAATCGCGGTGACCGCGGTGACAGTCTCAATCAAAAATGTTGATAAGAAATCGCCGTGGATCGCGGTGATTTTAGCGAGTCATAATTTCACATTGAGCTTTTTAAAAAATATTTTACATTTTATTTCAGGTACGACCAAGAACATGGTTTTCGGAAAATACGGAACATTATGACAAAACGGGAAAATGAAAATATGCGTCAGTCAAATCACAAAGACCTCATCAAATTCGTTGTCCGATTCTATGACAAATCTTTGCATTTTTAATATGACTATCAAAACAATTGATTAACATGTCAGTAAAAAACGTGATTTTATAACAATGATTGACATAACCAACACCTTTGTTCTCTGTAAAAGTTCGAAAGGCGGAGCTATGCACGTGCTCTTTCATAATAGGACGATTGCCACTGAGTAACAAACACGCGATTGGTTAAGCATGTCGCTTCTCTAAACAAAAGAAGCCAATTTTATCGCCGAGAAAGGTGTTATTTTGTGGTTTCTTGGCGGCTTTACTTTGAAGACGTCAAACTGTCAATTCACGCAGATTGCGAATTTTCGCGAGACTTGTATTAATGCCCTTGACTCTTTGTTTACGATTTCACAACACAACTGCGAACATGGAACTTCGGAATAAATTATCAAAATAAAAAAGAGATCAAAATAAAAAAGATTGAAGTTGCAAACTGTGATTATATTAATTGGTAAGTATCGGTTAATAGAAGACGATTTGTACTTTGCGAATAGTATACGGTCTGAAATATCGAACTGTACTTGTTCATTCACATGTACCTGTATTTCACCGCGACCCACCGCGACCGCAGTGGTCCACCGTGAGATTGATTTCCCGATAACGCCCGCGGTGCTCACCCACTATCACCGCGATTCTATCGCGATGGAACCACCTTTTAATCGCGGTGATTTTCCACGCTGACGAAAACTTGTCCACGGTGGGTCTGTGTTTTAGGCAGAAATCACGCTAGACGTAGTGTAAATGGCAAGACATCTTGCAAAATAAGGAGCTAAACTGGACGAAAATATATGCACTTGTGCACCAAACATGTACAGATACAAGTCTAAGATACTTCCAATATAAATTTATTATGCGCTTAACCTCCGCAAATACATACCTCTATTGATGCAAACTGGCAAATTCTAACTTATATGATTTATGCAATGAATACTGTGAGGATATTGAACACTTGTTTTGGAAATGCCGTGTTACGCAACATCTATGGAACAGACTTTCAGATTACTTATACAATAAGGCCGAAAATAAAATATTGTTTGTTTCCCCTCCCGCGACCCATGCTAATGAAGAGTGGGTCGGTAGGTCAGAAAAATATTTTATTTTTATACACAATAAATCATTTTCATTCATGTTTTTCTTATGTTCAAAATGTTACGTTATAATATAAATTCTTAATATTTTCGTTGTAGTAGATTAATAACGTTCTGCTTATTTACGTAATACTATGTTCTAATTACCTTACAATAATTTATCAAAATTGAACAAACAATAACATACGTTAAAAACAAGAGCGTTAACAATAAAAACCTGTTAAGCTAAGGAGTATTAGCATGACATTGCAATTTGCTGGGCATCCAAAACAGAACGCTGTTAGCAACAGCCATAGCAACCGTGACTGTCAAACTGTGGCTAGCAATTTGTAGCTGAAAAGCATGTTACATGCTTAGCACGTAAAAGCATGTTACATGCTTAGCACGTGTATAGTGTTTAAAAGCACCAATCTGCAATACTATATCTGAACAACGCAAATGCTACAGCATAAATGAATTAGCATTCTATGCAAATAAAAACAAATAGGACTTTGTTCATTAATAAAAAGAAAGCAACAGAACATTTTTGATAAATAAAAATAAAAAGAAAAGGCGCTGAAATTTATTTACTTTCATTTTTGACAAGGACTTTAGTTCTGCTAACTTTCATTGAAATGTTGCCTCAGCCAAAGTTTTTGCATAATTCTAATCCGTGTGCAGTGATGAGTTTGAATAACACTTTCGTTAATTATTACTAGATCTAGTAATTGTATTTTTTTTTACAAAATAAGACGTTTGACGCGATCAGTTTGTCGAGTTACATGACGTCGTAATTTTTATTCGTAGCAAACGGTTCCTCTCACCAAAATTCACAAAAATTATTATATTTATTTTAAGTTATTCATGTATTTACTATTTTAATGTGTAGTAATTTATTACAACCGCGGCTGTTAAAAACACTCATATCTATAACAAAACACATACCTAACGCAAATGTGTTACAAATGACTTGCACCTTTACCACTTAAAATTAGAATGAGGGCGTGATAAACTTTCTAATGACGACACTCATTTGCATGTTGGAAATTGTATGCATTGGTGCATAAAGGCGAGTTTGTTAATTGCCGGTGGGCATTCTTTGTCTTTAAAAAAAAAACATGCATATGCGAGCGGAAATGGTTGCGCCATTGAATCTGACACTGAATGTTATAGCGTCCGTTTGTAAAAGCATGCCTCAAACTACGCCGAATTACGCGTTACCCAGAACTGTCCGTTTAAAGTCATTTTATAAGCGTCTTTAGAAAGTAAGATTTTTACACGCTATTGGATTCTTTTTAAGGATTTGCACCCCGCATTTTCACACACAAATAAAATAAAATATTGTTATGTTTGGTCTATAAAAAATTTTGGGCCACGGCAAATTTGCTCGGTTGGTCGCGGGAGGGGAAACAAACAATATTTTATTTTAGGCCTAAAGGCATTTTAATGTATTTCAACTACGAATTTATATGTTTCGGTCAGTTGGAAAATAATAAAAACGTAACGATTAATTCTATAATTTATTTAATGAAATATTTTATATTCGATATGAAATTTAGGCATCGCAATCCTGATTTCAAAAGTTTCCTTTTGCTCTTAAAGTCACGTCTTGATATCGAACAAGAAATAGCCCTCAAAAATGATAAACTTGAACAATTTAATACAAAGTATCGAATATTACTTGACAGTCAGATATGAACTTCCAGTTATCAGTAGTTTCTTTGTGTTTTTGTGTTGTTTTTTTCTTGTAAAATACACAAACTTGATATTTTTAAACCACTCTTCTCTAACAGCAACAGAAAAGGATAAGAATATTTTTATAAGATAACAACAACAACAGAAATATATGGTAGAACATTTTATTATACGTACATGTTTTATTTGATATTTCCCTTGTACGTATTTATTCTGGTTTTCCCTGTTCATATTAATAATCAATGTAAACTTCATCGATTTTGCCATAGAGCATCGAAAAATGACCATGTATATGCATGTATAATGTATGTTTTATTGATACTGTATAAAAAAAAAAAAATATTGTGCCAACAAACGTAACAAACAATATACCTAGGTATCTTTGGGGGAGGGGGGGGCATAATAACTAACAAACATCTTTTTATGATGTGGAAACTTACTTAATAGCTTAGTTTAATTTATCGAAGTATAATGGCCAGTGACTAATGGCCATTACAGTATATTAAGAGGATGTCACTAATACTTGAGGATTTCAATCTGCCCACACTAAATTTACAACAATATTTAATACCTTCCCAACCTACGCAGCTTGAAAATCATTGTAAACTTGTTCAAACAAAAATACTGTAAAATCTCAAAATACCTGGGCTAAACAAAATCTTAGGTAGATTACAGAGTTTAAATACACAAAGGTACAGCCATCCTCTTCTTAACAGCATATAAAGTGTTGCAATTCTATTACAATGCTTACTTATCGTTGCATTTCTTATTAAGATATCGTCACAGAGAAGGAAATTTGGGCCCGGTACTATGATCTGCTATCCGCCCACATTTAAGATATAATAGTCTGGGTACTATGATCTGCTATCCGCCCACATTTAAGATATAATAGTCTGTAAACGCTTCAGGGACCAGTTTTCTAATATTCAGTTACTTTGCAGACATTCAATGTCAATCAGATAACAGTTTATTTAATTATAAGTAATACACATCCTGTTGTTAATTGTCGTATCATCAACTGAAACTTACAGGCCAACAAAAGCCCAACAATTTTGATTAAATGAGAGATAAATAAGACTTTAAAGTTAAAGACCAGCAATTATATATCTATATGTATATGTAGCATACAGATCAAAACATAATATAATAATTTGTTGCAAACATTTACCAGTTGAATTTAGGACTCCCCCTCTGTGTTGCCAACATTTACCAGTTCAATAAAGGACCCCCCCCCCCCCTCCGCCTTGTGGTGCAAACAGTTACCAGTTGAGATTATGACTCTCTCTTGTGGTGCAAAGATTTACTCTTTGAGTTTAGGACTCTCCCCTGTGGTGCAAACATTTACCAGTTGAGCTTAGGACCTTCCCTGTGGTGCAAACATTTATCAGTTGAGTTTAGGACTCTCCCTATGTTGCAAACATTTACCAGTTGAGTTTAGGACCTTCCCTGTGGTGCAAACATTTACCAGTTGAACCTAGGACCCCTCTGTGTTGCAAACATTTACCAGTTGAGTTTAGGACTCTCCCTATGTTGCAAACATTTACCATTTAAGTTTAATACTCTCCCCTGTTTTGCAAACATTTAACAGTCGCATTTAGGACCCTCCCTGTGGTGCAAACATTTACCAGTTGAGTTTAGGACTCTCCCTGTGGTGCAAACATTTACCAGTTGAACCTAGGACCCCTCTGTGTTGCAAACATTTACCAGTTGAGTTAAGGACTCTCCCCTGTTTTGCAAACATATATCAGTTGAGTCTAGCACTCTCCCCTGTTTTGCAAACATATATCAGTTGAGTCTAGCACTCTCCCCTGTGGAGCAAACATTTACCAGTTGAGTTTAGGATTCGCCCTGTCGTGCAAACATTTACCAGTTGAATTAAGGACCTCCCCCCCCCTGTGGTGCAAACATTTACCAGTTGAGTTTAGGACTCTCCATGTAGTGCAAACATTTACCAATTGAGTTTAGGACTGTCCCCTGTGGTGCAAACATTTACCAGTTGAGTTTAGGACTCTCGTCGGTGGTGCAAACATTTACCAGTTGAACCTAGGACCCCTCTGTGTTGGAAACATTTACCAGTTGAGTTTAGGACTCTCCCCTGTGTTGCAAACATTTACCAGTTGAGTTTAGGACACTCCCCTGTGGTGCAAACATTTACCAGTTGAACCTAGGACCCCTCTGTGTTGCAAACATTTACCAGTTGAGTTTAGGACTCTCCCCTGTGGTGCAAACATTTACCTGTTGAACCTAGGACCCCTCTGTGTTGCAAGCATTTACCAGGTGAGTTTAGGACTCTCCCCTGTGGTGCAAACATTTACCAGTTGAACCTAGGACCCCTCTGTGTTGCAAACATTTACCAGTTGAATTTATGACACCTCCCCTGTTTTTGCAAATATATACCAGTTGAGTTTAGGACTCTCCCCTGTGGTGCAAACATTTACCAGTTGAGTTTAGGACTCTCCCAGTGGTACAAACATTTACCAGTCGAATTAAGGACCCCCCCCCCCCCCCCCCTGGTGGTGGAAACATTTACCCGTTGAGTTTAGGACTCTCCCATGTGGTGCAACATTTACCAGTTGAGTTTAGGACTCTCCCCTGTGTTGCAAACATTTACCAGTTGAGTTCAAGACTCTCCCTAGGTTGCAAACATTTACCAGTTGAATTTAGGACCCCTCTGTGTTGCAAACATTTACCAATTGAATTTAGGACTCCTCTGTGTTGCAAACTTTTACCAGTTGAATTTAGGACTCCCCTTCTGTGTTGCAAACATATACCATTTGAACTTAGGACCCCTCTGCTGTGTTGCAAACATTTCCCAGCTGAACTTAGGACCCCTCCGCTCTGTTGCAAACATTTCCCAGCTGAACTTTGGACCACTCCGCTCTGTTGCAAACATTTCCCAGCTGAACTTAGGACCCCTCCGCTCTGTTGCAAACATTTCCCAGCTGAACTTAGGACCCCTCCGCTGTGTTGCAAACATATACCAGCTGAACTTAGGACCCCTCCGCTCTGTTGCAAACATTTCCCAGCTGAACTTAGGACACTTCCGCTGTGGTTCACACATTTACAAGTTAACTTAACTTTAGGATGCTTCTGTGGTGCAAACATTTACCAGTTGAGTTTAGGACCACTCCGCTGTGTTGCAAACATTTACCATTTGAATTTAGGACCCCTCCACTGTGTTGCAAACATTTACCATTTGAATTTAGGACCGCTCCGCTGTGTTGCAAACATATATCATTTGAATTTAGGACCCCTCCACTGTGTTGCAAACATTTACCAGCTGAACTTAGGACCCCTCTGCTCTGTTGCAAACAATTACCACTTGAATTTAGGACCCCTCCACTGTGTTGCAAACATCTACCATTTGAATTTAGGACCGCTCCGCTGTGTTGCAAACATATACCATTTGAATTTAGGACCCCTCCACTGTGTTGCAAATATTTACCAGTTGAATTTAGGACCCCTCTGCTCTGTTGCAAACATTTACCACTTGAATTTAGGACACATCCGCTGTGGTTCACACATTTACAAGTTAAATTTAGGATGCCTGTGTTGCAAACATTTACCAATTGAATTTAGGACTCCTCTGTGTTGCAAACATTTACCAGTTGAATTTAGGACCCCTCCGCTGTGTTGCAAACATTTACCAACTGAATTTAGGACCCCTATGTGTTGCAAACATTTACCAGTTGAACCTAGGACCGCTCCCCTGTGTTGCAAACATTTACCAGTTGAATTTAGGACTCCCCTTCCGTGTTGCAAACATAAACCATTTGAATTTAGGACCCCTCCGCTGTGTTGCAAACAATTACCAGCTGAACTTAGGACCCCTCCGCTCTGTTGCAAACATTTACCACTTGAATTTAGGACACTTCCGCTGTGGTTCACACATTTACAAGTTAAATTTAGGATGCCTCTATGTTGCAAACATTTACCAGTTGAATTTAGGACAACTCCGCTGTGTTGCAAACATTTACAAGTTGAATTTAGGACCTCTCTATGGTGTAAACTTTTTATCAGTTGAATTTGTTGCCCCCCTCCGGAGTAAACTTTTGCTAAGTTAAATTTAGGACAGGAACATTTTACCTGTTTAATTTTGGGCCCCTGCAATGCAAACATTGAACCTTTTGATTTTAACACCCCCTTGTGGTGTTTGAAGTTTGCATGTTTAATTTAGGGCCCAATATGATGCAAATGTTTAACCTGTGAAATTGCATTTATCCAGTCATCACTAAAAACATTTGTCAACTAAGCTTATGACCATGGAGACAAAAAAACAAATGCTCATATATAAACATGATTTTCAGACACAATATTAACATTATTGCCATTGATTTTTGCACTGGAAATATGAGACAAGAAATGAACATTTTGGATCCAAGTGGTACGTTGTACATGACCTTTTTCATGCTATTTTATGCATAAGTTGATGTTAACATCATTGTGAACGATAAACTAGAAATCTGAATTTGCTGCAGTTACTAACACTAAAACTATTTTTGCTTTTGGTTTATAAATACATTAGTTTACACTAGCATTATCTTTTTATGGATCACTTTGCTGCATTAAATAAGTGTTGCTTTCTCAGCAACTAGGGCCTAAGCAACTAAGTCCTAGTCGACAAAAGCAACTAAGGCTTAATCAACTAAAGCAACTATGGCCTAAGCATCTAAAGCAACTAGGGCCTAGTCAACTAAAGCCCAGTCAACTGGAGCAACTAACGCCTAGTCAACTAAAGCAACTAAGGCCTAACCAACTTAAGCAACTAAGTCCTAGTCAACTAAAGCCTAGTCAACTAATTCAACAACGGCCTAAGCAACTTAAGCAACTAAGGCCTAGTCAACTAAAGCTACTAAAGCCTCGTCGACTAAAGCAACTAAGACCTAGTCAGCTAAGGCCTAGTCAACTAAAGCAACTAAAGCCTAGTCAACTAAGGCCTAGTCAACTAAACCAACTAAAGCCTATTCAACTAAGGCCTAGTCAACTAAAGCAACTAAAGTCTAGTCAACTAAAGCAACTAAAGCCTAGTCAACTAAGGCCTAGTCAACGAAAGCCTAACCAACTAAAGCAACTAAAGCCTAGTCAACTAAGGCCTAGTCAACTAAAGCAACTAAAGCCTAGTCAACTTAAGCAAAGCAACTAAAGCTTAGTCAACTAATGCAACTAAGGCCTATTCAACTAAAGCAACTAAAGCCTAGTCAACTAAAGCAACTAAGGCATCACAACTAAAGCCACTAAAGCCTAGTCAACTAAAGCAACTAAAGCCTAGTCAACTAAAGCCTTGTCAACTAAAGCAACTAAAGCCTAGTCAACTAAGGCCTAGTCAACTAAAGCAACTAAAGCTTAGTCAACTAAGGCCTAGTCAACTAAAGCCTAGTCAACTAAAGCAACTAAAGCCTAGTCAACTAAGGCCTAGTCAACTAAAGCAACTAAAGTCTATTCAACTAAAGCAACTAAAGCCTAGTCAACTAAGGCCTAGTCAACGAAAGCCTAACCAACTAAAGCAACTAAAGCCTAGTCAACTAAGGCCTAGTCAACTAAAGCAACTAAAGCCTAGTGAACTTCAGCAACTAAAGCCTAGTCAACTAAAGCAACTAAGGCCTAGTCAACTAAAGCAACTAAAGCCTAGTCAACTAAAGCAACTAAGGCATAACAATTAAAGCCACTAAAGCCTAATCAACTAAAGCAACTACAGTCTAGTCAACTAAAGCAACTAAAGCCTAGTCAACTAAGGCCTAGTCAACTAAAGCAAGTAAAGTCTAGACAACTAAACCAACTAAAGCCTAGTAAAGTAAAGCCTAGTCAACTAAAGCAACTAAAGCCTAGTCAACTAAAGCAACTAAAGTCGAGTTAACTGAAGCAACTAAAGCCTAGTCAACAAAAGCAACTAAAGCCTAGTCAACTAAAGCAACTAAGGCCTAGTCAACTAAAGCAACTATAGCCTAGTCAACTAAAGCAACTAAGGCCTAACAACTAAAGCAACTAAAGCCTAGTCAACTAAAGCAACTAAGGCCTAACAAATAAAGCAACTAAAGCCTAGTCAACTAAAGCCTAGTCAAGTAAAGCCTAGTCAACTAAAGCAACTAAAGCCTAGTCAACTAAAGCCTAGTCAACTAAAGCCTAGTCAACTAAAGCAACTAAAGCCTAGTCAACTAAAGCCTAGTCAACTAAAGCAACTAAGGCCTAGTCAACTAAAGCAACTAAGGCCTAGTCAACTAAAGCAACTAAGGCCTAACAACTAAAGCAACTAAAGCCTAGTCAACAAAAGCAACTAAAGCCTAGTCGACTAAAGCAACTAAGGCCTAACAACTAAAGCAACTAAGGCCTAAGCAACCAAGACCTAGTCAACTTGGGCAACTAAGGCCTAAGCAACTATAGTCTGGACAAAGTGATGGCTGTTTTAACATTTAACTCATCTAAAGTAAGATCCACTCTATTAAATGTTGAAGTGCTGTATTTAATAATGATGAGTAAGATAAGTAAGTTGCTATGACTCAGGGCTACAGAATCTTAAATATCCCCACAACATAAAACTGACATATTGGCCAACTAAATCCTTATTATTTGTGTGAGGGAGAACAAAAAAATGGGACATTTTATTTTCATCTAAATAATTATATGGAGATAAAACAATTTTATAGTGGATCAAAACATATCATTATGTTATTCTCTTCAACTCAAACAAGTTCTAAGCTTTCAAATGATCCAAATAAAGGCTAATAATAATGAGCACACTGGCCATATTAATTTGAAATACAGCTCAAGCGTAAACAATATTTGACTGGCTGCAATTCTACATAGAGTGGTAGATGATAACCTGCCACAAAATTACAAGGAGTTACTCCAAGTACAACTGATGGTTGGTGCCATCCAAAGTGGAGTTATTACTTAGGAATACGTCAAAATGTAACGAAAAAGAGAAATTATGGGGTAAACAAGTCATTTTACACTGATTTTCCTAGTTACTCCAAACGCTATCATGTTTTTACTCACAAATGTTATTCGATTAATTATGGATCACCTGTGCAGTTTAAATAGCCTTAAATTTACTGGCAAAAACACAGAATGCTTTGAATGAAACACTCAACCAATTTGTGCAATCACATAAAATGCACTGTGCATTACACCAAACCAAAAGGTACACCTAACATGAAAGCATTACTCAGACATGCAAAATTGCATTTGCATGTTTATACAAAACAAATCGGGCACTCCACTTCTGCAATCGTGAGCAGTCAAGAAGCATTTCTGTAGAAAACAGATCATCATAATCTAGATATTCTTGTCAACATCTGAGCTGTAAAAATAATCTGCACCTATAATGATATCAGGCATTTATTGCCAAATGATGAAGCAAATTGTGAATACAGTGAAAGCAGGTAAACATAAAGCTTACAATAAGCACAGACCAGACTGTTTACAATACACCCGTTTTCAGTATTTTTTTCCCAAGACATATCCGTTGCAAGAAATAGATGGCATGAAAGCAGCCAGAGGTTGTGTGTGTGTGTGTGTGTGTGTGTGTGTGTGTGTGGAGGGGGGGGGGGGGGGGGACAGCCATAGGCAGCCATATGATAATCAAGAGGATAATTCAGTCTGACAGATTGTTAAACACCTGCTGCTAAGAATGCAAATGATTTCATTGTCAATGCACAGCTGGCATAAATGCAAGCTTCCTGGAAACATTCTCACATTTAAGCAGAAACACACACGCACCCCCCCCCCCCCCCCCATCTCGCCAGCACCCCTCCCATTGCGCAACACCACTGTTAGTCTGGAATTCTACAAATGTCTGCAATATTTCTGCTTTATGCCAATTAATATTGAATTAACATTGATTCAAGTGCCTAGAGAATTATTAAGATCTTAATACTACATTTTAAATTTTGACATTAGGAGAAATTGATCTTTTAATCTTCCAGGCCTGAATTTCTACTTCCCGTTTCTCAATAAACAAATAAAAAAACACTTTGAATTTACTTCTATGCATATTGTTTACATATCTTAAGGGTTACTGATGACCAAGACAATCTTTTACAGAATAGTATTTATTTAGTCATTCACTTACAAAGACACGATGTTTAAGACTTTTAAATGAAGAAATAAAATCACCAGAAATAAGATGATATTAATATATGTATAATTTGAAGGAATAAACACACAGTTATTTTTGTCCACATGGATTCAGCAGTTTCTTAAGAGACACATAGTGGTAACTGCAATATCTTCAAAACATCATAAAAAATGGCCACATAACACCCTACACTGCAGAGGATTATTTCTCATCAAATATCAGGTCTATCAAAAGGCCCAGTGAAAATCAATACACCTCATTGATGGTAATTAATGGAAAACAAAATCTTGTCTTTCCCTACTGGGAAATAAAGCTTTTATGACAAAAACATAGGAGGTGTTGCTATGTGTGTCTGCAACACAATTCTGTGGGCTCTCAATTGCGTTCTCTTGGCATTTAGTCCACACCATGCCAGTGTGAATGGATGGACATCAGGTAATAGTGATATTGACAGGGTTTAACAAGGTTTATAAACAGATCTGCATTCTTTGAACGCATCCCATCCGTTTTTCCTGGTTGCCAAATTTTCAAATAACATTTTTTTTGCTATGTTTATTTGCATACATGAATTATTTTTTTTGCGTAGCACATGGCTTTAGTGAATAATTTATATATTGGCGACCATTAGCAGGTTATTCAGTGAAATTTCGAAGTCAAATAATGACAGTGTTGGAAACTAGTGCATTTTATTGATAAATATATTTGGATTTCAAAGTTATAAATTGATATCACAATAAATCAGAGTTTTAGAGGCCAGTGCATTTTATTACAGAGGTTTTTTTAGGTTTTCAATAGGAATCTTTTCTGTGATTCACGCATTTTATCTGGTGCCAATTTGGAATGAATCAGTTATTTTGGCCTGTAGCCAGCTTTTATCAGAACCCATCAAAGGGTTGCATTGATTAGTCAAGAAAGTGTCCCAGTCTTGCAATGATCAAGATTACTCTTTAAACTTTCACAGCTAATATAAACCAGGGCTGTGTCCCAGTCTTGCAATGATCAAGACCACTCTTTAAACTTTCACAGCTAATATAAACCAGGGCTGGTATTCACAAAGCTCCTAAGGGAAATCTCAACTTACAATGTATCTAAGTGAAAATTTCAGATCAAATGTTCTATGTTAAATCCAAGTATTTCTGTGCAAAGAAAGCTGCAATACTAAACATATAAGCAATATTTACAAGTTTACAACAATGTTAAAAGACCTATACACGAAACAGCCAGAGACTTAAGGAATTTTATGAATTTAAGGAATTTACTGAAGTTTTCCCTAAGGAGCTTTGTGAATATGGGCACTGAGCTGTGATTATTCACTCGTTGTTCTTCTGAAAATTTAACTTTTTCATTTAAACAGACTCAGAGTGTGATTTCGGATACACGACTCAGGGGTGGAAAATACCCTACCATGCCCCTCGTCATCACTTCCAAACAGACTAGGCTAATTCAAGCATAATTGGTATATAAAGGCCCTGTCACACTGTGGCAAATTCAAGCTACGAGTTCTGGCGAGTTGTAAATCGCCACAACTTGCCTGTTGTCATGCTAATCTTGTACACATGTCATTCTATGTCGCACTGATGTCTTCTTATGTCTTCTTATGTCGCAAGAACTCATCAAGTTGCGGCGAGAATTTTCAATTGTTGAAATGTTCACCGCTTCTCAGCGACTTTTTTTCTCGTACATGTGTCGAAGGAATCTCGCGCACTCTCGAACACATTCGGTAGACATGTCTTCCCTCGTCTTATTGTATGGGCGTCTATTATCATTCTACGACATAACACGATTTTGCTGCGGGTTTGGGAGGCTTGCCTATGATATCGTGGGAGGCTTGCCTATGACATCGTGGGAGGCTTGCCTATGACATCGTGGGAGGCTTGCCTATGACATCGACTCGTGCACGTAGTTGTACGGACTCGTCCACATTAGTACATTCTCGAAGACAAGTCATCGATTGTACGCATAGATATCGTACGCATATCGTACTGATTGTACGCATAGATATCGTACGCATATCGTACTGATTGTACGCATAGATATCGTACGCATATCGTACTGATATGTTGAAGAGAACGACGATTTAGAACTCCCCAGTAATTGTACACACACCCGGAGCTAAGAAAATGCTACAGTGTGACAGGGCCTTAAGTTTGACATTCAAAAGGAGGGGCAGAAGGAAGAATAACACCTTTGAAGACATGTTCTCAGAGGAATGGAGCCATATTTCTCCTGGTACAAAAATTAATGTTTAACTGATTATTCACAATTAACCCATGGTACACAACCCCTGCTCTTTTCATAAATAAATTATGAACTTCTGGTGATAATTATAAGGCTTTGCTGGGAGCAATCTGCCTTGGCACTTGAAAGCTGTAGTGATCACATTTATCTCATATTTTCTAAGACAAAAAACGAAATTACAACAGTCAGATTCAGACTTCTGTGGCCACAGAGAATCGTGATCAATACTCATGGCAGTTCTGCTTGCATTAGGTGCAAAAACAGTGTCTACGTTTATCATTATGACAAATCAGGTATTCCGACCTGGCATTACAATTCAGGACACGTATTCACCAACCCATTCTTAGACTTAAGAATAAATAATATACTTAGACTTAAGAATAAAGAATAGACTTAGACTTAAGAAATAATACTTCACAAATATGCGGGTACCAATGTTGGATAAAATTCAAATTAACAGCATTTTAGGAAAGAACAGTTTCGAGTATAATCTTTATTCTTAAGTCTTAAGTCTAAGAACGGGTTGGTGAATACGGGCCCAGGAGTGTGATGTCAGAACCCCATCAGAGGAGGAAAGGACCCTAGCCCCATCAGACCCAGGAGTGTGATGTCAGAAACCCATCAGAGGAGGAAAGGACCCTAGCCCCATCAGAACCAGGAGTGTGATGTCAGAACCCCATCAGAGGAGGAAAGGACCCTAGCCCCATCAGACCCAGGAGTGTGATGTCAGAAACCCATCAGAGGAGGAAAGGACCCTAGCCCCATCAGACTCAGGAGTGTGATGTCAGAAACCCATCAGAGGAGGAAAGGACCCTAGCCCCATCAGACCCAGGAGTGTGATGTCAGAAACCCATCAGAGGAGGAAAGGACCCTAGCTCCATCAAAGGGTTCGCTAAATTGTTCTACACAGAGCCAGCAAATATAAGCACTTTGTTCTCAAAATTTACCAATCAAAAAGTCGGAAAACGAGGAAGGCAGTTGTTGTTGCTCAAAGTTTATTTACAGGTCCTTCCGTACCCAAGCAGAATCAGGTGTAGACTTCTGCCTGTAGCTCGAAAATGGTGGTTATACTACAGGCAGGATCCTAAATGGATCCTTTCTAGAAAGACTTCTACAAATTTAATGAAGGGGCTGGGAGGGTGGTCATGTACATGTAACCATTTCACAATGGTTAAGACATTATTTTTGACATTACATCAAAGATCAGTCAAACAAGCGACACGAGCCGTATTAGTGACAATGGACAAGAACGTTTACTAGCGTCTAATCTTGCCTTTCAGGAATGCTTCTCATTTCATATAGATGCTATCTGGCAATGAATGTGTTGATAGACGAAGGCCTTGGGAAGTCAGCCAAACTGACAGTCTCGCGTTCATGATACCCATTATCTTTGGCATCGGTAGTCACTAGTCAGACATGCAGCAATCTACATGTATGAGGTATCTCCTTAAGTCGTCGAACCTGCTGCCGATTAGCTTTCTGCACAGCCCATTAGCTGAATATTGGCGACCTTGTATATGTGTCAACGTAAATATTATATGCAGCTTGTGGTTTTCATATGTGAACTGTAACAATACAGTAAGTAATAAGAAGTTAAGCTAGCTAGCCCAGATTCTTGTATTACTGTATAACTCAGGTTACAGAAAATGTTAAAAGCCCCCATATATATAACTGAGAAGAAGAGCAAGCCAAGTCCAATTTACGGGCTTGTGCTAATTTCAACCATTTACAAATGATCGAGAACATGGTTCAATTACTTCTGCAAAGGCATTTTGTTGTTCCCTATGCATTTGCAATATTTTACTGATACAATTTCTAGTTTTTATGTTCAAGAATAATATTCAATGCAATCAATATAAGTGAAACCATCAACCAATATAACACATTTTCTGTGAAGTTGCAAACAATGGTTTTGTTCAAGGTCACAAACTGTAGGGGCAAATTACCTGTACTGGATTTAGAAAAAAAGTTAGTTTTTTTGTAATTTTAAAACTTAGTTCAACTTAATTTAATTATAAGTTAATATTTACAAAACGTGCAAGTACATGATCTCATGAAAACAACACTATATGCCTTTTTTTCCTACTATAGAGAACATTATTAAATGGCTATTGACAGTCTGATGTTCATACAATATTTACTTTCAAAATCGGCATTAGTCCACAAGCCCTATATTCAATCCTCGAGCACCGTCATCTGATAACTACGGGAAATTATTGAAAACGACCGGGAACTGACTACCTCGATAGTATAATGTGATCACTATGGACCCGAGCACTGATTTCCCATACAACACTTCCCGTTCAGCTCGCCATATAAGTGGCCATGATCACTCACACATACGCCACCGGCATGTCATTAGAAGTCGACAATACGTGGCATACACAGGAGCAGGTGTTTAAAGACCATTAATTGTTTTAATCCAGTAGCCCGAATCATTATGCAATCATAGTAAACCGGTGAAATTTCCACTAGCCCAACTATATATTTACTATTTCTGAATTTCTACTAGTCTGAATAACATTTCACTTAAGCCCCGGGCTGTCAGGCTAGTAGTTAGCATGAAGACTGAAAGACCCAGGGTCAGCTTTAAAATAACACTATATCTGTCCTCAGAATGTTATGTTGACAATGTCAAAATATTACATGCCTTCTTGGACTGTAAAACAATTTGTATACATAGTACAATTGAGGCACGTCGTGGGAAAACCGGACTTAATGCATGTGTGTAAAGTTTCGTACCTGATTAGCCTGTGCAGTCCGCTCAGGCTAATTCGGGATGGAACTTTCCGCTTTTATGGTATTTTCTGTTTCAAGGAAGTCAATTCTAAACATAAATTGACTGTAGGCGAAAAGTGCCGTCCTGGATTAGCCTGTGGGGACTGCACAGGCTAATCCGGGACGACGCTTTAGGCACATGCATTAAGTCAGGTTTTCCCACGATGCGCCTCAATTATATTGCCTAAATATGTATATATGTTGACATTGTGAATGACTTTGACACAGAATTCAAATCTTGATTTTATTGGGAAATACCTGAATTTATTGGTTTTGTAGTGCAAGTGTGCATGCTGGACTTTTTTAATTGTACATGCTATTTAATATAAAATGTAGTGCATGTGTTTTCTGAATTGGCCAGTTAAGCATGGGTTAACACTAATCACATAATTATGTAAACAGACTGTGTTTAGTGTGCATGGTTGACAAAATATTTTTTCGGATTAAGAAAACATTAAATCTTTTGTAGTATTTATTGGTGTATAACGAGTAACATTGCTTTATTATATTGTATACTTGAATAATTTAAAATATTTTGTGCCGAAAGCAGACCCAGGGCCTTTAAAGACCCTGACAACAGTGCTCTGGATAAGGTTTGCTGTAGACGGTAAATGTACACTCAGTCCAAACGTTATGACGGAAAATTATGTTTGGTCAGAAAATTCATTGGTTAGCTTATTCATACAAAACCAGGCAAAGAAGTAACCTTAAATAATGCAGCAGACTTTCAAAACTATCATACACATGTTTTTAATAAAAAAACTTCTATACAATCACACCTGTTATCAGTCAGATATCATTCATTTGTATGCAAACAAAAATCGTGTTGTTTTTTTTAAACGTACACCCTAATTTAAGTGTCTATAATGTATCTTGCAATTTTGTGCACGTAAATTACGCTTTACATGTCTAATTATCTAGTCGTCTGTGACAACTATTCTGTCTACGTGAAACGATAAATATATCAGGCTATTATGGTCCTCTGGGTATGTGACGTGACTTCAGATCCTGTCCTTAACATTTATTCATGGACTCCATGGCTATCATAACATTTTGCTAAAAAAACTCCTTGGCTTCAACTTTTCTCAATAAAACCTGCAAACTAACCCAATAATGTGCACAATTCCAATCAGGTATGGTTAAATTGGATAAAGAAAACTTTCAGAAAGGGTGAGCCCTACAAATATTTGTTCAAAGCAGCAGGTGCTTGCTTCACAGACAGGAATACAAATAACCATGAAATAAAACTAGTGTTGGCTACTGACAAGAGAGCAATTGAGACAAGCTTTCAGCCAATAGCTATGTTGTTTGCCTTTCTCAGAAATGTCAAGAAACTAAGGACAGAAAAGTATTGGTTCATTTTTCTTAGTTGACTCACTTGTCCAAAATGCAAATGCTAATCATCTACCCTAATAAACAATTACATCCAAATTTTCACTTAGTTCAAAAAGTGTTTGTCCTACTGTTGTGTGCTGTTACACCACTCTGGCTAAATGCCCTTGTGGTTAAATTCCTACACATCAGAACTCCAAATCGTTGTTTATTGGCCAATAAACAAAAAAAAATCGAAAATTATTTTTTTAAATCAACATTACTTTTTTTCTAACAATATCATTAAATCTCAATGAGAACTTATCTGGGTCGAAAAGAACTGAGTACATTAACCTTTTAATAATTTGCATTGCTGTTGCTTTTTAATGTTTTTCGAGCCCTAATAATACATGTACAATTACTATGTACATCCAAGAAATAAACGATGTATGGCAATGTATGCTACAGGTATAGTCGGTTTAAATTTTGTTGATAATGAAGGGATCAACCATTTATTGTAAACAGGGGGAATCGACGCGTCCATGTTTATAACTGTTATTACTTGCATATCTCTTAGCAATTTATATGTACGAACACTGTGAGTGTTCACCCCGAAAATATTGCACAAGTACACAGAGGTTATAGACATACTTGATTTGTTTATGAGACAAACTGACAGTTTCACCTATAGTAAAAAGTACCCCAACAAATGCCACACAGCAACAACCTATAGTAAAAAGTACCCCAACAAATGCCACACAGCAGCAACCTATAGTAAAAAGTACCCCAACAAATGCCACACAGCAGCAACCTATAGTAAAAAGTACCCCAACAAATGCCACACAGCAACAACCTATAGTAAAAAGTACCCCAACAAATGCCACACAGCAGCAACCTATAGTAAAAAGTACCCCAACAAATGCCACACAGCAACAACCTATAGTAAAAAGTACCCCAACAAATGCCACACAGCAGCAACCTATAGTAAAAAGTACCCCAACAAATGCCACACAGCAACAACCTATAGTAAAAAGTACCCCAACAAATGCCACACAGCAACAACCTATAGTAAAAAGTACCCCAACAAATGCCACACAGCAACAACCTATAGTAAAAAGTACCCCAACAAATGCCACACAGCAACAACCTATAGTAAAAAGTACCCCAACAAATGCCACACAGCAACAACCTATAGTAAAAAGTACCCCAACAAATGCCACACAGCAACAACCTATAGTAAAAAGTACCCCAACAAATGCCACACAGCAACAACCTATAGTAAAAAGTACCCCAACAAATGCCACACAGCAGCATGCGATTATACATACCAGGTTATCCATTCATTCTTACGGACTACTTACTATTATACAAATTACCCATTACCATACATCAGTATTAATATGCAAGATCTAAGTAGTGTTAATGCAATATGTTGTCAAGAATAATAGTGTCTGACATTAATCAAGCAAATAATTTGACATGTCACTGCAGAGCTATGTTGTAAAATACAGGTAAACATTTTGCAATGAGCAATTACACCATTTAAGTAATTTGAAGCATTACTGAACAACACAGTTTATTCTGCACACTTTTTTTGCCGCAAGTTTTTATTTAAAACGTTGGTGTGGGTTGACACAAATTAGTGAATGCCTCAAAGGGTAAAATTAAAACCCGCACCTAATTTTTGGGTAAGTGTATTTCGTAATTCTTCTAATTCTTGATTATGTATGCAAAGCAGCCTACACATTTTGCATTCATTATATACCAGCTGTAAGAATAACGCTTGTTTTCATTGGAGTATTTAGTACTACAGTCCATTCCCAATGCCTCAAACTTGCTTGCCTCAAAGTTCTTTGATTTGAAAATAATCAAGACTAATTTCTGCCCGCACAGGAAGTTCAATGGCTCGAAGTTTATTGTCTGTCCCTGTGACTATGAGCCATCTGGAGTCGATTGTACTTTTTTCCAAGAGTAGAAAACATGTCAAATAAGACCACAGCAAATAACACTGATTCTACAGTATGTCCTATACCCAGTAAATGTATGAGCAAATTTACTGTGACATTTACCATGCATGAAACATTCCATCTGAGATATATCATGATATGAAACATTAGCTAAATGAATGATGTATTTACATTTTAAATACTACCCCTTTAAACAAGCCCCAAAGGTTATAAAAATTTTCTAAACCTGGCAATTGGAAAAAGGTTTTGTAATTTTTTAGTTAGTCTTGGTGCTAACAGGTACAGTATTTTACTCATAATCTTTATAATAAATATGCATAATTGTAGGCAGCATGGCTATAACAAAATTTATAGTCTTAACCTGAATGCGTCTACAGTCTACACAAATGCCAAAAAAACAATATTTACATGTACAACTATCTTTCCTCAAATCAAAACCAATATACATTCCTCAAGTGCATTCAGAAGTAATTCTCAATATAATTTCATTAGGAGTCACAGACGGGGTTTATCAGATACAATTAGGACACTAGGCTGTTATATATTGAAACAAATGACTGCTCCTTTATTCCGTTACTGGTGTTCATTTATCTCATGTTATATCATCTTCCGATCAATATAATCAATAACCACTGGCCTAATTAACTAAATCACGGTATCTTAAGTAATTATGTAAAATCGGTGCTGTGTGTTACCAGCATATTTCATCTGTTAAAGACAGCGAATGGAATTTCTATCCCCAGTGAATCTAATACCGGTGTATTTTATTTTTTTTGTGAATCGGACTATAATGCACAAAGTTGTGACATCATCTTGGCCACTATACATAACCATCCGACACTGGCTGCGTATCTCGCACATAAATCGATCAATACGAGAGGCTTTTAATTAATCATCTTTTCTCACATTTTTACTGTATAGATTACTGATGCAAATGTGCAGATGCATGAGAAAAACTAATATCAATATCTAAAGAATTTCCATTCAGAACCATTCCCAGGCTACCACCAAAATAGTTTCGCTTTACGTCATCGGTATTGTATTTTCTAGCACTTGCAGACATTAGTTTTCCTTTCAACTGCCAGTCCCTTTGATATTTATTGCAACATATTTAGCTGTGTATTGTAGTTGCATTATTAGGACACATTTACATTCAATCTACAATCTTTGTAGAAAAGGCTTCCAAGCCTTGTTTAATTCAAATTAAAAAGCTGTATGTGCACTACACTTTAATAGTTTGTATAGTTTTCAATAATTAGTAAAAGGGTCTAAAATTTATTATAATTTTTTTGGCAGCAACCGAAAAGTAATGATCTGTATGTATTCCGAAAAAAAACCTCATCTGTTCAGTATTCTTAAAAAAATAACATCCATTTCAGCAATTTTAAATGCAGCTTATTGACAAAAGGGTTACCTACTGACACTAAAGCAATCAAAACTTAATCCACCCATTCAAATTCAACTCATGTAGAAACTATAATCTTCTGATACCAAAACAGGTTTTTCGTTGGCAACAAATATTTTATACTTATTTACATCCTCACATGTGAAACTGCATAACGGGTATGATTTTAAAGACATAATATTAGTTCGGGGATCCAGCCATAATAAAGGCCACTGCAATATAAGGTTAATAGCCCTGTTGGATTTGGAGGAAGCCCTCTCCTTCAAAGGCTTATCAGCACACTTACTCATCATTTCCGAACAGCAACTTTCAGAATGTTGTGTATAACTATATACATTTAGACTTCGCCATAACCCACCAGCCCGAAGCCCCAAACTAGTGCTATTCAATAAGGGCTAGAGGACATTTGTAAACACTTGCCCGATCTGGCTGGTGTTTTTTTCTTTCTTTAAAAAAAAAAAAAATGAATACACAAGTTCACAATAGGAACTATTTAACAATAGTTATGCAGATCACAATTCTATGCATTTTATTGCATTTATAATAGTACTTTGTTGCAAGTAGACATAAAAACGACTATGGGCTAGTATAAAAATGTTGGGCTAATGATTTGCTAAGCATCTAGCCCAAATGGTGCTCTTCATGTGTTATTTTTTATTCATGTATTATTATTACTTTTTTGTGGCAGAATGAATGAATAAGATAGTTTTGCATCTTCAAATCTGTCACTATTTAATCTGTTCTCGATCTAACGACACCTCCACACTTAACCCCCTACAACACATACTCAATGAAGACGTGTCAACATCAAACGGTTCTTACAACTGATACATCTGATGACATTGGGCAACTTCGGTATGTTTTTTCGAGATAAGCCCAAATTACATTTGAAGATCACGTACATGTATGTTACAGCTCACCTTTTCATATTCCCTATTAATAGAAAAACGCTTTTGAAACACAGATTTTGTTCAACAAATAGTTGGCAAAAAAAGACCAAATATGGGACACAATTAATTTGCATTTCAAAACTCTGCAAGTAATGTTACTCTTTAATGTTGTGGAAAATAAAAGTTGCAATGTTTATACATAAAGAAAACAGCAGCAGCTTTCACATCGCAATATGAACCACATTGACAGAGAAAGTGATTTTTCGGTCCGGTAGGTTCGCTATACGTTCGCTAGGATATGTTTCTATTTATTAACTATTAAACTTACAGGTCATATAACAATGTTTTCTCTTAAAAGAGCCTAACATTGACAGTAATATGTACTTTGCGAACTAAGCTATTTTAAACTTCTGATGACCTCGTTTCATGACAAATATATTCCCATTTATGTGATGGATCGCAACATAAACTATACAAACAGTTACACGCTAAATACAAATCAAGGATAGTTACCTCGGGCTGACAATTTTTTGGTGTTGATTATTTTCGCTGCAAATTCTTGCCCTGTAGATTTTTGAACACATCTTCGTACTATAGAAAAAGCACCCCTGAAAAAATATACAAAGGTTGAAAAAAAATTATGTGTATAATACATGTTTGAATTCTAATAGATTCACCTTATATTACCCCATTATACATTCACCTTGTATAACAAACACACAAAAATATTCAAACGTGTTAAACCAAAGTTATTGTATAGCATGAAATTATTCTTATTAACTATGCTTGCATGTGTACAATTATATATGCATTAAGTGTATACCGATGATGATTATCAGTAAATGAGGCTCGTCGTGGGAAAACCGGGCTTAATGCAAGTGCGTACAGTGTAATCCTGGATCAGCCCCTGCAGTCAGCACAGGCTGATCCTGGATGGCAGTCCGCACAGATGGCTAATCCGGGACGGCACTTTCCGCTGTTATGGTATTTTCTGTTTCAAAAAAGCCTCTTCTACACATAAATCTATTGTAGACGGAAAGTGCCGGCCCGGATCAGCCTGTGCAGACTGCACTGATCCGGGACGACACTTTACGCACTTGTATTAAGCCTGGTTTTCCCACGACACTCCTCATATTCATTAATTAATTAATGTTGTTGTTTGTTGGTAGTACCGTTATATGTTGTGGTCTGTTTAATATTATTTGAAGAACTGTACATGTACCCTCCACTACCATATTTTATCTGTTACACAACCTCATGCATTTTGTATAAGGTGATATGTTATTCAATATAAATGTATAATGAATGTTTGCGTTACCAATCCGCCAAAAAAAGCAAATGGCTTCTAAAATTTATGTAGTTAAAATATTTGAAAATGTACATAATTTCAATTTTCTATACTATACAAAGTATAGAAAACTACATACTGGTAAGCTTTAAAAAGTACAGAATACTACATATACTTTAAAAAGTATAGAAAACTACATACTGGTATACTTTAAAAAGTATAGAAAACTATATATACTTTAAGAAGTATAGAAAACTACATACCGGTATACTTTAACAAGTATAGAAACTACATACCAGTATACTTTAAAAAGTATAGAAAACTACATACCAGTATACTTTAAAAAGTATAGAAAACTACATATACTTTAAAAAAGTATAGAAAACTACATATACTTTAAAAAGTAAAGAAAACTACATATACTTTAAAAAGTAAAAAAAAACTACATATACTTTAAAAAGTATAGAAAACTACATATACTTTAAAAAAGTATAGAAAACTACATATACTTTAAAAAGTATAGAAAACTACATATACTTTAAAAAAGTATAGAAAACTACATATACTTTAAAAAAGTATAGAAAACTACATATACTTTAAAAAGTATAGAAAACTACATATACTTTAAAAAAAAGTATAGAAAACTACATATACTTTAAAAAGTATAGAAAACTACATATACTTTAAAAAGTAAAAAAAAACTACATATACTTTAAAAAGCACAGAAAACTACATATAATTTAAAAAGTATAGAAAACTACAGTTAACAACTTTAAATGTTGACAATGGGGGTCATATGATAAGGCAGTCAATTCATTAATTGTGCATTTTATTTACTTAACAGCAAAATATTTGACAATTTAGGGCCTGGCAACACAATGTTGAATAGAAAAATTCTGTCATATATACAATGATCTTAGCCCAAAATCATGTTCTCATGATAGAACTCTGCCCAACTCAATCAATAACTGTGAAGCCTGCAAGGGTTATTATAGGAACTGTGACTGACAAAGCATCTAAATTTAGGCACTGTTTATTAGTGGACATTAGTTTGCCAGTTAATCCTAGCCCTCTGGAACAAATCATGGCAAAGTGTTATTATTACACACTGTAATAAGGACAGCTATTGATTGCCAACATCTCTTCTACTTGGATATTTCACAAGTCTGTAAGGAGTATCCATGCAGCAGTATAGAGCCATGGATTTTAGCCTAATAAATAATTAAATCATAGTGAAGTGAAAGACCACAAAAGGTGTCAGGTGCTACTTAAAGTTCAAAGGTTCATGTGGGAATTCACAGATTTAATTGAATTGCTAGTTAATGCAATTGAATACTTTATATCATGTTTATACTTAAAGGGACCTGTTCACAGATTGGCAAACTCACAATTTTCAAAATTTCTGTCATAGATCATCTAAAGAAAAATACAATATATATTATAAACAAACGATATAACACAGTCACTACCGACAACAAAGAAATATACTGGAAATATAGTGTCGTTTAAGAAAAATCATCAACTGAAATGAATTAAATAATAAAAAGTATAGAAAACTACATATACTTTTATTATGAGCATTATAAACACTTTTCATCGGTATTTTGGAAAACAACTTCTATACGGTAAAAATTCACTGCTATGATTGCAAGTCAGAATGGTAGTGAGTTAGTGCAACTGACTTTTGATCCCTTGGATTGTAGGCTCTTTTCAGTTATTTCTTAATTCTTTATATAATATTTGTTTTTGGTTAGTCCAACTGCTTTAGATTTTGCAGTTAAGAAATTAAATAACATTTTTCAAAAATACAAAAATCTGTGACCAAGTCCCTTAAAATCAGTGAGTGAAAACACAGTGAATGCAGGTCATACTACATGGGAGGCGTGTCGTGGGAAAATCGGGCTGAATGCATGTGCTCTAAGTGTTGTCCCGGATTAGCCCGTGCAGTCTGCACAGGCTAATCTAAATCAGGATGACACTTTCTGCCTACAGTGGATTTACTTTCAGATGAGACTTCCTTAAAACAGAAAATACCTTAAAAGTGGAAAGTGTCATCCAGGATTTTTTAGCCTGTGCGGACTGCACCGGCTGATCCAGAATGACATTTTACGCAGATGCATTTAGCCAGGGTTTCCTACGACATGCCTCTGGGAAAGAACAAGTGCAAAATGGCGGGGTCCTACAGCCTGGTTAATCCCCAGCTGCCCTTTTGCACTGGTCAACACATCTGATGAAATTTAAAATATTTTGCCGGAATTCAATGACACTTAAATGTGCTACTGCTTAAAAGTCTTCCTTTGAAGCACAAAAAAGATTAAGAACTGCAGAATTTCCTGTCAAAGAATTACAATTTAATGAGGCTTGTCAATTTAATGATGTGACGTATGCCCCCGAAGCATATGCTTTTCAGAAGGTAAACCCAATGTCAGTTACATGTTGGCAAAAGAGATGCTTCCTACAAAAAGAGTTATGGTCCATGTACTCTGCACTGACTCTCAACCTCTATCAATATATGTGGTTTTATTTTAAATCCCTTAAATACTAATGGAGTTATGCACTGCACAAGAAAATTAACTGAAGGTTATTAACTCCATAAAAATTGAAGAAAGAGTTATTGTCCTTGTACTTTGCTCTTCCTCTCAATGTCCTCTGTCAATATATGTGCTGTTATTTTAAATTCCTTCAATACTAAGGTGGTAATTAGCTGCACAAAAGAAAACAAAGGACAATAACTAGGTAAACATTAAAAATGAGTAATGGTCCTTGAACTCAGCACTTCCTCTCAACGTCCTCTTATCAATATAATTATGTGGTTTTATTTAAAATCCCTCAATACTAATGGAGTTATACTCTGTACAAAAAAGCAAAGGGCTATAACTCCATAAATATTGAAGAAAGAATTATGGTATTTCATGGACTTCCCCAGGCCGTTTTAGTGCCCTGGTCTCGGGGCGCTTGAATTTTAACTTGAACATTCCCGGGGCGCCTTAAATTAGCATTGTGCTTATAAACATCGCCAGGGGCACCTGTATTCTATCAATTAATCAGCTATGTTGACTGAAGTAGACCGACAGTACCTGCTGTGAAAGCTAATCATAAAGGCAGATTTTCACTCTAAAAACATGTACACCCACTCAACCAAGTCAGTGAATGATCAAAGAGAGTGTCACTTCGCCAAAATTTTTAGCAATTTGCAGTTATTCCTAAAGCCGCAATCAATCACCGTGAAGCCCCCCCCTGTAGGCGGAGTTCTATTACGCAGTTAAATCGATATAAGACAATAGAAACGCACAGGTTATCTTCGCTATGGAACGACATTTTCATTGACCAATCAGCGCAATCGGCATGTATCCACACACAAGTAACCTCATATTCACGTCAAAAAAAACCCTCGCCCTTTCATATTTTATAATATCCACACTTATTTATTTGCTAAATTTAATAACTACAATAAAAAAATACACTGCGAAAATCAGTCTAAAATACGCTATTATGAAATCGTAATCGGAAAAGCCTATCAAGTGTTATTGTTGTAGTTTCGTAAAATAAAATGTCTTGTTTTACATGCATGCCATGTAAAACCTGTGTTTTCTACAAAAGAGCGTGAAATGTCTGCTGACAACCACGACGTCACGTTCCACGCATGAAAAGCGTGCGTGTACGGACAATGTGCTTTACTATCATTTGATGCGCGTTGCCACGACGTGCACGAGGACATTTTCCCGCAATTTTTGCACGAAACAAAGCATGTTTTATATAAATATACAATGTTAATCAATATCTTTACAATTCACCAATTATCCAATCAGTACTATGTTCTACAGCTGTAACGATTAAAACAGTGTTAAAACACTTAACGCATGCCCATATGAACATAATTAATCGAACAAAAAAGGCTCCGTAAGTAGATCGAGTGTAACATAAATATTCGAGAACTACGAGAATAGTTGGTTTGAACATGACGTCACTGTGTGAAAGGGATGCGAACTTGACAAAAACATTTGAAAAAAATTATTAGCTACTTTCAGCCTCGCAACAAAATTGACGCCCGATGCTTCTAAAAGGCTCCAGGTATACCATTTTAACGGTGATGTTTCGTTTATTTCATTTCCTTTTAACGTTTACTAAAAACGAAAAGCTGTCTGCCTAAAGTTTAAGAGCTAAAACGCGACAGATAACGTTATTTAACACATGCAGCGAAAAAAAAATTCCACGTTATAACAGAGGGGACAACCCTCCCTAACCCACCCCTCTCGGGACCGAGGCGCCTGAAAACATTCCTGGGGAAGGCCCTGGTACTTGTACTCTGCACTGCATCTCATAGTCCTCTATCATTATATCAAGTTTCATTTGAATCCCTTCAATACTAATGGAGTTATGCTCTGCTCAAGAAAATGAAACAAAGGGCAATAACTCCATAAATATTGAAGAAAGAGTTATGGTCCTTGTGCTCTGAACTTCCTTTCATTGTCCTCTATTATTATATGAAGTTTCATATTTATCCCTTAAATAATAATGGCGTTATGCTCAGCACAAGAAAATTAATGCTTCACATAAGGAAATAAAACTAAGGGCAATAACTCCGTAAATATTGAAAAAAAGTTGTGGTCCTTGTGCTCTGCACTTCCTCTTATTGTCCTCTATCATTATTTGAAGTTTCATTTGAATCCCTTGGAGTTATGCTCTGCACAAGAAAATTAAACATAGGGCAATAACTCTGTAAATGTTTTATAAATATTTTCTTCGAAGAAACAATCTTGAATGTCATTTTTAATGCATTTCTGTTTCCACATAATATATAAAGCCTCTGAAAACACTTGCCCGATCGGGCAAGCATCCAGCATTTTCTGCTAGCCCGAAATCACATCTACTTGTCCAGGGCATCGGGCAACCCAGTTACGACAAAGACTGAGTTAGTGTAGTCCCTGTAAACATTTCGTCATTTAATTTTTACGGTGTTGTTAATGAAAGTAGATCAGCAGACGAAAATATGCATTACACATTATGGTCATTATTTTCTTTTCATCAGACTAGGAATAATTCTTTCCCAACCGGGAGTAGCAGGTGTCAGATGCATATAGGAAATTAGTAGCCTTCCATATGCAAATGTTTGCATCAATTATCAGGGCCCTCAATCTACGATTTTTGCCGCTGAATATCGGTCCCACTCCCCCACCTGAAAAGTATGGGTTTTTTCCTCTAAAAAATGGAAAAATTCCCCCTAGGAGGTCTGCAAAAAAACAACAACAAAAACAACAATATAAAACCTATAAAATCTATTTAAGATCCCAATAATTGTCTGCATCATAAATATAGCCATTTTGGTCCAGATCTCTACATCGCTAATATTTCATTGACACGTTATGTGCGATAAACAATAAACCGATCCATTCAACATCAAAGTGAAACAGTTTCACGTCATCAGCTTATATCGCGCGTGCCACCCATGACAACGTCCTTTCACTGTTGTTGCTTTAATTAGCAGCCGAATTACACGCTGTCCACGTGGAGGGTGTACACAGTACCTGTATGTCATAAATCAATACTGACCTGACAATAACGTTATCGATACGGCAAAAGTACGTTTTTGTTTAAAAAGAAATGTTAACTGCACATCGATGGCGATAAAAAAATTTGGTTGGTATGCGCTACGTAACATTTATTCAAAAGTTAAGATATCACAGTTCTCTATGCTACAAAGTTTTTACATGGCCATCAATACACCCACACTTTCCATGCGGATGACAGGACGTTGTAAATGTCAGCATAATTTTTGCGCGCTTTTCTAGCCGCACAAAGGCTTTTCATGAAGTACATGTGTATTTTAACAGTAAATAAAATTGTGTGTTTATGACGTGTGAACAGTAAAATTTGAATAGGCGTTTCGTATTTCGATATAGTATATGTGTTGTGATAACTGATTTAAAATTAAATACAAGGAACTATATAATATTTTAATATACAAATAGAATATTTTACATATGGATATAACACATTATGGATGTTAACAACAATGAAAAGGTGATTTAATTACATTTACCTTTTGAGATAGCGAAAATAGGCTTGTGTTTACATGTAAATGCACATGAATGACCTGACAAGTTATATCGCGATTGCGATCCATTGACCCCGCGAATCGCGATATAATGGAGTTGTAGTGTATTTCCATTTTCGGTCTTTTAAATTAATACATTAATTAATGATTTAAAAAGCGGGACTGCAAATTACTTTTACAAAAAACGTGCTGCATATTGATATGAATTATATAAGTTTCATATTTCCGTTACAAAATTGTGCTGGGGTATAAAAATGCGCTATTTTTTAACGCTGGCAAAATCACGAAAAACTCATGGAAATGACGCGTGTATAGCTGCAATGTTACATATATACCGCAGCCTAGTCCAAATTTTATGCGTTATTGGTAGATTCTGAGGTATGGTTTTTTGTGCTAAAAAATAATCAAAGTAATATTTATAGGAGTTTCATTTGCCATAAAGATTACATGACGTTTTTACCAACAAAATTAGACGCGAGTTTGTTCCGGTTGAGTTAGTTAATCTGTAAAAACTTCCATATTAAAATATTACCCGGGTCAGTCAAAATTCCCCCTCCAGAGGGCGGTGGGCACCTTCCCCCAAAACTGATTGAGGGCCCTGATTATAAACATTCTGATACAACTTAGTTTATTTTTCCACAAAAACGAGATTTGGGGTCATGAAACGCCTTGTCATTGACTGTAGGCGACACAAATCAGCCTTGTTATCGATTGTTTTGTTTACCACGATACACGAGAACCCTGGAAACCATTGTACTTTTGCATTATGTTTATTCCAATGTCTGTTGTGTCATAAATTAATAAAAAGTTGGTATTTTAGTTTAGTATTACATATGAACATTTATGTGTTGTTGTCAATGTACAAATCTGGAATAAAACAATTGTCTGTGAGTGTGTCTGTCTGTCTGCATCGTTCTGCCTGATGTCAGTGATGACAGAAAAAAGTACTTTTTGATATACAAAATGTACAAATTATCCTATGCACAATGAGCTATCCAATATAGTGTTCATTAGAAAAAATAACCTTGTATTTGTTATTTTCGATAAAATTTCAGAAAATGGTTATTAAAAAAGGCTTTTGGAAATAACAGAAACATAAAATGACACCGATCTAACGAGTAGATTTCTACATCAACACCGGTTATCAATATATGCAATCAGGAAATGAAATCCAGCTGTGTATTCCAGGAATAATCCGGAAAATTTAAGCACATATTGCACCCAAACACTGGTATTTTAATCCACGCGCATATATCATCACTTACTTTCCAAGTTCCTCTTTTAAATCGTAAATTTCACTAAATTTTGTGGTATTATTCTGAACGGCCATGTTGAATCGTAAATATGGCCTTCTCGCTGCCTCACGCGTGACTGACAATATTGCGAGACTGTCAAAGAACACGTGGGTTTTGTTTATAAACAAAGCCGTACATTGGTGACAGATGGCGGGAATATTGGAAAAATATTCGTCAATTAAATTAAAGGACGCTAGGTTAATTATGAAGTGTTTCGATTATTTGCCTGCGGCAACATTTGTCTTGAAACAAATCGTTATTTTAACGATATCGTTATTTGTTATTATGTGAAACACAGTGCTGCTATTTCAAGTGTCAGTACTTATATAGATCTACTGGTATTTGGTGCTATTCATTACAATGCGTTAGGTAACTCATTTGTCTTACTTTCTAACTAAATTACTAATTCCGTAGTATATTGAACACATAAAAATTATTAAAATAATTCAATATTTGATGAACACTTAACAAGTTATAGCCTACATAACTCTATAACATATCCAAGCGTGTTCTTTTTGCGAAAGACAAAAACAAAACAATTATACACAACATATGACATTAACGATTTAACCTTATACGATAATTACTGTCATAAAGTTTACTTGAAGTACTGTTAATTTTTAAAAAAATGCAACGTTTATCTGAAATTTCTAGACGAGCGACACCTTCTAGGGCCTATCCCAGAAGCTTCTTAAGTTGATCTTAAAACATTTTCACTTGATTTACTTTTTTTTTAATGTGAATTATAAATTTGTGAATCCCTTTACAGCTAATTGAACTAGAATAAGTTGATAATTTATACACAATTAACACAATGCCATTTAAATATTAAATACATTTTAATGAAAAATTAAGATTTTAAGGTTAAGGATAAGATTTTACTGCAGATGTTTCTGGATTTAATATGGCCCCAGGACTAGTATCGACAAAGCCCAAAAGTACAAACTTATTTACACCTTTAGCGTGTATTGTGTATTGTATCGTGTATTTCGTCAGTACAGAAGGCAACTTTTTCTTAAAATAATAAATTTTAATTCCGTAAGTTTGTGGTTATTTCATTTAAAGTTTGCTTCGTATTACAATTAAAACTGTTTTATTATGCAAAAGAATCAAGATGCTCTTTATTTAAAAGTATTTAAAATATAAAATTATTGATGTTTACATATATTTTTTATTTCAAACGTTCACTTACATTTACATTTTAATGTTATTAACAACTACATACACAACTGTGTGTATTTAAAGGGACTTGTTCACAGATTTTCGTATTTTTTAAAAATGTCATTAAATGAATTTACTTACAAAACTGTCATATCTGGAATAGTTTTAAATAATTATGATAACAAGGAAAAAGATAATAAAAAAAAAAGTGCCTGCCCTGGGGTTCGAACCCGGGACCCCTAGAAGCAAAAGCTAACGCGCTACCACTACACCACGCAGGCTTTTGAATTTGGATGGCAGTTTAAACGCTATGTCGGTAATACACGTTTTTGCTAAATTATCTATGAAAAGCGTTACAAACGCTTTATTATTTTTCCAATTTCGATTGATGATTATAAATAAACGAACATATCTTTTTAACATTTTTCTTAGTCAGGAGTGTTATTTTGCTTGTGTGAATATAATGCATACATTCTTTTTTGAATCTATGACAATTTTTTTGAAAATTGTCATTTTGCCAAACTGTGAACAAGTCCCTTTAATAGATTTATAATATTTTAAGTATGACTCTGTGTATTTAATAGATTTATAATATTTTAAGTATGGTTGTGCCTAATAACTGGCTAATTTCGATATTTTTTAAAACGGACTGGGCTGGTACCTGGATACCCGTGGGGTGGGTAAACTTTGGCGGGTACCCGGTTACATTTTTACTACACGGGTACCCGATAGTTTCGTTGCGGAGTTACTAAAGTTTACATAGGAGGCGTGTCGTGGGAAAACCGGTCTTAATGCATGTGCGTAAGGTGTCGTTCCGGATTAGCCTGTGCAGTCCGCACAGGCTAATCCGGGACGACTTTTTCCGCCTATAGTAACGCATATACTCGAAAACGTTTCAATCACCATATTTCTTACATTACATACCCTTAACATTGTAATGGTAGCCAATAACTTCAAAATATCAAGCCTGGGCAGCAGTAGTAGTGTCTTGTGACTTATAATACTCGTGTCATTTTTCTCGACTGTCTGTTCTGGCGAATGCAGAAATAGAAAGTTTTTTGTTTACACTTTTTCACAGTCAGTTTTCAAATGATGTCGCGGATTAAAAAGTTATATCAGGTTAGCCATTGTGTTTAACATTTTGCAGTCCAGTGCTGAATGGTAAGGCCACAGCTTTTTTTATTTCTTGGTTCTCGGACATTTTTGGAAAAGTGTCCGGTTGGAGGAGGGAAAAAAATACCGACTTTAGTAAATTAATGACTAGAATTTCACAAATGGAAATGGGCAGTGATATTAAAATCTTTACGCATTATTACTTACAAAATCATATTAACTACATTGTGTCCTGTATAAACATTATTTTGTTCTGTACAGTTTTCATTATGTTATGTGCATTCGACCAATCGTTCTGTACTAACGCTATTTTGTTTTGTGCATACATCATTTCGTTCTGTGCAGTTGTCATTATGTTATGTGCATTCGACCAATCGTTCTGTACTTACGACATTTTGTTGTGTGCATAAATCATTTGGTTCTGTGCAATCGTCATTATGTTATGTGCATTCGACCAATTGATTTAAACATATTTTATTTCCACAATATTGACAAAATTACAAACAATCACGATTTACCATAAGTACATATTGGAAACAGGGTTAGACCTAAAGTTCTACAACGTTAGCGAGGGTCTTTCCCTGGGAGTGTTAGTTACATATTGTAATGGTGACAAACGTGCTTTGAACAATTGTTGTCATTTAGGAAATCAAAAGTAAATTATGATAATAATAATAATAACAACAATAACAATGATGTTGATAATAATAATAACATTTGAAAACACAATATGAACAAATTAGTGAATAAAATATATAGTAAATAGACAATCATATGCAAATATAGATTGTTGTAAGTCCTGTCCAGCAAGCAGTTTAGTTTTAACGTTAAGTTTTAAACAAAACGCTTTGTCGTAACAATATATCTTTGAACTTCTGTAAAAATAAGTGTACTGTCTTCATTATTAAATGATTATCAAATGAGGGGTTACCGTAGAGGAGCAAATCACTATTTTAGGGATAAAATGAGCGCAGTGCATTAAACAGAGATATTCGTTGCATGCGGTAATTAGGGCATTGAAAGAAGTAATGTGTAATATTTTCACCATCATTTCCACATGAACAAAGGGGTGAGTTTGCAAGGTGGTTTAGGAATGGGTCGGAGTTTAGGTTGCTGCAGTTATTTCTTAGTCTAGCATGTAAAATCGAAGTTTTTCTATCCCCAGTGTAGAAATATTGGGGGTTATCTTCGCATAAAAGGAACATTTGTTTCAAGGAAGCTTTAAATTGTGATAGGGTTTCACTGTTGCGGATATCAATATGTAAGGAGTTCCATAGGTCTATGGCAGATGGCAAGAACGAACGTGAATATAATAACGTTCGCCTTGATAAACTGGTATAGTCTTGTGCATTTCTAAGATTACGAGATGACGGTTCTTGAACTGTTTGTGGAAGAAGGTTAGACAAGTAATTCGGACACTGTCCGTTATCCATCTTGTAGATGCTAATCAGTTTTAAATATCGCCGTCGTTTGTCTAGACTAGGCCATTTAACTTCAGTATAAAGATTTCTAAGAGATACAGATCTAGTTAGGCCTGCAACAATACGCGCGGCTTCATTTTGGATTTTTTCTAATAATTCATCATACAAAGAACAACCATCCCAAACAACGCACGCGTATTCTAGTATTGGCCGCATATGACTGACGTATATTTGGTTTAAACTTTTTCTTGAAAGACTGTATTTAAGTTTTTGCATAATGCCAAGAATTTTCGACGCAGATTTAAAAATATGATTTATATGATCGTGCCATTTGCCATCATGGCTTAGGGTCAGACCAAGATGTTTGTGACTTTCAACAAAGGTGACGGGTACATTTCCGAAACATAATTTCGGTAAAAGAACATTCTTTTGCGTTGTGAATAAAATTGCTTCAGTTTTCCATGGGTTAAAATCAACTAACCATCTTTTGGCCCAAATGTTGATGAGGCATAGGTCGTGGTTCAAGATACCCTAGAGGTCAACTAAATTAGATGTAGTACATGATAAGGAAGTATCATCTGCAAACAAGCGGGTAATACTTAGAAGATTATCGACAATATCATTTACGTAAATCAGAAAAAAAACAACGGTCCTAATACTGAGCCCTGTGGAACTCCAGCATTTACTTGTAATGACCGAGACATAGCAGAACCCACAAATATTTTTTGGGTTCGGTTAGACAAATAACTTTCTATTCATTGTAACATGTTTCCACTGATACCATTTTGCTTAAGTTTGAATAACCGACCTTGATGCCAAACACGGTCAAAGGCCTTGGAAATGTCAAAAAAATAACGCAGTTAAATTTCTTGTCATCAATAGAACGAGCTATTTGATCAACTATATCCATCAGTTGGTAGACAGTTGAGTGACCCCTGAGAAATCCCGATTGCTTGCAATACATTAAGTTATGCGAAATAAAGTGATTATAGAGGTGTTTGTATACTACTCGCTCCATAAGTTTTCATAGACAGCTCAATAGGGAGATGGGACGATAATTGGAAGGTACATGTGAGTCACCTATTTAAATAGGGGTATGACAATTGCATTTTTCCATAATGAGGGAAATGTGCATTCTTGTATTGATTTATTAAATAGTAAGCATAACGGTTTTGCAATAGACAAGCAAGTACGCTTAAGAACAAGATGACTGATTAAATCTTCACCAACCGCTTTATTAGTTATTAAAATTTTAATTACGTCTATTATTTCTGATTCAGTTATAGACACGTTTTGCAAATATTCAAAAGAAATGTCATTTGGGGCAGGGAGGACTCCCAAAGATGTATCTGAAGTTGATATGGTAACAAAGTAATTGTTTAAGCAAGTTGCTTTTTCTTCATCAGACATGTATATACTTACGTTTCCATGAGTATCAACCGATTTTAGGGGCGGTATCACATCAGAATGAGAGTGTGTATGTATTAGATGCTTCAACAGCTTCCAATATTTGTTAGATTTAGTGGAATGTAAATCGTTTAATGTAGTTTCAATATTGGAGAACAATTGTTCTTTTGCGTGTTTTATCATATTATTGACCCTGTTACGAGCGTGTTTGAATTTTACCCAATTGTTTGGAGATGGATATTTGATTGCGTTCGATTTAAGTCGGTCGCGTTTTCGCGCAAATGTACGTATCATAGAGCCATACCATGGTTTGTCATTTGGACGTACGGTAACAAGTTTGTACGGAATACATGATTTCATCAATTCTAGTAATTTGTTAGTGAATAATACAGTAGCGTCTTCAACATTTGACATACTAATAAAGTTCCAATTTTCGTTTTCAATTGAGTCATTTGGACGTTGAAAATCTGCACGTTTGTAAAGCCAAACATGTCTTTGCATCGGTTTACTAATCACTGTTGGGACTTTAATGCGTACGGCCGTAGCACGATGATCACTGACTGAAACATCAATTGAAATTACTTTACTGTCCGTAATGACATTACCTAAATTAAATAGAGTCATAGACTGTTTTAAGCGGGTGTAATTTTTTAACTGGTCTTCATTTATGTCACCGAGCATGATTAAATTTTGGTTGATATCCAAGGCTTTATCGATACTAACTTCAAGGTCGTTCCAAAAAGATACACTGGCGTTAGGGGGACGAGCAGCAGTGGAGTTTCCTGTTTAAATTTCGATCCAGATTGAATGCAAGTGAGAAGATTCTAACTCAAGTACACGCCGCGACAATATAGACTGATTTACATATATTAATAAGCCGCTTTAGTGAGGTGTATAGTCTTTCCGGTGGAGAGCTATATTAAAACCATCAAGTAGTAAAACATTATCGGGAACGACATCAGTAAGATGAGTTTCCGTAAAACACAGTATATCAAAATCACACAAATTACGTTTAATATAGTCTAATTTGTTTCGTATTGACCGCACGTTTAGATGCAGAACACTTAAAGCACAGCTATCTGGCCCCGGGTTAAGCTCAATATCCCCTGACAAGATTAATATAAATCTTAGTATATCAATGAGTAAAAGATTTAGCTCGAAGACAAACGGTCGCATAATGTATTTTGAGAATAACGCACGTGAGTGTCAGAAAAAGAAAGTAAGGAGCAATACAAATTCGCGTGTTGCACTCCACACGTAGTCATATTTTTGACGACAAATGCATCTAATTGAGTTAAATAATCCCACGGTCATTCTGTATGCAGCAATATCGTTACCCATTAGGTAGAAGGTGAACATACATACATATTCATTATGCCACCAGTGCACAATTACGTTGAGGATGTTGACCCAATATTTTTAGCGTTATTATACCACTGACCGATAACACAAATTAACCCCGCCTACTTTCTGTAATATCATGTCGCTGACTGATAACACGTTTAAGCTCCGCCCACATTAACGAATATAATGCTACTGTGTCACGTGCAAGGATTGTGCCGCCCACTTCTCGGAAATACTTTTTGAAGGCGTGGTCGTTAAAATTTAAACAAAGAATAGATCTATACAATAACATCATTTTAATTCACAAAAAATAAAATTTATAAAACAAAACATTTAAATATTATTCAATTAACAAGAAATAAGTTCTTATGTCAAATAAGCATGATGCAAAAACATGCAATGCACAGCATAGAAAACCTCTCAATAAAATCTTACAAAGCTGAGATTTTTAAAAGCTGAAAAAATTACAGTTATCACAAAAATTGAAATTGCATTGAAAAACAGAATAATTTAAGGACGAATCCTTTACTTTTAGACACAATTTCCATTTGTTATTTTCGTGAAAAGGTTCAATTTATAGCATATTATTGAAAGAAAATGTTTTGTTAGTTGTTTTTGCCCCAAATATTTACTTAAAGGTTAAGTACCGCGAGAATACAGATGAACAGTATACCTGTAACTTAAAATGGTTCCCCTGAACCTATGTAATTGTGTAGATTAATACAATTAATGGTCTGAGTGAATTGGTTTGGTATTCTTCGCCATTTCTTCTGTATACTGATAAACAGGCACAAAATGTCATCCAGTTCTTTCATGAATTTCAATTTTTGTGATAACTGTAATTTTTTCAGCTTTTAAAAATCTCAGCTTTGTAAGATTTTATTGAGAGGTTTTCTATGCTGTGCATTGCATGTTTTTGCATCATGCTTATTTGACATAAGAACTTATTTCTTGTTAATTGAATAATATTTAAATGTTTTGTTTTATAAATTTTATTTTTTGTGAATTAAAATGATGTTATTGTATAGATCTATTCTTTGTTTAAATTTTAACGACCACGCCTTCAAAAAGTATTTCCGAGAAGTGGGCGGCACAATCCTTGCACGTGACACAGTAGCATTATATTCGTTAATGTGGGCGGAGCTTAAACGTGTTATCAGTCAGCGACATGATATTACAGAAAGTAGGCGGGGTTAATTTGTGTTATCGGTCAGTGGTATAATAACGCTAAAAATATTGGGTCAACATCCTCAACGTAATTGTGCACTGGTGGCATAATGAATATGTATGTATGTTCACCTTCTACCTAATGGGTAACGATATTGCTGCATACAGAATGACCGTGGGATTATTTAACTCAATTAGATGCATTTGTCGTCAAAAATATGACTACGTGTGGAGTGCAACACGCGAATTTGTATTGCTCCTTACTTTCTTTTTCTGACACTCACGTGCGTTATTCTCAAAATACATTATGCGACCGTTTGTCTTCGAGCTAAATCTTTTACTCATTGATATACTAAGATTTATATTAATCTTGTCAGGGGATATTGAGCTTAACCCGGGGCCAGATAGCTGTGCTTTAAGTGTTCTGCATCTAAACGTGCGGTCAATACGAAACAAATTAGACTATATTAAACGTAATTTGTGTGATTTTGATATACTGTGTTTTACGGAAACTCATCTTACTGATGTCGTTCCCGATAATGTTTTACTACTTGATGGTTTTAATATAGCTCTCCACCGGAAAGACTATACACCTCACTAAAGCGGCTTATTAATATATGTAAATCAGTCTATATTGTCGCGGCGTGTACTTGAGTTAGAATCTTCTCACTTGCATTCAATCTGGATCGAAATTTAAACAGGAAACTCCACTGCTGCTCGTCCCCCTAACGCCAGTGTATCTTTTTGGAACGACCTTGAAGTTAGTATCGATAAAGCCTTGGATATCAACCAAAATTTAATCATGCTCGGTGACATAAATGAAGACCAGTTAAAAAATTACACCCGCTTAAAACAGTCTATGACTCTATTTAATTTAGGTAATGTCATTACGGACAGTAAAGTAATTTCAATTGATGTTTCAGTCAGTGATCATTGTGCTACGGCCGTACGCATTAAAGTCCCAACAGTGATTAGTAAACCGATGCAAAGACATGTTTGGCTTTACAAACGTGCAGATTTTCAACGTCCAAATGACTCAATTGAAAACGAAAATTGGAACTTTATTAGTATGTCAAATGTTGAAGACGCTACTGTATTATTCACTAACAAATTACTAGAATTGATGAAATCATGTATTCCGTACAAACTTGTTACCGTACGTCCAAATGACAAACCATGGTATGGCTCTATGATACGTACATTTGCGCGAAAACGCGACCGACTTAAATCGAACGCAATCAAATATCCATCTCCAAACAATTGGGTAAAATTCAAACACGCTCGTAACAGGGTCAATAATATGATAAAACACGCAAAAGAACAATTGTTCTCCAATATTGAAACTACATTAAACGATTTACATTCCACTAAATCTAACAAATATTGGAAGCTGTTGAAGCATCTAATACATACACACTCTCATTCTGATGTGATACCGCCCCTAAAATCGGTTGATACTCATGGAAACGTAAGTATATACATGTCTGATGAAGAAAAAGCAACTTGCTTAAACAATTACTTTGTTACCATATCAACTTCAGATACATCTTTGGGAGTCCTCCCTGCCCCAAATGACATTTCTTTTGAATATTTGCAAAACGTGTCTATAACTGAATCAGAAATAATAGACGTAATTAAAATTTTAATAACTAATAAAGCGGTTGGTGAAGATTTAATCAGTCATCTTGTTCTTAAGCGTACTTGCTTGTCTATTGCAAAACCGTTATGCTTACTATTTAATAAATCAATACAAGAATGCACATTTCCCTCATTATGGAAAAATGCAATTGTCATACCCCTATTTAAATAGGTGACTCACATGTACCTTCCAATTATCGTCCCATCTCCCTATTGAGCTGTCTATGAAAACTTATGGAGCGAGTAGTATACAAACACCTCTATAATCACTTTATTTCGCATAACTTAATGTATTGCAAGCAATCGGGATTTCTCAGGGGTCACTCAACTGTCTACCAACTGATGGATATAGTTGATCAAATAGCTCGTTCTATTGATGACAAGAAATTTAACTGCGTTATTTTTTTGACATTTCCAAGGCCTTTGACCGTGTTTGGCATCAAGGTCGGTTATTCAAACTTAAGCAAAATGGTATCAGTGGAAACATGTTACAATGAATAGAAAGTTATTTGTCTAACCGAACCCAAAAAATATTTGTGGGTTCTGCTATGTCTCGGTCATTACAAGTAAATGCTGGAGTTCCACAGGGCTCAGTATTAGGACCGTTGTTTTTTTTCTGATTTACGTAAATGATATTGTCGATAATCTTCTAAGTATTACCCGCTTGTTTGCAGATGATACTTCCTTATCATGTACTACATCTAATTTAGTTGACCTCTAGGGTATCTTGAACCACGACCTATGCCTCATCAACATTTGGGCCAAAAGATGGTTAGTTGATTTTAACCCATGGAAAACTGAAGCAATTTTATTCACAACGCAAAAGAATGTTCTTTTACCGAAATTATGTTTCGGAAATGTACCCGTCACCTTTGTTGAAAGTCACAAACATCTTGGTCTGACCCTAAGCCATGATGGCAAATGGCACGATCATATAAATCATATTTTTAAATCTGCGTCGAAAATTCTTGGCATTATGCAAAAACTTAAATACAGTCTTTCAAGAAAAAGTTTAAACCAAATATACGTCAGTCATATGCGGCCAATACTAGAATACGCGTGCGTTGTTTGGGATGGTTGTTCTTTGTATGATGAATTATTAGAAAAAATCCAAAATGAAGCCGCGCGTATTGTTGCAGGCCTAACTAGATCTGTATCTCTTAGAAATCTTTATACTGAAGTTAAATGGCCTAGTCTAGACAAACGACGGCGATATTTAAAACTGATTAGCATCTACAAGATGGATAACGGACAGTGTCCGAATTACTTGTCTAACCTTCTTCCACAAACAGTTCAAGAACCGTCATCTCGTAATCTTAGAAATGCACAAGACTATACCAGTTTATCAAGGCGAACGTTATTATATTCACGTTCGTTCTTGCCATCTGCCATAGACCTATGGAACTCCTTACATATTGATATCCGCAACAGTGAAACCCTATCACAATTTAAAGCTTCCTTGAAACAAATGTTCCTTTTATGCGAAGATAACCCCCAATATTTCTACACTGGGGATAGAAAAACTTCGATTTTACATGCTAGACTAAGAAATAACTGCAGCAACCTAAACTCCGACCCATTCCTAAACCACCTTGCAAACTCACCCCTTTGTTCATGTGGAAATGATGGTGAAAATATTACACATTACTTCTTTCAATGCCCTAATTACCGCATGCAACGAATATCTCTGTTTAATGCACTGCGCTCATTTTATCCCTAAAATAGTGATTTGCTCCTCTACGGTAACCCCTCATTTGATAATCATTTAATAATGAAGACAGTACACTTATTTTTACAGAAGTTCAAAGATATATTGTTACGACAAAGCGTTTTGTTTAAAACTTAACGTTAAAACTAAACTGCTTGCTGGACAGGACTTACAACAATCTATATTTGCATATGATTGTCTATTTACTATATATTTTATTCACTAATTTGTTCATATTGTGTTTTCAAATGTTATTATTATTATCAACATCATTGTTATTGTTGTTATTATTATTATTATCATAATTTACTTTTGATTTCCTAAATGACAACAATTGTTCAAAGCACGTTTGTCACCATTACAATATGTAACTAACACTCCCAGGGAAAGACCCTCGCTAACGTTGTAGAACTTTAGGTCTAACCCTGTTTCCAATATGTACTTATGGTAAATCGTGATTGTTTGTAATTTTGTCAATATTGTGGAAATAAAATATGTTTAAATCAATTGGTCGAATGCACATAACATAATGACGATTGCACAGAACCAAATGATGTATGCACACAACAAAATGTCGTAAGTACAGAACGATTGGTCGAATGCACATAACATAATGAAAACTGTACAGAACAAAATAATGTTTATACAGGACACAATGTAGTTAATATGATTTTGTAAGTAATAATGCGTAAAGATTTTAATATCACTGCCCATTTCCATTTGTGAAATTCTAGTCATTAATTTACTAAAGTCGGTATTTTTTTCCCTCCTCCAACCGGACACTTTTCCAAAAATGTCCGAGAACCAAGAAATAAAAAAAACTCTGGCCTTACCATTCAGCACTGGACTGCAAAATGTTAAACACAATGGCTAACCTGATATAACTTTTTAATCCGCGACATCATTTGAAAACTGTCTGTGAAAAAGTGTAAACAAAAAACTTTCTATTTCTGCATTCGCCAGAACAGACAGTCGAGAAAAATGACACGAGTATTATAAGTCACAAGACACTACTACTGCTGCCCAGGCTTGATATTTTGAAGTTATTGGCTACCATTACAATGTTAAGGGTATGTAATGTAAGAAATACGGTGATTGAAACGTTTTCGAGTATATGCGTTACTATAGGCGGAAAAAGTCGTCCCGGATTAGCCTGTGCGGACTGCATTGGATTTTAACCTTTAACAAATATAACAAAACAATAATTTGAGTCTTCATTTATATTTACTCAACGAAAGTGTTGACATTGACCCCCTAATGTCTGCCTATAGCTGCAAGCTGATACGAAAGTTATTTATATTTATGGTTTGAAATCATATTACTTGTTTAAATTCGAATGAATTAATTTATAACTTATTAATTTCTTAAAGAAAACCAAAAATATGTTACATGTCGACAATTAAGCATGAAAATCCGAAGATAAAAAATTACCGCGAACATAGATATACCGCGAAAATACCGATGCCGAGTATACAGTGAGTGTAAGTCTTACATAGGAATAAGCTACTTAAATCATGCTTGTGTGTCATTTTAATACAAATGCTCTGTTTTAGGAAAATGCTATTAAGAACAGTTATTTTTAATAGACAATTCAATTTAGATGTTTTAATCATAAAAAAATCACACAAGTTAGCCTGGTAACAATTTAACAATCTTTTGTTTTAATCAAATGTAAAATATATGGTTTAAGAAATTACGGTCATTTCAACAAAGAAATTCAAATACATACAAGCCAATCTAAGTTGATTGACAACAAATTAATTTACTTCTAAATGAAATGTAAAAGTTAAAGAAAAACATATAGCATTAAATATTAAAAACAATAGGTTTTTGTGAAATAAAATGCAGAAAAGTCAATGTGTTTTAAATAACTTCAGTCCAACATGAAATAGTGAAATGAATACTGCAGTAAGGAAAAGAAACTAAGGGAAAGGATGCACAACCAATAGAATAACATGGAATTGAAAAAATATACATGATGGTCAACAAGAAATTGTTCAATTTACAATAAAAACAACTAATTGAATGCAGTTTGGAACTCATAGACAAGATAAGTTGCCTATTGAAGTATTGATACAGTAACACATGTCCACTAGAAAGAGTCTAAAACGTCACATCAATAATTGTACTGTTGCAACAACTTTCACATGTCAAGTCTTTGCTTTCACTGGATGTCAACCTGAAAATATTAAAGAAATTCAGTCACCTTTTGAAAATAACTCACAATAACATGAACAAAACAACATATGTGTATCAATGATTTAATTTATTCTATAAATATTAAAATATAAAAATTAATGTTTATTGAATAAGCAAGGCCAAGTCCAAGGATAATCAAGTTCAAGGATAATGTGCACTCAAACTGGTATTACCAGGACACTCCCCAATTGCTGACTGCCAGAAAACAGGTCATACAGAAGTTTCGTGGTACCCGTCGTTTTCCCACGAATATTTTGCAGCTCAAGACACCATGCGAGCCCACATCACAATCACAGCAAGCTGCATCTTTGAATCCTGCAGTTGCGTTCCCCACCCACTTTGACATCACACGTTTTTCAGAGCAATCGTCAGTATCTCAACTTTGAACGCATTATGCACTGATGCAAATGTTGATTTACGACTCAATTGCTAATAAATCCACTGATTTTTTTTAATCCGCTGTTGTTTTTTTGACTGCGAACTTTTGAAATATACGAACAACCACACTCTGAAACTTTATGCGAACGGCCACACATTTTAATCTAAATTGTAGAAACAAAAGAAAATTAAACAAGAAATGTCTTTTTAAAAAGACAATCGGCGTTGACATTAATAATGAGATATCATTTTACCCTATACATAATATAAGAGGGCCAAGATGATCGGTTACGTGGCTTCTCGGACCCCAGATTTTTCGGTCCCCACCTAGACAAGGCGACTTCTCAAACACCAGATTTTTTTGAGCACCATAAGAAAACTTCTCATATCCCAAAATTAATGTGTGAGTAATTAATTATTAATATTTGTACCGTGAATAAACCGATCATACCGCCCTATGTTTTCACCAGTTCTACATAAATACCCTAAATAATTTACGTTAACATCATTATTATATACATTTGTCCGCCAAATTTAACAAATTAACAATGTAAGAAAATAATTGCGGGAATTAATGAAAATTATTCTGTATCAGACGCGTATAGTTATTCTTAAGTAATATACCATACCTTCATCTTGGAAGTTATCTATGCATAATACATGCACATTTCTAAGTCAGTTAATCATTTATACTGTGTATCCCTATGAAAAGCAATCTTCAGGGAACATTCAGCACTTATGAAATAATGATGGCTCCGCGCTCTCGGTTTTCACATGCTGCCCGTGGACATGTCTTTTCTACGCAGAAAGACCTCCTACTCGGTCAATAACCTATAAAAACTCTCCATTTATTGAATATTCGCTCTTACGAGTCTCTGGACGCTAATTGATGCATGTATATTATAACAGCTATACGCTGGCAGCTAAACGCGCGCTAATTTTAGAATGATCGTGTGTTGAACTTGTAAGAATCAATTGTTATTTATAGAGCGTGCCGCTAGGCTAAACAAAACAGTGGATTAATTCTGAGAACGAATATAATATTATGATTTTGTCATACAAAGAGAAAATATGTTCATAATTATGTTCAGTTCTAGAGTGTATGTTGAAGATATGATTATAACTTTATTTTAACCGCTTATGTAAACAATCCTGTACATTTTAATCCCCAAAAGTATGCAACAGTTGTTGGTATACATTAAACCATTGTTTAATAGAAAATTTGCCAAACTCTATTGGCATTCAATTTTCCCGCTGCATAATTATCGCAATAAAACTAGGTCAAAAGTGATCTTAGACAGCTACGCCGAAAAAACACCATGTTTCAGATGGAGCTCCAAACCACGTATATGCCGTTATTGTGGCTTTCCTGGCGTTGTGTACACACCGGTCTTTACTAATGTGCAGTCACGTTACCATCTATTTATAGTATGGCTTTCCTGGCGAATAAGTCAACACTGCGCCAGCATGAAAGCAAGCACAAAGGGACAGGGAAGGGCTACACCTGCTGTGGCAAAGTTTATCATAGCAGGGCAAATCTAAATAGTCATTATAGATTATAGAGTGTAACGGCATATCACACGTGGGTATTCGACGATGATCGTCATGTAACGATGGTGAAATTGATACAGCGTCGGCTCACTACGCAGGAGTTCGATTCCAATTGCCGTCAATATTTTGTTCGGCGAAGCTGTCTAAGATCACTTTTGACCTAGATTTCTTGCGATAATTATGCAGCGGGAAAATTGAATGTCAATAGAATTGGGCAAATTTTCTAATTTTAGGGAATGCAAACTTCAAACAATGGTTTAATAACCAATAACTGTTGCATACTTTTGGGGATTTAAAATTTACATATTTGTTTACATAAGCGGTTAAAATAAAGTAATAAATATATTTTCGATATACACTCTAGAACTGAGCATAAGTATGAACATATTTTCTCGCTGTATGTCATGAACATAATAATTATTATGTTCATTCCCAGAATTAATCAACTATTTTGTTTAGCCTAGCGGTACGCTCTATAAATAATAATTGATTCTAGCGAGTTCAACACACTCACGATCTTTCTAAAAATAGTTCTCGTTTAGCTGCCGGTGTATAGCTGTTTTATTAGCGTCCAGAGAATCATAAGAGCAAATATTTCAACAAAGGGGGGATTTATGTCATTAAACTGAATGTGCATGTTTATTTGAATTTGAACTGTGGTTGCGTTCTGTTAATAATTAATGTGAATTACACATTTGTATCAACTTCTCCAGTAGATGTTAATCAACCTATAAAAAAATAACTTCAATAAATAAAATGTGGTGAAATAAGTCTCTGAATACGTCCACATGTTATTCGTGTTACTGTTACTTCATTTGCACGAATACGTGATTTGCACAACCAATTATGCACAGAAACCCTTGATACATCATGTTCCTACCGAATATAATTTTCAATCGCCATAGTCTTATGAAATTTTATTTTTGTGCTATCAAAATGGAAGTCATCATTGTTTCAAATGCGCTGAATGTTCTCCGAAGATTGCTTTTCATTAGAATACAGGGTATAATGCTAAAGAAAATAATGCATTGTTTCTCAGGCACTTTTTCCAAAAAATCAGGAGGGAGGGCGAGTTTTTTTATTGAAGTATTATTTCTCTTACTCTTTTCTATTGGCTTAGTAAAACAAGCAATTAAGTACAGACTAAAGACAATATTAAGTTTTAATAACAACATAAGCATTCCTTTTTTTTAAATTCTAAATATAGATTTATTAATCACAAACCGTCATTTATGCAAGCTGATGTAAAAAGCCAATCAATTCGAATGTTCATAATTATCAAAGTGCCTTCAAATTGATACACCATCAGCATTAAAATACTTGTATTTATTTATAGAATTTAACTTTTCGTACTTCATATTTTTTATAACTGTCAAAAATATATATTATTTTTGCAGTAAATCACCAATAATTTTTTGGGGAAGGAAAATCAACACTTGTCAATGCAGCTGGCATTTTCGATTGTTTCCATAGGACTTATATTGACACAGATTTTCTTTAAAAAATATGGAGTGAAATATGCAATATTATTAAAGCAAAAGCATCTACGAAACAAAAGTTTAAATCATGAAATAGAACATATTTATAAAGGTTCCCAATCTAATATGACTTTTTTTTCAAAATTTACACAGTATTTCAGACAGGAAAAAGTTACTGAACATACAGAAATATCTGCTCTTCTTCCGCTATGTTAAAATGCGGATTCGTTTAATTTTAAGCCGCTGTCCATCAATACATCGTAATTTTAGTAATAGTTCTTATGAACGTTTATGGTGTTTATTCGTCCGGAATATGTTTCTTATTTACGAAAGGCATTGTTCAAAAGCGCTTGGTACGAACGAAATACTATAATGTACATACTGGTTTACTCCAGAGTCATCACCAGTTATCGCATACAGAAAATAGACGACAGCAAGTTACCAAAATGTTAATAATTCACGGATTTCAAATGCGTAGTTTGTTATTTTGTTCGGTAACATGTCCATTAGAAACACTTTCTACAAAGTTCATTTTTATTAACATATTTCTGGACTGCTCCTTTAAAACCCGGGCGCGATCGTCAAAAATAGTAAAAAAATAATTTCTTTTGGCATTAAATCAAATTCGTGGTGGCCATACAAATACGTTGCGGCGCTGCCTGGGAAACAAATCATTGACTTTTGTAGCCTATAAATGATAAATTGACTTCGAAATGTGTATGTATTATGCATAAATAACTTCCAAGATGTAGGTAGGGTATATTACTTAAGAATAACTATACGATAATCTGATATAAAAAAAAATTCATTCATTCCCGCAATTATTTTCGTACATTGTTATGTTATTTTGTTAAATTTAGCTGACACATTTATATAATAATGATGTTTATGTAAATTATTTAGGTTATTCATGTATCACTGGTGAAAACATGGGGCGGTATGATCGGTTTATTTACCGTACAAATATTAATAATTATTGAATTAATCACAAATTAATTTTGGGATCCGAAACGTTTTCTGATGGTTTCCCAAAAAACTTGGGTCCGAGAAGTCTCCTTGTATAGGCTGAGACCGAAAAATCTGGGGTCCGAGAAGCCACGTAACCGACCATCTTGACCCTCCTGTATCTTATGTTTAGGGTAAAAATGATATCTCGGTATATTAATGTCAACGCCGATTGTCCTTTTTAAAGACATTTCTTGTTTCTCCAATTCTAGACCTAATGGATCTTTTTTATATTAATTTCAGTTTCATTGGAGAAAAGTTTCGTAAGATGTCCGCAAAATAGTTGGTAGAAAACCCATGGATGAAAAAGGACTGCGTCGTGTGTGCTTCCTGTCTTCTATTTAATGTGGGGAAAATTAGACCATTTGTCAGCCTCATAAATGACTGGACAAATTTGTCAACGTTAGTTTACAGGCACAACAATGACGATGGACACAAACATGCCATGACATTGGCAGTAAACTTTATTGATGTCCTGGAAAACGAAAAGCCAACTGTGCTAAGCAGTCAGTCAGAAGCTCACCAGCTAACTGTTCGAAACAACAGACATATTCTCACACAGATAATTAAGACACTGATCGTGCTAGGCAGACAGAACATCGCCATTAGAGGGCACATTGAGGAGCGAAGTATTGTGAACAATTTAGCAGACAATGACCCAATCCTGAAAAATCATTTGAACAAACAGAGTTCTAAGGTTAAATACACATCTCCAGAATTTCAGAATGAACTTATACAAATTTGTGCAAATCAAATCCTGGAACAAGTTACACACAACTGCAAAACTGCCCAAGTGTACTCAATCATGGCTGATGAATGTCAAGAAATTGCAGTGCAAGAGCAACTGTTTGTGTGTGTGAGATTCGTTGCTATTGAAAATGGTCGTTGTTGTGTACACGAAAACTTTATTGGCTTCGTTAAATGCCATTCAACCAAAGGGACAGCTATTGCAGAAGCAATACTACAGAAGTTGGAGGAACGTGGGCTCGATCCCTTGATGATTCGCGGGCAATGTTACGATGGCGCTGCCAACATGTCAGGAAAATTCAATGGTGCCCAGACGGTAATAAAGGCACGCGCCCCTTTGGCACACTACGTGCACTGCAAGTCTCATTGCCTGATTCTTGCTGTAGTACACAGTTCCAAACTTCAGTGTGTGCGCACCATGATGGCAACCGTACAAGACGTCGCATATGCCTTTCAGGTCAGAAGTTTGCTTTAATTACTAATAGTAAAACAAACGTTCAATTGTGATTTGCTAAACTGTATTTTGGGGCCACCTGATTTAAATAATTCAAATCAATGGAAATTATTAATATTTACATAATAATAATTATATATAATTAAGACTTTATACTTGTAATAAACAATTACATTCCATTATAGTGTAATGTGTAATTTGTTATATATCTCATTTTAAAATCGATTATAGGTATACATAATTCGCATTCGTACGATATAGAAAGTACATATGGCCGATATGTTGCACGAAACTGGCTGTCTAACTGTTATTTCAAACAAAATTACTTATTTAGATTCGCCATAGGTTATCTTGATAGGCCTCAAGCAAGAAATTGCAGAAGTTCGATGAAGAATTGATCCAGGATGTCGCCACAAAGCAACGCATGGACGGACGTCAAAAGCTTGCTACTCTCTGTGAGACCCGGTGGGCGGCACGCTCAGACGCTCTAAGCACATTTAAGGATGCATATCCGGTTGTTGTTCACGCGCTTGAAAATCTGCAAAGTGACGGAGATGACAGGGCGGCTGTGTTGCTGACAGCTAGCTTGCGGTTCGAGTTTATTGTGACACTGATCATAACGCGACACATCCTCAGTGCATTAGACGGCATCGTCAACATTTTTCAGAAGGTAATTTTGGCAGCCTTTACTTATTTACAATGCATATTTCAAATACTCAAACCACGCAATTTCCCAAGTAAAATGTTTGAATAATAATAACATTGATATATAGTTAAAATGTAAACGTTATTGTGTATTAGGCGAGAGTTTGTTGATTTCTAGATTCTCGGATCTGCCGACCCGAATTTTTTAAAAAGTGAAAAAAAAATTGTAGAATGAAACCGATATCGTAAAATGACCTAATCTGTTTCACGGAAGGCAGCAAAAAAAAAAACGTTGAAGAAATTACTGAATTTTATATAGCATGCATTGTCGCTGTATATCGCTGTATGATTCATATAATCTGCTCTCTGTTATTTTATACATCATGCAACACTTCAAGTCAGAAGAAAATACTCAATAAACAAAAGTAAGATCTTAGAATCATTGTATTAAATACACATTTATACTTTTATATCAATATTATAATTAACACTTTTCATTTGTAAATATTGATTTATTCATAAGATAAGTATGTTCAGTTAGTTTTTACTTCATTAAACATGCTGTTATACATATAATATGGCCACGGTCCAGCAATATCTGACGTACTGTGTTTAAGTGTGAGCATATTTTAACAGTAGTTTTTACATGATAAACGCTGCCTTTTAATGTTATTATTATTGGTATTAATTTCATGGGTATCATGCAGTGATTAAGTTAATGTTGTGTAATGTTATTTTTGTAAGTAATCATTCACAAAGATTTTAATATCAATGCCCATTTCCATTTGTGAAATTCTAGACATTAATTTACTCAAGTCTGTGTTATGTTTTTCCCTCCTCCAACCGGACACTTTTCCAAAATGTCCGAGAACCAATAAATAAAAAATCTCTGGCCTTATTCTGTCTTGCTCAAACAGTTGTTTTCTCTTATCAAAATTTTGATTTTCCAGGAAGAGATGGACCTGGTGGAAGCTGTGAACGAGGCGCGCGTTGCTATCACCGTTTTGAAAACGAACGACACGACCCACAGGTGTACGAAGGACTTTACGACAGCGCTATTGACACCGCTGTCGCCGTCGAGGTGCGACTATTATGTTATAATAATACATGTACTTATGTAGGCGTAAATTCTAGCATCTTATTCATATAACCATTTGCTTTTTCCCATGAATCTAGAAAGTTACCGCGTAAACGTGAATGCCTAATAAAAAACTAAACTAAAAGAGATATAAGGTTTATCTAAATTCTCTTTAAAAAAAATTAATTAAGCTAGAATAACTTAACTTGATTTCTTTCGGCAGGTTAATCCCACAATTCCTCGCCAGTACAAACGACAGGAGCATAGGGCCAACTATGACTTGAAAACGCCAGCAGACTATTGGAAGGTCTCTGTGTTTTACGTCTTCACTGACCCATCTGATGGTTGAATTACGCGAGCGCGTCGTCGAGAACGACAATGCCTTTCTGGTACACTCGCTGATTCCATCCAAACTTTCAAAGTTGTCTGATGACGACATTTACAAGCTCTTCACCGAATTCGAGTCAGATCTGCAAATTTCACGGGTGAGACGTTGGCGCGCTAGATGGGCACAGGCAGGGACCATAGCACCGTCAACATTGGCTGCGACTCTGCGAGTCAAACCTGGATGCTTATCCAAGCATTGCCGTTTTATTGAAGATTCTGCTTACTATTCCAGCAACATCGGCAACGTGCGAGCGGTCGTTCAGCTGTATGAAGAGGCTAAAAACGTACCTGCGATCAACCATGACAACAGACAGGCTTTCCAGCCTTGCAATAATGCACATACAGAGGGAGAAAGCTATTGACATTGAAAAGGTCGTTAATACATTTTCGGCCGTCAAAAGTAGTAAAATGGAGTTCTATTGATAGCCATAATTGACACTATGATATCTTGCAGAGAACCACTTTACGCAACAGACTTGAAGGCGTGTAGTTCAGACCCCTGTTATAACATACGCATTTCATGTATGTTTGTTTTTAACAATTTTGTTTGAATGACATGTAAAGTAAACGAACTGTGTGCAGGTTATAAAGTAAGTCGAGCATGTATGTGTTGTTTTGTATCTATTCTTTGATTCTTTACACATATCCGCATGAATTGCAGTCATAAATAATACTAAGCAATCACCTTTAACAAACTTCTAACTTCGTATATAGACCTTATGACCGGGCCTACAACACGAAAATGGCCTAGCTACGCCACTGGGTTTTGTGCATTTACCAGTTAATTTTGTACTATGGACAGTTTGTCCTGTGCAGACATCATTTCGTACTGTGCAGTTGGCATTATGTTATGCGCATGTACCGAAACAGCTGTTTTTGAGAAAACAGTGACAGATACTGAAAACAGTGAAATTACCAATACGTATTACCGTAATTGCTCTTAGTTTTTCGGACTCTTAAAAATAATTGATTTTTTTTCGTGTCCAAACATGTAGAAACTAAAAATATCTCAAAATTGCGGGGGTCCGAGTATTTAGAGACACAGAGAAAATATTTCAATTACGTCCGTAAATATCTGGTTTATAACGGCATTTGCAGAATATACGCGGGTAGTACTTTTTAATGATTTTAATTTTCTTTTCTGAAAAATCGGTTATTAATTTATAATATTCTGTTCGTTATTAATTCATAACATACCGTTTAATAACGGTACAATACGTTGTAGCATCTTGGAATATGATTCCAATGTGAACAAACAAAATAATTCGTTAAAAACACGAAGCGTTAATCATTGATTTGAAATATGTGTAAAACAATTTTGTGCATGTGATTTTTTTAGCCTCGTGTACAATGTACACGGACAAGTATAAACTGTGTTCAGAGGATTGCAGGGATAGCTGTATCCTGTGTGAGATAAATTGTATACTACTGAATATGAACTATGAGGATGAAAATGAGTTCATATATATGATGTAAAGGACCGTACAGTCAATACGCTACTGAAAACCGGAAAATATGCTTAAATATTTCGATGCTAATCAAAGACAAATTTAGCTGAATAAATAAACATTTAACTTTTCAGCGGTTGGTTCGTTAAATCCACTTTTGTGTTTTTAGATAAGCTAAACATTGAATTAAATTAACATTATGACTGTTGCAGTTGCTCTGAATATTATATATAGATATAAATAGATAAGTAATAAATGAACTTTTAATATTAGAAATTTGAGTACATGTAAGAGTGTATAAAAACTATTCAACATTTCCACTTTACATATAATTAACTCTTCTTTCAGATGTCGTGTACATGGTGAAGAGAAGCTGTTCATTTGTAACAAGTGCAGATAGTCCTTCCCTACCAATGCAGACCTTCAAAAGCACATGCGGTGGGAAAATGGACAAAAATTGCGTGTGACATATGTGGGTTAGCGTTTGCAGAGAAGGCCAATTTAAAGTCACACCTAGACATACATAAGGGTGAGCTAAACTTGAAATGCCCTTAATGTGACAAAGTATTTCGGCACTGGAGTAGCCTTTCCAACCATAAGAAAGTTTATGACAAAAAACAATCTCACTGAAGTGAACAATTGTGAACTTGTTATATACATGGATATTGTGATATCAAGGAAGTGCCGAGTAATACATTGGAGTAACAAATACGCTCGCGGTTTAATTTTTTTTACAAATTGAACTCACTTTGAAATTATTATTTTATGTTTTGTTGTTTGGTTAACTGCCTAACTATCTTGATTATTAGAGTCTGTGATACAGCGTTTAAGGATTAACAATCGGTTTAATGTTTTGCTTATGCAATATTTTTTTCTGGAATTTTGATTTACATGTTCGATAAGTAAACAAGACTATTGTACGTTGTAAACTTTTAAGTAAAAGAAAGTCTTGCATATCATATATATTAATCATTTAAAAATAGAAATATGTCGCTCCATATGAAAACCTGTAAATACAAACAACGGTTATCTAGACACAACTGTTATATGACCTCAAATGTATATCAATTGTTGAATATAATTAAAATAGTTCAAGAATTTTATATCTGAAAAATATTTGTTGTCACGAAAATGATTTTGAAACAGTAAATGAGATTTTTCCAAATATAAACAACAAATACATTTTAAGAGAACATATCGGTTATCTTCTCCATATATGCACACATCGTGTAACGATAGTGTTATTAATACTAAACTTTACGAGTGTTAAGTGTAGATGACAGTTCTATCTTTCTTTTAATTTAACTTTTCTACCTCTTTTTTTTTAACTTAAAGTATCAATAAATTGAAGATAGTTTTATTTCAAGCTATACCGACTTCGGTAATGCCACGACCCGATCAGGACTTGCATCAGGACGAGACTAAATAATTTTATTTCATTTTAAATTCATTTGTTTGTATTTTGTGCATGTTTCAAAATGATCTCATGTTGTTTATGACCAGGGAGGTACAGAGATGTTTTACGAATTATTTAAAATAGTTATTTTTGATTATGTTTGTTTCATTTGCTGATGATATTTTTATTAATATGTTATGTGATATTATGTTTAGGGAAAATACAGTTTTGCCCATTTAAGCACTGTGATCATTGTCTGTGATTAATTATTTTTGTGTAATAAACAATGGAAATTTTATTAAAGCTGTTTATTTTACATAGGTCAATATACATGTGATTTGATTAGAAAACAAAACTGATACTACTTAATAAATGTTCAATTATCAATTTCTATCATGGTATCATTAAGTTAAACGTATACAAACACAATTGTTACCAACTAACCAAGCTTTACACATTTCAAGTTTACTTAACATACGAATTTTCATATCAATTATTTTCAAAATAATCAGATGAAAGTGACAATAAAACTTGAAAGCAAACAGAAAAACAACATGAAAATGAGAAAGGGAACACTATGAAATAAATCAGCAAGTACTAGTGTCGACTTCTGATCGTTTATTAGTGTTATGTAACCTAAACCAACTTTCAAGTCAACGTATATACGTGTATTTGAGTTTCCGCTTGTACATACGAAAACTGTTTAGTGATTAAAAATAAGTTTATTGTGCGTTTAAAAGCAATGGTTGTTCTTAACTTTTATTCCATTTTAAATACAAATATATGTTAATTAACTTCATTTTGTTAATTGTATTTATGACACTATATCTGTTCGTACATACACACTTTAAGTAATGATTATTGAAACAACAGCTACAAATTTAGAACGGTCGTCATGGTATCATTAAGTCAAACGTATAAAGAAGCTTTAAACATTTCAGTTTTACTTGACGTATACAATGATATTTATATATAAGTGAAGACTATTAAAAAAATAAATATTTATACGGATGGCACTTAATATTATACTGTTTCGTTCAAAGTAATACATTCGTCCTGAACCACTTTAAGTATCTCTTCCTAAAAATATTATATATATATTAAGTTATTTTACGTATTTTATTAAATGTTTTGAAAAAAGATCACTCGTGTCATATTAAACAAGTAATCAATTTTAACACATGCATGCACTTACATCAAACATGTATGTATTTGCATTTACATCATGGTATATACCACTACATTATTGAACTAAGAGTCATATATTTGTAAGTCCCATTTTTGAGGTTACAAGAGTTTATGATTCATTCATTCTCGCCCTCTTCCATCTAACATAAATCCCGTCTTTCTGTATCGAGTTTTGGTCCATACAAACAGTCCCACCTTTCTTCTTTGTTTGACGACGATCAAACATATGGTCCCCGTAAGAATGAAATGTTAACATGGCAACATAGATATTTACTACATAAGCATATAAATTATGTTATACTTAACGTAATTAATAACTGATAACGATTTTTTTGCGAAAATAATCAACATCCAAAATCGTTCGGAATAAATATACCTGTGTCTATTCAGATTTGCCCTGCTCTGATAAATTTTGTTACAGCAAGTGTAGCTCTTCCCTGTCCCGTTGCGGTTGGTTTCATGCTGGCGCAGTGTTCACTTATTTGCCATTCCCTTGCCACAATATTGGCATATTTGTTGATTGAAATGCTCCATCTGAAACATAAAAGTATTTTTTTTTTTTTTACATGTTTAGGTATAAAAATGTGTGGTCGTTCGCATACAATTTCAGAGTGTGGTCGTTCGCATATTTCAAAAGTTTGTCATTATGCATTTTGGACAATGTCTAGAATCATTTTGCAACTCAGATTGTCTCAAATTTGCCATTGTTAAGCTACTTACGCATTTGTTCTATAATAAATCAATTGCAACTCGACGTTTTATAACAAAACACCCATATTTTAAGAGCATGGGCGGTCGTCTACATCGTCGAATCGAAATTTGTCTTTGAATGTTTTCGGAAAGTACAGTACCTAGGACCACAAACAATATACCGATAGAAAGCGGAAACAGTGGTGCATTCGGTGCACCAGTCCTTCTTTTCAATATCAAATGATTAAATAAGAAAACATCAAACAATACCTTCTGACTTGACGTTAGTTGGTCCAGGAAGCTGTGGTTGTTCGCATTTGTGGTCACGTGATAACTTTTGTTCACTCGCATTGACATAACGACTTACGAACTGTACATCACGACTTACGAAATTCACATGACGACTTATCAAATGTACATCACAACGTACGAAATGCACTTAACGACTTATAAAACACATTACCATCTACCAAAGGGACACGATTAATTAAATGCACACAATGATTTACCGAATGCACATCACAATGAAAACGAGTTATCAAATGCACACAACGACTCAACATTATGACAATTGCACAGAACGAAATGTGTGTGCACAAAATAAAATGTCTTTAGTACACAACAACTTGATAAATGCACATAACATAATGACAAATCCACAGAACGAAATGATGTATGTTAAAAACAAAATGTCGTTAGTACATAACGAGTTAGTAAATGCACATAACATAATGACAAATGCACAGAACTAAATGATGTACGCACAAAAAATGACGTTAGTACAGAACGAGTTAGTAAATTCACATAACATAATGACAATTGCGCAGAACGAAATGATGTATGCACAAAACAAAATAGCGTTAGTACAGAATTAGTTAGTAAATGCACATAACATAATGACAAATGCACAGAACGAAATGATGTATACACAAAACAAAATGTAATTAGTACAGAACGATTGGTCGAATGCACATAGCATAATGAAAACTGTACAAAACAAAACGGTGTTTCTACAGGACACAATGTAATTAACACATAACAACTTGGTAAATGCACAGAACATACAGGCCAGTGCCATCAGAAGGCGGCATTGGTGTCCCATAGATATCGCTGGGCAGTGGCCATATTTTACGTATAACAGCATGTTTAATAAATTGAAAACTAACTTAATATATCTTATTAATAAATCAATATACAGTAATGAAATTTGTTAATTATAATATTGATATAAAATAATAAATGTGTATTTAATACAATGATTTTAAGATCTTAATTTATTTTTACTGAGTATTTTCTTTTGACTTTAAGTGTTGCATGATTTATAAAATAACAGAGAGAATATGAATCATACAGTGATATACAGACACAATGCATGTAACATACAATAAAGTAATTTCTTCAGCGTTTTTTTTTGCACTCCGTGTAACATTTTTAAACCCTTTCACAGGGTTATATTTACGATATCGGGTACATTCTACAATTATATATATATTTTTTGTGCTTTTTGGAAAAAAAATCGGGTCGGCGATCCGAGAACCAAGAAATACAAAAACTCTCGCCTACTGCAATTTTACGCTCTGAAGGTACCAATGTTGTACACGTACATGCAGATATTTGTACGCAAGTTGTGCAACTGTTGTATTTCTTATTTGATTATTTTTCTACCAAATAAGCACATTTACATGCGTCATCTTTAAAGGTCTCTATCATGCAAATGCCAATCTCAGTAATGCCAAACTCAGCATCCCATTCATCATGACGTCAATGATGTTATATAATTATGCATGATAAGTAAAAATGTGTATTACCGGGTACCCGCGGATAAATGGCGACCGGGTTCCCGCGGGTGCAAATTTACTACTCGCCCAGACCCTAATCATTAAACATTGTTATTTTCAATGTTTGATTGGTTAGTACCGTATGCAACACGTTGGGATTTCTACAACTAACCGAAATTGTTATTTAGCGTTGTCCACGTTTCGCGGGAAAACGACGCTTTATGTTTGACGCCGTATACAAAATGACGTCGTGTAACGCGACGCTCGTCAACAAAATGGCAGCGACCGTAAAGGCGCTTTATGCGCTCGCGTTTTAAGGTTAAAATGAAAGTTTAAAAAAATGTCTATCGTTCTACCGAGACGAAAGAAGAAGAAAGATTTCTTCGTGCCACGAAAGTCACTTCAGGAGGTTAAAGACGTAATAGGACCAGCTTATTTTGATTCAACATTACTGGAATGCTCGAAAAACGCAGTAGAGTTAACAAAACTTATTCACCTCTTTGAAGATATAGACAAGGAACGGACAAGGGTAATACGTGAGATAGATCGTCAGGAAAGGATCTTAATGCGATCCGTTAAACACACGTTTGCGTCTTCGGGAAGAAGCAAAAAGGAATCGCAGCATCAAAAGAACATCGATCTTCTTGAAACAAAACAGGGTATCGAAACGCTTGATGGGAAGCTGGTAACACCTGGTTTCCGGTACACGTCTTGTGGTGATATCAAACCGTCGTCGATATCACTACCCCTGTGTCAGTTAGATTCAGACAGTGATACCGACACTGATAAAAACAAATACATAGCTGAGTGGGAGAACACATTTTCTAGCGACACAAACCGCGCGTCACATCCGACTATAAGAGTTACTAACATGGATTCAGGCAACAGAGTTTCAGATTATGAAAGCATCGATTATGACGAAGAAATAAAGAATCTTCAGATAGTGATCGACGATATGTGTCGAGAACTGGAGAAAAGCAAATTAAATCTCAACGACAAGGTGCTGACGCAATCGGAAAGTAAACTGCGCCCATTTTTACGGTCTCACACAACGGACTATCGCAGCCCGGATAATTATTTGACATTTCTACAGATTCCAGATAGACATAATTTTCTCCACAAAAGGTCCTCCCATTCTAAGCATTCGAAAGGCGACCTCTACCGCCGAGCGGTCTCCACTCCGTCCCATCGCTCGTGCGTAGGTTGTCAGTTTAGAATAAAACAGCAGAGCGACGAGCTGAATAAAATCCGAAAGGTCGACGAAGCTAAAAACGTTTTAAAACGTAAGTGGAGTTATGTACCCCATGGAAAATACGTCCAGTCTTCAACCGTGCTGACGTCATCAAAGGCACTCGATTCGTCATCAACGTCTATTCCATCAACGTCAATCAGGAGCTTTCACCGGAAGAAGTCGTCGCATGCGGCGCCGTCTGGTGACGACGCATACGACAATATAGACGCAAGGGGCAGACAATCCGTTGTGCACTTCAAAACGCAGACAGACGCTGATAAGGAAGACGTTACCAAAATCAAAGTGCGTCATAGAACGCATGTCAAAAGCGCTTCAGATATATGCTACCGAGAAAGGTAAAATACCTGGGTAAATGAACATTAACTGCATAACATACAGGGATAGAAAAGGTTTGAACATGTCCAGGAATCTATAACTGAAACTGAGGTCAGGGCCCGTACTCACCAACCTATTCTTAGACTTAAGACTAAGAATAAAGAATATTCTTGAAACTGTTCTGTTCTATGAGCGTTATAGATTTGAATATTACTTTATTACTTAATGTTCACCAAATCTAATTACTGCATTCTTCATATAGAACGATTTGTTAATAACATAAGCAACATTGATACCAAGCATTTTTGCAAACGCAGAAGTATTTTTCTTGAGTCTGTGTATGTTCTTTATTCTTAAGTTTAAGAATGGGTTGGTGGATACAAGCCCAGGTAAGAACGGTCAGAATATCTCATCAATTATGGTTCGTCATCATTATCATCGCCGTCGCAATCACCATCCTTTAGAAGCATCATTAGCATCGTCATTATTACATTATAGGCCATCAACTACATGCAGTTCAAACACCAGAACAAAAAGCGCACAAACCGGAAGTACGAATGGCGGTCCGGAGATCGAGCTTCGTGTGGGTCTCAGCCTCGACTCCGCTATTTCCGGGAGGTCCAGCGGCCGGACGGCGTCTCGGAACGTCTCGCGCATGCTCATTGACTACGACTCCAGGCTGATGTTTCTCAAGGAGTTGCAGGCGAGTTGTACTTACAGTTTGTATTACCCGTGGCAGGGTGGTAATATTTTTGCCTACGTGGGTTTGACTGTTTGTTTACGCAGAATGTTTTAAACGGATTTGCATGAAATTGAGTGTGAAGGTTGGAAACGGGTCGATGAACAAATTATTGTAATTTGATCTGGAATTCACTGGAAATTCAGTTGATAAGTTCTGGAAATTCTGTTGATAAGTTGGCGGACACACGCGTTCTCAGAGAGCTTTCCAGTTGTGAATGCTTGTTTGTGCACGCATGTGTACTGACTATGACTCTAGACTGAATTTTCTCAAGGAGTTGCAGGCCAGTCGACATTTCTTAATGTCCGCGTGTGCGCGTATGTGTGTGTGTGAATTTCATAGTCTAAGAGGTCAATAGGTTTCATGCCGGTGTCGAGTGTGTGTATTTCAGTTTCTGAGGTTCTTTCGCACACATTTCCGCGGAGCCGGGTTTACTCCTTAATGTACTTAATTTGCATTTTAGACACACGGATGTATGGAACTGGCGGAGTGCTCGGAGGAACCCCACCCCTTTGATATGGTGATCACTACTCAGACTCTAACGTAACTGCATACGTTTTACTCAAATCAGCCGTACATTACCCAAATTTGGTGGCAGATCCGATAAATAATTAAGAAATAATGGCCTTTTTGTGTTTCCAGGTTGAGCACGAGAAACTGTGCGACATGCGCGTCAAGAGTTTCCTGACCACCTTACAGCCAGCGAAGAAGCAACACTAAACCGTCCACCTACAGTGACACGTGATTGTGACACGTGAGTGCGGTGCGTTTGTCGAGGGAGGAGCCATGTGCATAATGGTGTATAATGGTGGGTTTGACGACTGGGGTCAAACGTGGACACGAGGCGTGCCGCTTTCGTTCATGCATCAAAATTAAAAGCCGAACGTTGAAACTTGTAAATGGTCCTAACTGTCCAAAGTATACATGTATCATGTTTTTATCCATGCCGCTATCAAAATAAATATGATTGTACTGACTTCCCATGCTTTTTTTTTAAGACCACCATCACAATCATAGTCATGATCGTCGTCATCATTATCAGCATCACCACCAACATTTTCATCATCATAATCACCGCCCTTCATCATCATTAAACATGTCATCATCGTCCTTGTCAGTAACATAATCAACATCAGCACCATCATCTGTCAATATGACCATTCATCCAAATTTTAACGGCTGTCCGCTAATCTGGAAATCAGGTTGTGAGTAACTCATCCCTGGACAATGTGATTAACACTAAGTAGATGATATGCATAGTTTTTTATTTTATTAGTGCAGTAGGAATTTTCTGTTAAAACTAACAAACTTCACATTAATGTAATCATTTTAACACTCTGTTTATATTATAAATAACAGCTGGTAATGTACAATAGCAAGCAAAGTAAATCAAAATGCAACTATACATGTGCAACGCTGGAACTAACAACAATAAAATAGTTTACGCTGCTATGCATAATACAGCATAGTTAAAACATCAATATGCACATACAGCATAGTTAAAACACCAATATGCACATACAGCATAGTTAAAACATCAATATGCACATACAGCATAGTTAAAACACCAATATGCACATACAGCATAGTTAAAACACCAATATGCACATACAGCATAGTTAAAACACCAATATGCACATACAGCATAGTTAAAACACCAATATGCACATACAGCATAGTTAAAACACCAATATGCACATACAGCATAGTTAAAACATCAATATGCACATACAGCATAGTTAAAACACCAATATGCACATACAGCATAGTTAAAACACCAATATGCACATACAGCATAGTTAAAACACCAATATGCACATACAGCATAGTTAAAACACCAATATGCACATACAGCATAGTTAAAACATCAATATGCACATACAGCATAGTTAAAACACCAATATGCACATACAGCATAGTTAAAACACCAATATGCACATACAGCATAGTTAAAACACCAATATGCACATACAGCATAGTTAAAACACCAATATGCACATACAGCATAGTTAAAACATCAATATGCACATACAGCATAGTTAAAACACCAATATGCATATAAAGCATATTTAAATCGTAACTAAAATATTCTATATTTAAGAACAAAATTTAAGATAAAAGCGCTATTGTGTTAGTTATGTTCTGTTTAAAATTGACATTAAATTAGTTCAGATGTATTTAACATTCATGCTGTGCAAACATTTCTGATCAAATTGCTAAAGCAACGATTGGAAAATTTTGATATTTTTGTTTGCTTTTTAATAATATATGTATTTTTGCTTCATTCATTTTGAAATATTAAATATCAATAATTCATCAATTTCAACATAATTAATTGGACATTGTAACTGAATATTTTACTGATTACTAAAATTTTTTCTTAAACAATGTATCTGACTAAAATGAAATAAGTGAAAACAATGTTAAAACAAATTAAAAAGGCAAACAAAGTCTACAGTTAATGTAGATAAAAATAAGCAAAGTACAGATCTGCAAAAAGACAGGTTTCATTAGTTGTTTACATCATACTGGTAAAATCAATTCATATAAATAATTGTAAAAAAATATTCTCCATTAAGAAAAATACAAGTATATACACAACTAAAAACAACAGCAGCAATAAGCCCAAAAAAAAAAACACAAACAACTTAGTACACTTCAAAACGATTGGCACAAATTGAAAAGACGGAGAAAGAATATGAAACTGTAAAAACAAAAACATGTTTTTATTATATAGCAAAAATTTGTGACTTGTATCTCGTAAATACTGCTATGAGTTATATCATACAATGAGGCACGTTGTGGGAAAACCGGACTTAATGCATGTGCGTAAAGTATTGTCCCGGATTAGCCTGTGCAGTCCGCACAGGCTAATCCAGGACAGCACTTTCCGCCTACAGTGGATATATGTTTAGAAGAGACTTCCTTGAAACAGAAAATACCATAAAAGCGGAAAGTGCCATCCCGGATTAGCCTGTGCGGACTGCACAGGCTAATCTGGGACGGCACTTTATGCACATGCATTAAGTCCGGTTTTCCCACGACGAGCCTCCAATGCATTATCGGTAAAGTGCCAAGACTCGCCAAGGCTCGTGGATCAGGCTTTTAAAGTCTCGCTAAATAAACTTATCTTTATTCACCACTAACCTAGTTTTCTCTATATCTCACACCAAATGCAGTTATTAATTTTCTGATACACAATGTAAGGCATGATCTAATAAGACCACTCATGCAATAAAACATGATTTTGCACTCAAATCAACACATATCCTCTAAATCATAAACATAACCAAAATACAGCAGCATAATTATATGTCACAATTGCTTAAACACAACATACAACCTTTTGTATGCAATAACTAAGCATAAGTGGAAAGAAGCATTTTTTATCTAAAGTTTACCCAGTCCTCAACCAAGACTTCCTCATTTCATGCTGAATATTATTTTTAAAACTTAAAACTTTTCCAGTCAAGCTAAATGTTTCAAGGTTAAAAACTGTAGACGGCAAATTGGTAGAAACACATCGGCGTGTCCATGCATATTCTGATGCCAACTAAATAGTATAGGCAGCATTTTACCTATCTACTTGGGGAATGGACCCTGTCCCAGTCAAATTGGGAAAATTGGCATCGTTCTCAACAACATTGGGAATTTGATCACTTTCATCAAAAATGCCAAAAAAGGAGGTAAAAACAATAAGTTACATAAATTAAACTCTGAAACAACCTATTTCATTGATACTTTCACTTGTTCTTATTGTTTCGTGCAAGCCATAAAGTACACTGTGAAATGGCACAAATTTTACACGTTGGTAAGGAGCAATTTAATACCTCTTTCCTGGGAGAAAAAAGCAAACCTGAGCAATTTGATGATCTTTTAAATAAAGCTGACTCATCTAATATGAAATGAGCAAAATATTAAAGTCAACCTAACTTCAAAGCCACTTGCACATGCGGTTTTATATAATAAATTACAGGTATGTAACATTTGATTGACAAGTTCTCTAAAATCGTAAAAGAAGTTGTGCTCAGGTGAGCTAAAAATAAATGCAGTGAATGTCAAATAATCTGGCCTAATTTGTCTTAAAAATTGTAAAGGATACTTCCCAAACCAAAACAAACATGTTCTTTACCCACTAAAAGGGCTTAACCTCAAAATATTATGTACACAAATTTGGCATGTTTTCTGACCTGTTAAGAAACAATCACACACAAAATGGCACTGTGATACTACCTTAGGTTGATGAATGTACTGCTTTTACTAACACTGGAGAAGATACCAGGAAAAAAAGATGTGTTACAGACACACATGCACCCATGCCACATGTTCGGACACAGACAAAGGGCGTGTCGCCAACACTTATATTTGCCACACATTTATTTTCACATAATTATATTCTATAGTGGAAAAAAATGACAAAGGGCCAAAATTATGCCAACATTGGTCGCAGCCAAAATTCCTTCCTTAACGATCACCTACACGATAAGGTTCTACAGCTGTGAAAGCAGTTTAAGAGGAGTTAAGTCCATAAAATTTCGGGAAGTATATATTTTATAGTGGAAAAAATGACATAATTCTGCCAAAATTGATCGCAGCCAAAATTCCTTCCTTTATGATCACCTACAAAATTTTGGGACATACGAACAGACGCCCGTATAGACATGTGCAATGCTCAATGCCTTCCACTTTGTGGGGGCATAAAAATCTTTTCAAATCCCTACAAAGTGGAAAATTACTGAAAACTACACCAAAAATGAGTAAGACATTCAATATTGCTATATGTATTCATAAGCTACTAGACATAAGCACCAGAACAATTCAAATCATCACAGCCTAAAGTGCTACATTAGTATTAGTAATATTTAGTAGTATTTCCAGTGGTTAGCATTCCACGAGAGAATATACATGTTGGAATGATCCGGTAAATCGTGACCATTTTCAAGGTGTCCCTCAGAGTCTTCCGGCTTTTCATCCTTCTGCATAACGCGTTTGATCATGTCGAAATATCCTTGACCCACCGTGACGACACCAGACAAGGAATCGCTCACTTCGTTGTCAATGCTTTGAGTCATTCTGTATGAATTACAGGTGGGACCGATCGGGAGAATGTTCCGGCACAAATCATTGCCGTGGCAACGAAATATTGAGCGCAACTTCATAGTGCTGGCGTCTGCTACGAATATGCAGCCCCATGTGGTACTCACATAAAGAAACGTTTGGTACACCAACAGCGATAACACCTGGGCATTGCCAACTGAAACAACAAGAAATGCATGATTATAATCTCTGAACCATCAAAATGTAAAATTAAGCTAGAAAGCACTCTGACAGTGCAGACATTGATCCATATCACACTAGAATAAATCTAATGAATTGTTCATTGGACCGTTCCCAATGTTCTTGGAAAATTTCATGCAAATCTGTTCATAACATTTTGCTAACTAACAAATAAACAAACTGACAAACAAACACAGGGTTGCCAGCACCTGGGGCCAAAAAAAATTCCCTGACTTTTTATGACTTCCTTGACTAAATCCAGTTTTTCACTGACCAAAACCACCCAGTGCAGTGCATAAATGAATAAACGTGATAAAAAAGATTGTAATGCAGGGAAGTTCATAATGACTATGTTCGATACAGGTATCATAATATTTTCGGTTTTGCCAGTCTGAGAACCGATTGTGTTTGAAAAAGACTGATTGAAATGACTGGTATTTGGTCCGGCCAGTTTTCTTAAAATTATCCAGTCGCTATAAAAATTGTGATAATCCACTGATTCCAATACACAATACACACATTTTATGGCCCAAATGCATTGTAGGTGCAAACGCCAGTGGATCAGTGATGCGTGAATGACCCCAGTCGTGTCATTATCGATCAATAATTGGAGAGTTTTTGCTGTAGCCTGTTGACTGTGTACATATATTACTGACACCGATCGGTCTCTGATGTCAATATCAGATTGTACTTCTCCACGATAAAATCGTGTCTGGTTACTATAGAGACTGATAATAGCAGCAGCATGTAATCCTCGTGGAAAACGTGCATTTTATGTACTGTGCTGCATTCATAATGATATAAAATATTCATAGTAATATGAAATCTAACTAAACATCGTAGTAAAAACATAGTTCAATACAATTTAAGTTTATTTGTTAGTCGGCTTTATTGACGTTCATGACGTCACATAGTTTTAAAGTACAAAGTGACCATATTGTATTACATTATATTTTAACTTTAGTTCAGCAAAAGTCATATAACAGACATAGAAATTAAAAGTTTATTGAAAATTAAGGTATGGAAACTTTGTAGTTTATAATTATAATTAAAATACACAGTTTCGCACCTTATTTTTCGCATACACATAATTCGGATACAGAATGGGCGTTTTTTTTTGTACTTTTTGAGTTGCATTATCTTTAAATGTTTGTGAAGTTAAAAATGATGGATACACAAAATGATGGATACACAAAATGATGGATACACAAAATTCGCATGATTGGTGGACCTCAGGACCGATTGACTTCCTAGAAAAATATCCCTGGTTCGATACCTGGCTCGATTGAAGCGTAAAGTTCTTACCATTTAACCTCGTCGTGAATGCCGTCTCAAGTTTCGGAATGCAGGTGGAGCAGTCGAGTTCACCCATCTTCTCGTTGGAGTCGGTGTTCCACATGTACACCTTGTTACCTGGTACAAGGAGAGAAAAAATTGATTACATGGACTGAACTGCTTTATTAACCGTAACTTGTACTTTAAATACTTGATCACACGGTCTAAAGTGCAATATTAACTGTAAATTTTATTTATCAAACCTAAAGAGCGATTTTTCATTTAAAGTACTGCCTACCTAGGAATACTAATATGACAAAATTAGCTAGAAAACGTACAAATAACACAAAAGGAGTAATCCTGTTTATTCCTGTTTAGATTTGCACAATTTATTGGTGTCTATTAGCCTACAACAATAGTTGCCTCAAGCAATTTTCCTCAGCTATACAAGGTTAAAATGTCTAAAAACAATAACAATATTTTGGAAGTCTTAAACACATCTTGTGTTAGTTATCCTTATTAAAATGTATAAATCACTGTAATACAGTGGGACTATGTTATATTCAAAATGTAATAACCTATTCATATTTGAACAGCTTTTTGTCAAATTTTGTTAGTGTTTTGTTACACCACACAACGCTGTGACTGACACCACATAATAAAATTGTGTAAAGTCTGAAATTTGAGGCAAAATGTGATTTTGATACCAGGATGAGTGGAATACTGTACCAGGGTAGTTGTACGTCCAGGCATGCCCTGCCAACGAGGGGCTGTGTTCGGGCGTGGCTATCAGCCAGCACAGGACGTTGTCCCCACAGCTTGTGTTGGTCGGCTGGAGAAATGTCTTGCACTCTGACTTGCTGGGATTGTCGCCATCCAGGACCATTGTCCGCCCTTCGTTAACTCCGACCCATATCTGGTGACTGTAATCGAATGTGCAGATAGTGTATAGACAATTTTAAAGGCAAATTAAGATTTTCGGAACAATATTTCATAGTAATTATACCTAAATTTAAAGCAAATTAAGATTTTCTGAACAATATTCATAGTAATTATACCTAAATTTAAAGCAAATTATGATTTTCTGAACAATATTTCATAGTAATTATACCTAAATTTAAAGCAAATTATGATTTTCTGAACAATATTTCATAGTAATTATACTGAAATTTTATCCATACCTATGTCCATGGCTCAGTGTAAAGGAAAATCAACTAATTATTTTTTACATGTAAGTTACTAAACTATTTTTCAGTATATAAAACTAGTTGTAAGACGTTTAAGAGGTAGGAATAATGAAAGTGTGACTTATAGCTAATGTGTCTATATACCGATGCGATTGGTGTAGCTCTTCTGGATACCTGTTTTTTGATTGGACGATGGCTGCACAAGATGCACTCCTGACCATCGGGATGCTTTCAGTCTTCCGTAACTTCCCGTCTTGAAGCGACAACAACACCAACGTCGTCTGATGAGCATTATTCCTGGCCAAGATCACAACTCGATCTCTGAATTGTGGGAAGTAGGTCATCGTGCAGACATACTCGACCTGGCCCAGTGAAAGTTGTTCACTTTCCAATTTCACAAAGTTTGTAGAACTAAAAACAAAGATGAAGGAGTTTACATGTCAGTTATTTTCACATTGATAATGTTTAATCTTAAACTTAAGACAAAGAATATAAGAGAATACAAGATTCTATGTTTGATAAAGACACATGCCCCAGGTTGGTGCTGGGTAGCCCAAATTAGGTCAAGGTCAAAACGAGGTTGGGTGATATGGGCCGATTGGAAACGGTCATAAGTAAAAACTGTAAATATCCAAGTGTTGTAGTAAGCGTTGTTGGTGCTAGACAAAACGGTGAAATCTAGTTAACCAAGAAATGGCTCTTTTGAATTATTAAAAGTCCAAATTAGTTGAAGGTCAAGGTCAAAGTAAAGTCGGGTGATGTGGGTGGCTTGGGGATGGTCATAAGCAACAACTTCGTAAGTATTCAAGTGTTGTAGCAAGCGATGTTGGAGCTAGACGAAATCGTAAAATCTAGTTAACCAAGAAACAGCACATTTGAATTATTATAAGTGCAAATTAGGTCGAGGTCAAAGTGAGGTTGGGTGATATGGGTGGATTGGGAATGGTCATAAGTAACAACTGTGTAAATATCTAAATGTTGTAATAAGCTGTGTTGGTGCTAGACGAAACGGTAAAATCTAGTTAACCAAGAAATGGCACTTTTGAATTATTATCAGTCCAAATTAGGTCAAGGTCAAGGTCAAAGTGAGGTTGGGTGATATGGGTGGATAGGGAATGGTCATAAGCAACAACTGTGTAAGAATCAAAGTGTTGTACTAAGTGATGTTGGTGCTAGACGAAACGGTAAAATCTACTCAACCTTTTTACGGGCAGAAGGACGGATGGACGGAAGGAACGACGGACAGGACAGGATGATCACTATATACTATATACCTCCTGCATCAAAATGCCGGGGGCATAAAAAGCAAAATACCGCAGCCCTGTCAGTTTAATTTAGAGATATGAAGAGAAGAAATTTACAATCCGGGTACCCCAAGCGGAATTCCACATTGGTACCTGTGTACCTGTAGTTGTTATTTATCTTGAACACAAACACACACAATAGTCACCTTGTGTTGTGTCAAAGAGCAAGTTTAAACAGGATTTTGGAAACTGTTACTGTTGGTATTTGAATATAAATAGTAACTAGGAAAGCACTGTTTGGTAATAAGCCATTCTTACATAGTAGAAATATATAGTATACTAATTTGTTAAATGTTTGAAAATAACAAGAGCTGTCTCATGACAGCGCTCGACTATTCATTACGCTTTGATAGTATATATATATTCTGTCAGTGACCTCACATAATGATCATGAAAACGAATGTGAAATTTCAATTGAATAACTGTAGTAGTTACAGAGATATATACTTGTTGCACGCAAACCTAAATTTTCTAAGTACAAAAAGGGGCATAATTTGCAGGTCAGAGTTATGGCCTTGGTTAGTTAAGTTATATAATGACCCTGAAGACATATATGAAGTTTCAATTGAATATCTGTAGTAGTTATAGAGATATAAAGTTGTTGCATGCAAACTTTAACCTCAATTTTTTAGGTAAAAAACGGGGCATAATTCTTCCAGGTCAGAGACATGTGTGAAGTTTCAATAGAATATCTGTAGTAGTTACAGAGATATGTACTTGTTGCACGCAAACCTTAACCTGACTTTTCTTAGTACAAAAAGAGGCATAATTCTGCTAAAATGCTAGTCATAGTTATGGGTCTTGGCCAGTGGCCTTATATAATGACCCTGAAGTTTCAATTGAATATCTTTAGTAGATATAGAGATATGGAGTTGTTGCACACAAATTTTATCCTGAAATTCTAAGTACAAAAAGAGGCATAATTCTGCTTAATTGCAAGGTCAGAGTTATGGGCCTTGGTTAGAGACCTCACATAATAACTCTGAAGACATGTGTGAAGTTTCAATTGAATATCTGCAGTAGCTACAGAGATATGGACATGTTGCACACAAACCTAAACCGGGTGAAGAGTCGAGCTACAAATTTGTGTAGTCTTCAGCTTATGCAAAAGCTGTTGTAAAGATTAAATACAGCATGGCAACGGTAACAGGTTTCCTACCTAGGTAGCAAGGTCTTGAGTACTCATCCAAACATAAGTTCACACACCTGTATATATGTAGCCCACCGAAGAAATCGAGACACCAGACTGTTGGGCCAACCGTGCACAGCGCCACTAACTTTAGGTCATGAATTACCTCCTGTAATAACAATTGAGTACAGTTTAAAAATGTACTTACGCTTATTTTTTTGTTTTTGTTTTACATAAATCTGATTTTCTGTTATAAGAACAATTTACTATTATTTGCTTTATATTATATCTTGCGCTTGTACAAGAACATTGTTTGTCTACAAAATTACATGTTTTCCACACTACTTAAACATACACACTATAAAACAAGATAAAAACATTGTCAAAGATTCGAGCTCAAACATTTTATTCTGAGTCTATGAATTGTTTATAATAAATATGTTCAGAAAAAAACATGTATCTTGAAAATATACTGTAAAGTCTCATTCAAAAATACTTTCGACACCAATTTAAAACACAAAACAATGAAAAAAAACAAAAACAAATGGCGTTATTATAATACATGTTTAATTGAAATGCAGAGGCTTGTTTATTATGATACAACTACAAATGAGTGAAATAATTCAATAAATTTGATAAACTACTCAATACTTAACCAGTCAGTCTCAAATTGCCAAATGAGTTCCAAATAAAATTTTATTACACGATTACAACATATATAATCTATGTTTTTGTACACTCTTTAGTTTTGGACACCATCAAAGTCAGCCTAAATATTTATTTTTTATATCCATTTCCACTTCTTTGTAAATTGGACATATTTCGAATTGTTTTTATATGTGTCCAAACAGATAGATTATATAGATCAATTACCATATTATCTCCAATACATTTCCAACCCGTAATCTAACCTGTACCTGATGTCTAATACACTTGTTGTTGGTGTTGTAGGAAAAGATGTCCATTCTGTGAGTGTTTGGATCGTGGTTGAGCAGCGACAATATCCACACCTGGCTCTCCACTCCAGTCTCATCTGTGAGTGTACATTTCATATAGACCAAAACCCCGCTTTACGACCACCTCGATTTTACGACCACCCCGCTAAAGCGAACACTTTTTAAAAGACCCGATTGTTTCCTTATATATTTCAATGGACGCAAACCCCGATTTTACGGGCACCCCGCTATTACGACCACTAATCCCGGACCGAAAGTACCAAATACTTCTCAAAATAACCCCGTTATTGCGACCAGTGTCATTTGGTCGTTGACACTTAACATCATTAATTAACAACATATGTCGTGGAAATAACCAACTGCTAAAGCGGTATAAAAGGAGAGTGTGAAACAGAATGGTACAAATGTTTTGATAAGGGATTAACAAATTGACTGTGTATTAGATTACGTTAATTGACACTAGCTGACAGCCAGTGGGTAACACTGATGAATGCTGAACCTTAAATGGACTTAGTGAAATCAAGTTTTAATTAATTTCCGACTTAATGTTAAGTTCATATTCATAATATAAGTTACATAATTTGTATTCAATAAAATTTATTTATTGAAAACATATCGGAAATAACGTCTATTCAATATTCATTATTTTCATTAAAATTATACAGACGTATGCATGTACTGACTCGGTGATCTGCCGTACCTCGATAATACGACCACCCCGCTATAAAGACCGCTTTTATTAAGACCCCCACGTGGTCGTATTAGCGGGGTTTTACTGTATGAGGCGTGTCGTTGGAAAAAAGGCTTAATGCATGTTCGTAAAGTGTCGTCCCGGAGCCTGTGCAATCCGCCTATACTGGATTTATGTTTAGAAGACACTTCATTGAAACAGAAAATACCATAAAAGTGGAAAGTGCCGTCCTGGATTAGCCTGTGCGGACTGCACAGGCTAATCCAGGACGACACTTTAAGCACATGCATTAAGCCTGGTTGTCCCACGACATGCCTCATATGCTTTGAATGTATAGTTGTTAATCAGCTTTTCAACAACGGATTAAGTTCTGGTTCAACTTTTTAAAACAATATTCAAAATTCAAAATTACCAAAAAAAACAAACCATCCAGAATTAAGAAATGTAAAACACAAAATACCCGTGCTGAATGAAGACGACATGTCCACAAATGTCGAACACGCTGACAGAACGGAACACTCGGTTTCCATGGTGACCACATCTGCCAGATGGCAGAACTGGGGCGTGGCAGCCATGTCGCGCACCTGGGCGGCAGACGGACGGTTGCTGGGGTTGTGGTCCCAGCAGATGGTCATCAGGTCCAGCATGTGGGACGGATAGATGGCCTCCTGGATGTGTGCAAAATGAAATGTTGAAGGAAACATTTTTTTCGAGATACTACCGAATTCAACTGCAAACACCAACAAATATTCGGAGTTATTTGAGAAAACTCAATTATGTAAAAGACAGGGAGAGTTTGGACGTGAAAGACAGAGGGAACGACATAATATTATGAGACAGATATTCCAGACAAAAGACAGATATACCAGCCTGATAGGAACAGGTGAGATGAACAGAAAGATGGCCAAATTGGGACAGGATACGATCAATAGAAGTACCTGTATTACAGTGTGGAGTGTGAGTCAAACAAGAGACACAGAGGATATTTGTTTGTTTTTGGTGAGGTAACACATTATATCATCACTGGAAAGGGAGACAATTAATATTTTCACACCTAACACAAACACATTTTCTTTTTATTTTATGCTATAGTTTTTTTTTTACTTTAAAAAAAAAGTAGTCCAGCACAGTGCGTGATATAAGGATTTATCTCACTGATATTTTTCTATATTTCACTACTTAGCATAAAATAATGAATAATAATCAATACTACGTACCTCAGTGGTGAGTGTGGGTCGTCCCCCACCTAGGATGTGCATGCTGATGTTGTGAATCTCCTCCAGAGGCTGTCGACACGTCAGCAGCTCAAACATGAACATCCCAAATGAGAAAATGTCCACCTGAAAGCCAGACATTATGTGCACCAGGATTATAATTGTCTCCAAGGACATAAGCTACCGGTACCCAAAATATGCCTATTAAGAATAATGCATGTCGAAAAATGCACACAATAAATCAATATTTTTGGCAATTTGTAGACTTCTAATATCCTTTTTTAAACTCTTCAGTATATGAAGCAAAACTTGTAGCCAAACAGAATATTTTTGGAGCTAAATATTCAAATTCGGCTAACGGCAGAGTGAGCCCTGGATATTAGCATAGTTTTACCTTTTCTGTATAAGTATCCCTGCCCGTGTGCACAATAATTTCTGGAGCGATGAACGGTGGAGTTCCAGCATAGCCCCTTGCCTCCCCGCCTGGAAACACCGATTTGCTGATCCCATAATCCGCTAACTTTACAAGCACCGCTGCGGTAGGGTCAAGGTTATTGGGGACTGGGAAGTGCCAGACTAGAACATTGTCCGATTTTAGATCTCGGTACACGATTTTCCGGTTGTGTAGATAGTCCAAAGCGTCTATCACCTAGTGGTGTAGCAAGACTATAATTCACATTTCTTGGTATACAATTTACGTGAAATAGACTGGAATTAAACAGTTCTGCATGTTATTAAACTGGGAAATCAACTTACATGTTGGTTTGATCATTTGCCAGGATTTTGATTACCAGTAAATGATATTAGGGTTAATAAATTAAGAAAGTATTAGAAAACTGAAATAGACCACATAGAGTAAACAAAAACCACTTGTCAAAAAAACTGCTGAACAAGTAACCAGGTAACTGAATTTAAAGTGTCTCACAAGTTATGAATGCAATACTCTTGTGAAAAAAAACAACATGAAGAAGATGACAAATGGCGCACATGTCATAGAACAAATTCCCAATGTGAAAAAAATCCAGAAGAAGGTAACAATAATTGGAATTGTGCACCAGTAATGGATTCAATTGCTTTTGGAAAAACTAGAAATGTGTCCACAGACACGGATGCCACCACCTATGCAGCCTGTCCTACATGGTGCCACTTTGTCTATATGCATACAAATTATCTTGCAATGTTACGGACAGGTCTATGGCTTAAATTCTTATATTTGACTTTTGACTTTAAGTGTGACATTGACCTTGGGCCCTGGTTCTTGCATGCGATACACTGTCTCATTATGCTTAACATTTTTGCCAAGTTATTTGAAAATCCTCCAATGCTGGACAAAGTTATTTTCCGGACAAGAATCAGTACATACGTACGATACAGGGTAAACACTATATGCCCCCCCCATTCCCCCCATCATTGATGGTGGGGGCATACAAATTTAAAGAAAACAAAATTAATTCAAATGACCCAATTGTTGGGAGATCATTAGTTGAGAGATTCCTACTTGGGGAGCATTTGTATAATCTTTCAAATACTGGTCTTAACTAGGAAATGCACTTGTCAGTGTCTAATTAATCCTTTAGACTTTTGACACACTTAAGCTAAAATAAATGAGTTTAAATACTAAACTAATGACCCACCTGTAGGGCTACCTGCCTGACGACCCACACAGGAAGTAGGAGCCCGTCCCTCAACTGGCCCCTTAGTATCTTAGTCAGGGAGCCCAGAGGGGCCAGGGAGAGGAGCAGGGCCAGGGGACGTCTGGCTAGCCCGAGGAGGGGCACGATGTGGGGATGCTCCACCGTCTGCAGGATGCTCACTTCCTGTCGGGCATTCGTGTAGGCCGCGCAGACGGTCTCCAGGCAGATTTGAGGCATCTGCTGACTCTGAAGTGAGATTTAACATTATGCCATCCTGTAAATTTTGTGATTAAACTGATATCCAGACAGATGCCCACTGACATAATTCAAGGAATTATTTAGTGTCCTATGCAGTGTGTTATGTGACTTAGAGGCTCTTGCATTGCCAACATGGCAGATGTTGACAAACTCCTTGAGCCCCTCCTATTAAGAACCGAGTACCAAAAGACAGGGATGGTACATTTTTTAACAGGTTAACAGAAAAATGAAAAACAATTGAAAAAATGTCCAGGTTGCACAAACCTTTTTCTTGTCTCGCACTTGTGGGTCATACAGCACTTTGATGGCTACATTACATTGATTGTGCTCATCCTAAAACAGAAAATAGCCACCATACCAGCTGGCTGTAATACCAGGGTAACTATCAGAGATTTTCCACACTTTCTCTGATGTTACCATTTTTCAATCATTAAATAAGAAGATGCATTTTACATGTTATTGTTTTTTTATTACTATATTGTTTCTATATAGATAGGGGAGGGATATACTGACACAGCCACATACATCTTATAAAGAATTTTAAGATTTAAACAATGCTTGTTAACGAATAAGACAAATGTATATAAAAGTATTCAAGATATTGGACTTTATAAAAAACTTATCCTTGGCCGGAAGGACGAATAGACAGTTCGATTTAGGGGGTATAAAATGCACCTATCAATGTTTTCCCCCAGGGGGGGAGAGGCGGGCATACAGGGGACTTTATAGACTGCAAGCAATTCCCGACAGGCAGGAATTTGACAAGCCGAATGATTACTTCAGAGTAAAATATTAATACTTTATTTTTTGGTCCCGATTTTTTCCATATTAATTTAATTTGAAACTTGGTGTTAAACAAACCAATTAATCAGTCTCAACACTTGTTTTTAGTGAATTTATCAATTGTTTATTCGAAGCCTGAATCATGAAGATCAAAATCAAATTTTCGCATTAAGAAAATCTACAAACATTTAATTTCAACAATCGCTATTTCGAAGTATTTTTATCAGTCCTGACGACTTCAAAATACCAGTGTTCCACTGTATTTATATTCCTTAAATTACATTTAACAGGTCATACCGATGTTGTTTCAGAATGCCTATTAGTGATGAACTGTTTCTGTATGGAATGATGTTAAGAAAGTTTCCAGATTTAAGGATATTGACACAAATTAGCTGAAGCTCCTTTGTGAAAACAACCCCTGGCAGGGGTTACTATTATATAATTACAGATTCTAACAACACTAAAAATTGTGGTTTATATAAAATACTATTGTATTTGTAATGCCCAGCATAAAAAGAGCTGTCAGAGGACAGCGCGCTCGACTTTTTTGTGCTTGTCAGAGTTACTGGCATTTTTTTTCTGAAAGAAACATGGAAATTCCACAAAAACCAAAATGTTTCGACCGAAACACGTTAAAGTCAGCACATAAAATAACATTTGTAGTAATGGTAACTTGACACCACCACCCCATATGCAATCCCAAGCAAGGTCTCGACATAAGGTATCTATTTATTAAGTTTCAATAAAAATCTCAATGTCTTCTCAAGCTATTTAGCGTTAACTGTTTGTCTGTTTTAGTAAAGTTGAGCTTGACGCCACCCACCCCATATGCAATCCCAAGTGAGGTCTAGATATAAGATATCTTATGTATAACACAACTATTATGTGAAGTTGGAATAAGACATCAAACATAGAATAAACTGTATTATTACAGCAATGTTTTATATGCAGTTTACCATTTGTAATTTAAGAATTTTGTAGAGTAATTAGTGCAATAGACACCTGCATATATAACTGCATCAGTAAAATTGATTTTACTACAAAACAATATATATGTATGCATTTACAAAATTTTCACACAAAAATTGAACTGTGTCCATGCGTGCATGAACACAGTTTATAAATACAGCAAAAATGATTACGACACAATCAGTTTTAATGAAAAAGTCATGGAAAATTCTAATTCTACCAGAAGTATTGACAGAATATAACAAACATACATAATCAACATGAAATGCTCAGTTTTATATGAAAAAAGAACAAAAATCATGCCCATTCTAAGCTTGATGTCCTATTCTAACTTCACATAATACAGTGTTGTATGAAGTTTCATTAAAATATCTGAATGTGTTCTCAAGCTATTGAGCGGAAACCATTTTTCATTTTTAGTAACAGTGACCTCGACCTTGACCCCACCCACCCTATATGCAATCCCAAGCGAGGTCTCGATATAAGGTATCAATTAAGTTTCATTAAAATATCTCAATGCATTCCCATGTTATTGAGCAGAAACCGTTTTTCTATTTTTAGTAAAAGTGACAGTGACCTTGACCCCATACACCCCATATGCAATCCCAAGCAAGGTCTCGATATTAGGTATCTATGTATTAAGTTTTATTCAAATATCTCAATGCGTTCTCCAGTTATTGAGTGGAAACCGTTTTTCTATTTTTAGTAACAGTGACCTTCACCCTACCCACCCTATATGCAATCCCAAGCGAGGTCTTGATATAAGGTATCTATGTATAAAATTTCATTGAAATATCTAAATGCGTTCTCAAGTTATTGAACGGAAACCGTTTTTCTATTTTAGTAACAGTGACCTTGACCTTGACCCTATCCCAAGTTAGGTCTCAATATAAGTTTGAGAGCGGAAATGAAAAGTTGAGAAACTAGCTTACCGAAAAACTTAAACCTATCTAAATAGCTTATATGTAAAATTTCTAAGTGTAAAAAGGCCCATAAATTTGACAAATTTCAAACTAGAGTTATCAAAATTGGCCTATGAGTTCATTTTAATATAGGTAATAAGTGTTCTAAGTTTGAATGAAATCCCTCAAGCCATTCCTGAGAAACCAGCTTACCAAAAAACTTTAACCTGTCCATATAGCCTATATGTAAAATTTCAAAGTGTAAAAAGGCCCATTCTAAGTGTAAAAAGGCCCATAATTTTTACAAAGTTCAAACTAGAGCTACCAAAAATGGCCTATAAGTTCATTTTAATGTGGGAGTAAATGTTTCAAGTGCGAATGAAATCCCTCAAGCCATTCCTGAGAAACAAGCTTACAGAAAAACTTTAACCTAGCTCGGATGCCGACGCCGGGGCAAGTAGAATAGCTTGCCTTTTCTTCGAAAAGTCGAGCTAAAACAATATTTTTATTTGGACAAGTGACTTTTACTTGCTGACAAGTAGATGTTTGCAATGAACTTGTCTTTGGACAACTGAATAATTTCGATCTTCCACACCTCTGCACCGTTGTAATACACTGACGTACCCTCTTCAGCACTCCCGAAAACACGGTTCCGAAAGCCCCTTGACCCAGCTGCTCTGTCATGTGGATTATTTCGTCCTCCACCAGCAATGACATGTCAAGGTCGTGGAAAACCTGCCAAACAGGGATGGCAAAATCAATTGTCGGTATTGCCCAGCTTGAATTTAAAATATTTTTACTGTAATGACTAGTGGCGTACAGCATTTATCAATAACAGACGAGTAAAGCGATTTCAGATTTGTCCAGCCCTGCATAAAAAGTTAATGTAAAAAGAGAATGATTTGTATTTCCAATAAATATAAATCTTTCCAGACTGCTACTTCTTTTTTTTTCATTTTCACACCATCATAAGTAACAGTAAACATTGTTGATCACCTCTATATCTATAGCAATGTACATTGCATATATCAACAACAAAAACAAAATCATTCAGAGAATATATAGATACCCACAGGTAGATAAGAATGACACAATTTAAAATTTCTTGTAATGAAGTTGAAATGATCAAGCCGATCTATGGGAAATAATTCTTTCAAAATGCTACTCACAAAATCTGGTGCAATGTAAAACTCCCTGTTGATGCCATCTTTATCAGTCATTATCATTGGGGAAACAACATTATGAACATCACAAATCTCATCTAATCCATCAAAAACATTCTTTATGCATCTCTCAACCAGAAATGTACATATCACACGTTGTTTGGAAGATGGGGACCTGTTACCATTGGTCATTTCTGGATGTACGCCTGATACAGACACAGTTAGTGATCTGTCCTCCTCAACTTGATTAATAAGGTCCCATGCATTTGGTGCACAAGTCTGAGTAGTAACCTCCTTCTGAAGACACAACGGGCAGGGAATTACACGAGTTACGAGGTATCGTCCGAGGCATGTCTGGTTGAATCTAGATTCCCCTATTTCCGGAAACCAGTCCTGAAGCAAATTGTCGATATGCTCAACGACTTTAGCCAGTATCCCAGTCTTTGCTCTTTCATCGTGAAAGAAATCTATTTGTTCTATGTACGGCAATGGCTGAATGGAATTCTGAACATTTAAACTAAAGTTGGCCGTTAACTTGTCCACACGGAAGGAAATTTCCAGAATTACACTGTCTTTGACATCCAGTGCATGCCATTCGTTATCAAAATGACATTGAATGGATAAATTTTCGTCAGTGTAATTACACAAACCACTCCCATAGACTGTGTCCCCAAAATGCACTTCTTTCACCTGCATGATTGTCTTATTTAAATACTCGAGCTCGAAACCAGTCTGCCAACACCTCCAAGAGGGTTTTGCCTTCTGCAAATCTGGGCACCGGAGTTTGAGCTCTTTTGGAATGAAAAACAAACTGGTGGCATGTTCGTAGAAAGACTCATCGGACAAAACTTTTGTGATCAGCCGAGGCCAAAATCCGCTCGGAAAGTAGGTCAGAAGGTACAGACGAGTGTTCGAAAATATCGGGTTCAAGAATGGATTAACATAATTCAGGACCATTTCTCCTCGATGAATCGAATTATGTGGAAAGACTGGATTCTCCGGTACACCACTTGTTTCTGAACCAGTCAAGACTGGTTTATGTTGTAAAGGAATCTGAAAGTAAGACACAGTATGTAAAAAATATATGTTACTTACTTGTAATTTTATGTCCTTTTTAATTTCAGATCCTTAAGTCGTTTTTATGTGTTATTAAATGAAACTCAACAATATAAAATACACCTTTAGTAACTCTATCTGACAATGAGTTTTCTCTGAAAAATGATATATTAAACCACTATGTGTTGATTCAATGCAACCGTGTTAAAAACCACTGACTAAGCTGCATCCGCACTCGCAAACTAGTTTGCTATACAATACCTTTACAACTGTTTTCAAAAATAAACCATACTCCAAAATGGATAACAGAAAAAACAACATTCCAGATATTATGTGTCAAAATTAGTTCCCATTTATTTAAGCTTGAATGTGTCGAAGCCAGAGGCTTATTCAGACATTGTTGTTGAGTCCAATTCCTGGGTAGATCTGAAGCAATTGAGAAAGATCACACAATATTCCCAGAGTGGGTATCAAACTTGAGATCTCCCGATTCACATCTGTTACACCACTGTGACTGTTAATTAGTTCACTTAATTAAGTTGCCTTTCTACCCCTGCAACAGTTAATTATTTCCCGTTTGAGTACCTTTGCCACGGTGCTACTCACCTAAGTACATGTAATTCCCTTTACAGTACATTTGCATTCTGCCACTGTAACACTAAAGTATGTCTCTTTAAGTTTAAGTACTTTTGCCACTGTATGTCCCCTAACAGTACCTTTGCCATATTGCTAGCGTTACACTTAATTATTTTTTCTTACAATACCTTTGCCACTGTAACTCTCAATTATTTCTCTAAACAGTATGTTTGCCACTTAACACTTCACAAGAGCTATTTGTAAAACAGATATGCCCCCTCTAGGTTAAAATAGCTAAAAAGGCTAATTTTATATAATCAAGGGCCATAATTCCACAATTATTGGGACGATTTGGTTGATTATAAAACCTAAACGAGATAATACGCCCACAAAGATTTTCACCAAGTTTGGTTAAGATCGGCTATGAACTGTTGGACAGAGAACAGAAACGACTAGAAAGGCCAATTTGAGATAATTCAAAGGCCATAGCTCCACAATTCCTGGGGCATATTGGCTGATTATTAAACTTGGTCGAGATATTATGCCCACAAACATGTTCATGAAGTTTGGTGGAGATTGGATGAACATTGTTGGACTAAGAGAGCAAGGGCAATAACTCCACAATTCCTGAGGCGATTTGGCTGATTATCAAACTTGACCTTCATTTTCTATTACCAACATTTTCATGAAGTTTGTTGAAGATCGGATGAACTGTTGTACTTAGAAAGCGGCAATGAAAGTAGTCTACCGACAGACAGACAGACCGACCGACAGACCGACATTAGCAAACCAATATAACCGACATCTTTGATGGAAGGCATAATTATTTCTCTTTACAGAACATATGGGAGGCATAACTATTTCTTTTTACAAAACATTTGCCATTTTCCATTTGCCACTGTAACACATAATTATTTCAGTTTACGGTACATTTGCAATTAGCCACAGTAACAATTATGTCCATTTACAATACATTTGCTACTGTACCAGTTAATTATCTCCGTTTACAGTTCCTTTGTAATTTTGCTTCTGTTACACTTAATTATTTTACTTTACAATACCTTTGCCACTGTATCAGTTTATTATTTCCCTCAATAGTACCTTAGTCACTGTATCAGTTTATTATTTCCCTCAATAGTACCTTAGTCACTGTATCCGTTTATTATTTCCCTTTACAGTATATTGTCCGACAACATTGACCTAGCACTCATTTGTTTCCAAAACGTCTTCGTAGATTTTCGTAGTTGTACTCAGTGCATGCATTGTAAGCGCTGTGCTTGTTAGATACAATTTAGTCTGTATCTAGGCAGGCATGCATTATTCGTCTGAAACGATAGCCTAATGATAGAGTGCTTGCCTTATTGTTCAGAAGTTATGATGTTCAAATCTTCATTTAAATCGTTTTGTGTGTGTTTTTTAAATACAATAAACGGAAAATGTCATTGTGCTGTAACTGCTGTCCATTATTTTATGAGAAATCAAATTTGCATTTTAATATGTTTTGTCTTGGTTCAGTCTCTTTCTGTTATTTTTACGTTTCTAATATTTTTTAATTCTTTATTTGTACAGTACAACTACATGTAGAAGGCAATAAAAAAACAACAACATGAAATGCGTGTTAACAGTATTTATTAGTTTGTTCACCCAAACTTCCAGACGAAGTATGGCACTATGGGTATGGCCAGATCAACGGATGTTTTCTCGCCCTCATTTTCCACAGTGTTCTCATTTTGCCTAGGAATTTTGGTGGAAAATAAAACAGATTTTGTCCCTCAATGCTCTCTTTATCTGCTTTTTGCTTAGACATCTTTTTTTTTCTTATTAAAATCAACTTAAACTGCATGTAAATTTCAGACAGCACTGTTAGCAATTAGTGATGATGTAAGCGAGGTCAAATGGCACGTGCCCTTTATCGACCAATAAAATCACTAGTTATAAAACAGTGTGCACGCTGTAGCCTAGCAATGTTTAATTCCCACTAACAATTCGGCTATGCGATGTTTACAATTTGCAATACAATTTTTGATCATTTTCATGCAAAAAAAAAAAATTCGCCTGCAAATGGAATTTTCGATGCGCCCAAATTGCCCACTGACAGTATTTTTGTTGCGCCCATTTATTTTTTTGCGGGAATCCCCCAAAGGCGCAGCCCACAATGAACACTGAATGTGCTTAATTTCAAAAACACCCAAAATCGATTCGAACCCGTAACCACATGATCCCATTAACCTCTCGACCACTTAATTCTACATTTTGAATTATGAGCTAAATTATTTTAAACTCACAGTATATTTGAAGAGTGATAGTTGTATACATTTTGGGCTAAAGCAGTCTTCGTCGTAACTGGGTTGCCCGATGCCCGGGACAAGTAGATTTGATTTCGGGCTAGCAGAAAATGCCAAATGCTTGCCCGATCGGGAAAGTGTTTTCATAGGCCTTATATATTGTATGGACAAAGAAAATTCATTCAAAATAGCCTTTTTTTTTTTTTTTTTTCCAAAAAAAATAAATATACAAAACCCGTTGTATTATTGGAATCTAGTATTTACACATAAACATATGACGTCATCATGCTGTTCATTATTGTGTAGAAGCTTATTGAAATATATAGACAATCAATCGCAGTCGACTAAACGCTTCTTTGTTAAAAGCTTAATAAGAAGACTACTTTAGTTGAAAGGGCAATTTTGGAGTACGTGCCAGTTCGTCTGAAATTGAAGTTTGCATATATTTGCATTGTTGTCGGTAATTAACAAATATATAAATAAGTATTGTAGCTCTATTTTGAATTGTAAAATTTAAAAAACGCATGCTGTTTGAAAGTGAAACTGCATTTAAAAACTGCTTTTTGCATGCAGTTTAATAAGGGAAAGTCCGACAGCGAAATAGCTGATTGCTGCAACCTGCTCCTTTTTATCTTCGCTCTGCTTCCCCTCTGGGTTGGTTAACACAGAAATGTTGAATATCTTTTAGAATACAATTTATTTTGCAAATACTTAATAGACTTTGTTTAAAAACCTTAATTAGAAGCATTTAAGTGATATTTATTAGAAAATATCAACAAATTGATCCAGCTTTCCACACTGCTCCTTATTAGTAGAGCCATGTACCTTTTTGGACCCTATATATTTCCCTGTTTATCTTTTTAATCACATTGTGACGCATGATGCACAAAATAGTATGATCGAACCTTATGTATTTTGAGGGAGAACAACAAAAACAAGATGACACACATGTATATAGAAATAAAATATAAATAAATAAAATTACAGAAAACAACATTTTCTCATATTGCTGTAGAGTACCATTTGAAGTTAAATAGTTCGGACAAGTCAAACAGATTTCGGGCAAGTGGTTTTGGTAACAAGCTTGCCCGAACTGGCATGTGCTTTGAAAAAATTAGCGTGAAGACTGCTAAAGGTCACGGAAACAAACGGAATATGCATGAGTGCCATGTCAATGTTGTCGGAAATACCTTTTCTACTGTTTATGTATTATTTTCATTAACAATATCTTTGCCACTGACCAATATTATTCCCTGTACAGTACCTTAGCCACTGTATCAGTTTATTGTTTCCCTTTACAGTACCGTTGCCAATTTATCAGTTTATTATTTCCCTTTACAATACCGTTGCCACTGCATCACTTTATTTCACTTTACAGTACCTCTGCCACTGTACCAGTTTATTATTTCCCATTACAATACCTTTGCTACCGTATCAGTTTATTACTTACCTTGACAACATCATTGCCACTGTATCAGTTTATTATATACCTTTACAGTATCATTGCCACTGTATCAGTTTATTATTTGCCTTTACAGTTTCTTTGCCACTGTATAAGTTTAATATTCCCTCTACAGTATCATTGCCATTGTATCATTTTATTATTTCCCTTGACAGTATCATTGCCACTGTATCAGTTTATTATTTCCCTTTAAAGTACCTTCGCCATTTTGCTGGGATCAGTGATTTCCTTGTGAGTAGGCAGGAGGGAAGGCAACAGTATCTGATGGTCGTCTATCGCCAGGGCAACCTCAAACTTGTTAAGCAGGCTGGTGATAAACTGTGACATTCGACTAGAGTCCTTGTAGATTTCCTCCAAACTGCTTTTCTTCATGACACCTGTATGGTAAAACATGATAAATATGTGAACACTGGCAGTTAGAAATTTGAGGAATATTTTTTTTAAGTTTTAACCTTCAAAATCATAGTAAAATTATGAAATATGTAGAAGTAAATGAACACTCAAGTAAGAATGAATGGGGGTAAATGTACGCTTACTAGAATAAAATGTACAGGTAAATGCATTTAGAGTCGAAAAGTAATATGAAAAGTTGGAAATCGGTCAGCTTAAAAGTGCAAACAAATGAGGCGTGTCGTGGGAAACCAGAGCTTAACACACACACAGGCTAATCTGGGAATACACATTCCGCTTTCAGTGAATCCAGGACAATATTTTAGGCAGATGCATTAAGCCCAATTTTCCCACGACATGCTTCAAATGAAATTGATTAACCGTAAATAATGCAATAGACATTTACTGACGATAATACAAAAATGTTAAATATAGAATTTCTACACATCTATCAGTCAAATAACATTAATGGTTCTGATTTTTATTTCCATTTGTACGCAAAAAAAAGAGAAATTTTGTGCATAAATGTACACCCTGATCTTATGTTCTGTGTGTATCTTTTTGATTCTCTGTGCGTTAATTATGCATGTACACGCCTTATCTATTTGTCTGAATGTGGATTTGTCTCACAGTACCTTCATTGCGATATCCCTGCAATTTACGGCTGACCACTTTTGCGAGTTTGTCACAAAGCCACTGCGGCTCAATGAAGTACCAGTCCCGCAGAGAGGTGTCTTCAAAATGAAGGATCACGCCTACAATATTAAAAGATCACATTTTTTACTTTGGAACAACAGAGATAAAATCAAAGCAACTAAATGAGAGATTCCCATGATCTGAAAAGGGTCCAAGTAATACAGAAAGGGAGAATTAGGAAATATTAAAGTCCTGTTATTTAAACGGATTTGCCATTTGTATAATGCTAAATAAATTTAACAAGCCAAATTTAATTATTTTCTAAATTAGAAAACGACAGCAAAATGTCTACAAACTGATATTCACAAGGCACTAAATACAGAATAGGTCAAAATGACAACTCGTGTCAGATCCTATATATCCATACCATTTAAGGTATGAAATGACAACTTGTGCGAGATCCTATATATCCATACCATTTAAGGTATAAAATGGCAACTCATGTGAGATCCTAAATATCCATACCATATACAGTATGAAATGAAAACAACTTGTGTCAGGTCCTATATATCCATCCCATTTAAGGTATGAAATGACAACTCATGTCAGATCCTATATATCCATCCCATTTAAGGTATGAAATGACAACTCATGTCAGATCCTATATATCCATACCATTTAAGGTATGAAATGACAACTTGTGTCAGATCCTATATATCCATACCATTTAAGGTATGAAATGACAACTCGTGTCAGATCCTATATATCCATACCATTTAAGGTATGAAATGACAACTCGTGTCAGATCCTATATATTCATACCATTTAAGGTATGAAATGACAACTCGTGTCAGATCCTATATATCCATACCATGTTCATGGAGGAATCTGGTTGCCTGGTGAACATCATTTTTGTTCCTGAAGGTGACGTCTGGGTCCAACTTCTGCATCTCATCCATGACTAGTAACCTATAAGAAAAGCAGATAAAATGAAATAATAAACAGAAATTTACCAGAAAATGGCATTAAATGAAATGCCTGAAAGCTTCTATGTTAATTAATCCGTCTTTAACATCAATAGCTATAAACATTAAGGATTACATATTAATAAACATTCACTGTCAGAAGGAGTGAGAAGTATTGAAAGAACTAATATCCATTTAATTAATACACTTACACTCACAATTGAGCTTAAACAAAACACTGTGTTCGATAAAAACAAAAGCTCCAGGTTAGTGCTGAACAGCACATTTGAATTAGGTCAAGGGTCAATGTGAGGTTTGGTAATATGGGTGGATTGGGAAGTCACATGTAACAACTGTGTAAATATCCAAGTGTTGTAGTAAGCAGTGTTGGTATTTCAGGGTTTCCCGCAGGATTGTTGGAATGTTGGCATCACCCGACCCTTGCCCAACCACATCTTTATACTCATCCCCCACCTACCCCCCCCCCCCATTACACACACAAACGACAGCAAAACAACAACATACTTCGTACCTGCATTTTCATTAAAAATCCAATTTTAACACAATTCACTCATCATAATTATGTTTACTCACGGACCTTTTTGCTAATTACCTGTTCTGAGCAATGCCAAAATCTCCTTTTTACATGATTTCAATAAAGCAACACAGGACTATTCCTAGCGTCAAAATGCAAAAACAAGCCTTTGATATGATGCCAACCCTTGTTCGATGAGTAACTGCTCAAAATTATAATTGTGTCATCAGCAATCTTGACAATTACAAAAAAACAGTTTTAGTGTTCGTGTGCCGTAAATGGGAAAGTGTATGTACACGTTTCGATGTGTTACGTTTTATGTTCAAATACTTAAAATTGTTTAAGAATATCCATCACACAGATTTATTCTGTAAGATATCGCGCATTAGTTATCGAAGTTCAAGAAGTTATGATGTGCACGATATCCACGTGCTTTACGTAAGCCTCCATCAGTTGAACTTGGCTAAAGCGCATTCTACTACAATGAATTAAAATGATAACTTAAGTAAGACTATGTGATCTGCAATTGCTCAGGCATTTACCGTTTGTCGCTGCTTACTGTTGTGTGAGCGTCGTCTGTTTTCGCTGCAACTTCAAGTATTTACAAATCCATTTTTATTAATACCCGGCGAACAAATCGCCAATCAATTTAACTTACATAGCTACAATCGTTTCCCTGTATTTTAAACCATCTGGGTAAGCATCTGGACACTGTGCGTATATATGTAATTGACAGAAATGATAACAACTGACAGAGTGGTAAATTGTTTTTAATTTGCGTGTCCAATCAGGCCCTTTTTCAGTCTTTGCTGATGCTTAATGCACAACGTGTACAGCATCCCGTTGCCTGCAAATTAAAATATATTTTTTAAATGTACATACCGGTAATATATGTGCACAATTTACCCTGGTATTGAAAGTAAAATATGATTTTGTGTACTGAGAAATTTGTGACCCAGTCATTTAGTAACAATTTTCATTGCATTATATTAGTTTATACACGTATGTACAAGAACAGTACTTTGTTAGCTTTTCAGATGATATCATGTAGCAAAAGAAATGAAAGTCGTATGGTTTCCTGACATTTTTGCGTAGATGTTGATCTTTGCTGCTTATATTTAAAACAAAATCCGTAATAAATTTGTATCACTTAATGAAACTTTTAACGCAAGAACGTACTCAACAGGTGCACTTTCACACATCTCGCGTGCTGTTTAAGCGTATGCAAGTCTTCATGTTTTAATAAACCTGACAGTTGCTTTAAAAGGCAAAGTAAGAATATTCTGTGATCTTGTTTGTTGCAAACAAATCAGATAATGAATATGATGCACAGTGTTTCTGTATAGCTCACGAACATTAACCTGTCACTGATATAGCTCACAAACATTAACCTGTCACTGATATAGCTCACAAACATTAACCTGTCACTGATATAGCTCACAAACATTAACCTGTCACTGATATAGCTCACAAACATTAACCTGACACTGATATTAATGCATGAATCTGTTACATTCCGTACTCGACTCGAGCTAAATAGATGGAAAGAGTATCCCGCATAAAATACTGTTACGGTTTTTTTAAACTTCTGAAACACGTGCACGGACTAAACCGCATATAAACATAAGAAACAATTTGAGCGCGTTATTTATGCTAATGATTCAGGAGTGTCGGGTAGTGTTTGCGAGCTATATGATGCATTTAGTTTTATTCACACGTCAGTGCTCTCAGTGAGCCATGGGAATTCCTTCTTCCATTTAGGATTGATGCCAGACTTTCTTTGCTTTTGAGGTGGACAGCGATAGTTGAACATCCGTCACTGTATATGTTACTCGCGGCCTCTTCGTGAAAAAACTTGCGATATCAGTGAGTTTTCGTTTTGAAATTGTGACTATTTCAAAATAATTTTGCTGTGTGATTGACTGTGCTATTATAAAATTTTGCTGTATTTTACCGACAATCATGTCAAGGACTGTCAACTGGCTTCGGGTACCCCTTTCCTGACACCTGGTACTCAAACAGTATCCGGTGGCCCCCAATGTGGGCTGTGTCAGGGTCTGTTTATTGTCAGTCAGGTACCTCTCTAAACAAACAATAACAGACTAACTAATTAACACATACGTAGACGCCATATACTTAAAACGTTATTTTTTTTTTTTTTTTTTTTTTTTATTTTAATCTACAGCATGTAGAAACCAATATAACACATATGAAATATTATTTTAAAATTCAGAATAATATGAAAATAAAATATATGTTTTTGTCATGAGAATTATAAGTCTTATATGTCACCTTATATGTCATTATTTTTATTATTATTATTATTATTGTTATTATTCATCTAATACGAAACTGAAATTGGTTTGCATTATTTGACATATAAAAATGATGTAATGTATACATGTCTACGTAATAATGTGCGAGTATTCTATTTATCGGCATGTGAATAAATGATGTCGATTTTAAAAAATGTATTCAGTTGATTCATTTCAAAGGCTTCAAACAAAACGTAGCGTTTGTATTATCTTTAAACAATTTGAATTTTCAAGCGTCTCATCATCTTGATTTACAAGTTGTCGAACGTAACTGACTCCGCCTGGAATAGCGACAACCCTGTTAACAAGCGTCTGATTGGCTAGCTATGGTTCTAGGGGCGGAGTAACACATTCAGACCATGTCCAGACGCTGTCTTGCTGTGCAATTAAGCTTTATTAACACATCGATACGCCGATTAGCGGCGATGACGCGTGTGTTTAACGAGCGGATTAAGGCTTGTCGCTATGAAATAAAAGGGTCGTCGGCAAAATTAAATCATGTCGGCAAATACGGTTCTGCTTTGAAGGCTTGTCGGCGCCAACAAGCATACAGGCCTGCAGGAAACCCTGGTATTTACGAAAGGGTACAATCTAGTCAACCAAGAAACAGCACTTTTGAATTATTATTAGTCTAAATTAGGTCAAGGTCAAAGTGAGGTTAGGTGATATCGGTTGATTGGGGATGGTCATAAGCAACAACTGTGTAAGTATCCAGGTGTTGTAGCTAGCGATGTTGGTGCTAGACGAAATGGTAAAATCTAGATAACCAAGAAACAGCCCATTTGAATCATTCTAAGTGCAAATTAGGTCAAGGTCAAAGTGCAATTGGGTGATAAGGGTGGATGGGGAATGGTCATAAGCAACAACTGTGTAATTATCAAAGTGTTGTAGTAAGCGGTAAGATCTACTTAACCTTGTCACGGACAGATGGACGGACAGGACAATCACTATATGCCTCCTGCATCAAGATGCCGGGGGCATAAAAATAAAAAGGTTTAAACTAGAAACATAAGCCTTCACCTACATGTACAGAGTTGTGTCTAGAATTGGATCCTTTCCCTCACTGAGTCTACTGGCAGCGATACTCTCGATGCACTTCTGCAAGTTCAGATATTTCTTTGGAACCTTATGTCCGAGGAGCTTCTCTGTCCTTCGAGCTGTGAAGACAAATGCATGGGTCGATTCTGGGACATATACAGCAGGGCTCATGCAAAACAAATGAGGCGCGTCGTGGGAAAACCGGACTTAATGCATGTGCGCAAAGTGTCATCCCGGAGCAGCCTGTGCAGTCCGCACAGGTGATCCGGGATGGCATTTTCCGCTTTTATGGTATTTTCTGTTTCAAGAAAGTATCTTCTAAACATAAATCCACTGTAGGCGGAAAGTGCCGTCCTGGATAATCTGGGACGACACTTTACGCACATGCATTAAGACCGGTTTTCTCACGACGCGCCACAAATATACTTGTGGAGTTTGGGCGATCAAGTCATAGAAAAGTCTATGAGGATAAGACTGGTGTACTCAATTTTATTAATAAAAAAAAAACATGAAAGAAATGCGTCGATCGTATTGCTGTTTTCTGTTTGTAACACCTTACGGTCATAAACGGAGCGTCCCCGCGGTAAGTGGGCCCTATTATCGACCCGTCAATTAAGCGATAGACCATTGTTATGAAATAAACACGGCACATCACTGTGGGGGGTAGGATCCGACTACAAATGTGTCCATTAAACAAACAATGGGCCTAAACAAACAGCTTAACATGTTTGACCCTTAGCGCGCGTTTAAAAAAATGAAGCCAGTTACCAATTAGTTGCAATAAATAGCAATTATGACCAAACTGTAGTCAATTAAGCCTTACTCAGTGCCAATTAACGGAGGTGGGAATATTAGTCATGGTATGCTGTGGCGATGTGTAGGCATGGTAAAGGACGCAGAATTGCTATGAATGTTTTTTCTTACAATGCTTTATGTTTTATCAATTTTGTTCGAAAACTGTGCTTTATCATGTTTGTTGGCAATAAAGATTATATCATTAAAATTTTTAAACAATTTTTTATTTTTTTTGTTATCACGCAAAAGTTCATTCATAATGTTTCTTTTCAATAGAAATTAAAATTTATTTTGATCAAAATACGATTAATGTATAAACAAATCCTGTCAGTATTTGGTGTCTCTTGAATAACAATACAGAAGGCAACAAAGTTCAAGATGTTTATTGCAGACAAATGTACATAGGCTTATAACGACAATAAACATGAAATAATACATAGTGATTTTAAGACAATGTAATAAAAATAGTCCGCATGCTTTGATGTTTCCAAATATGTTAAGCGGCTAACACTATCTTTCATGCACTTGTCAACTTTGATCTTCAGCCGACCGTCGTCTGCCAAAAAGCGAAGTCGTAAAACGCAGTCCACGCTTTCTCCAAGAAGAGTGTTTACTATGCACATAGATCTTTACTAGTCTATCTGAAAGAAGATAGCAATGTATATACAGCGTTACTGCATAGGCAGATAAATCGGATATGTCAAGGGTAAATAAGGTACACAGTATATTACACCAGAGTCTCGTTTGGAGTGTATGCAGATTAGATAGGGGCTACTTGTCACACACAAAATAAACTGGATATTAAACTGATTTATTTGTGATTTATATTCACATCATATTTATGGTAATGTATTTATCATAAACAAACTCTTTTACTTCATTTAACTTCTATAAACATTATATTTACATTGACTTCATATAGGTATACGTACTAGAAAACTACATCTTAGAGCTGGAATTCGGCCGAAAAAAATAGCCGAATAATTATTCGTTGGAAACTTAAATTCGTGGTTCGTTCCATCCACGAAAATTAGTGCCCACAATTATTAATGGTTTTACAGTACTCTGCATCAGCCAGCAGTTGTACTCATGCTCAGCGTTATGCCCCATTAATTAGTGGCAGGCATCAACATTATGCCCCATTAATTAGTGGCAGGCATCAACGTTATGCCCCATTAATTAGTGGCAGGCATCAACGTTATGCCCCATTAATTAGTGGCAGGCATCAGCGTTATGCCCCATTAATTAGTGGCAGGCATCAATAAAAACTCTGCATAACTCTGCGTAGACACCCAAGAGTATTTACATGAATAGAAAATTCTGACTCTGGCGGCGACGAAAATAATTTGTGTTTGCTTAAGCTGTACAGTAGTAGGGTGCTGAACCCAGCTTATTCTTTATTCCTTTAGACCCCACACCCTCTGCCTAGCACTTAGTGCTGCCACAGTCGTAGACACAGTAATGTTGTCTTTATTCCTTTAGACCCCACACCCTCTGCCTAGCACTTAGTGCTGCCACAGTCGTAGACACAGTAATGTTGTCTTTATTCCTTTAGACCCCACACCCTCTGCCTAGCACTTAGTGCTGCCACAGTCGTAGACACAGTAATGTTGTCTTTATTCCTTTAGACCCCACACCCTCTGCCTAGCACTTAGTGCTGCCACAGTCGTAGACACAGCAATGTTGTCTTTATTCCTTTAGACCCCACACCCTCTGCCTAGCACTTAGTGCTGCCACAGTCGTAGACACAGCAATGTTGTCTTTATTCCTTTAGACCCCACACCCTCTGCCTAGCACTTAGTGCTGCCACAGTCGTAGACACAGTAATGTTGTCTTTATTCCTTTAGACCCCACACCCTCTGCCTAGCACTTAGTGCTGCCACAGTCGTAGACACAGCAATGTTGTCTTTATTCCTTTAGACCCCACACCCTCTGCCTAGCACTTAGTGCTGCCACAGTCGTAGACACAGCAATGTTGTCTTTATTCCTTTAGACCCCACACCCTCTGCCTAGCACTTAGTGCTGCCACAGTCGTAGACACAGTAATGTTGTCTTTATTCCTTTAGACCCCACACCCTCTGCCTAGCACTTAGTGCTGCCACAGTCGTAGACACAGTAATGTTGTCTTTATTCCTTTAGACCCCACACCCTCTGCCTAGCACTTAGTGCTGCCACAGTCGTAGACACAGTAATGTTGTCTTTATTCCTTTAGACCCCACACCCTCTGCCTAGCACTTAGTGCTGCCACAGTCGTAGACACAGCAATGTTGTCTTTATTCCTTTAGACCCCACACCCTCTGCCTAGCACTTAGTGCTGCCACAGTCGTAGACACAGCAATGTTGTCTTTATTCCTTTAGACCCCACACCCTCTGCCTAGCACTTAGTGCTGCCACAGTCGTAGACACAGCAATGTTGTCTTTATTCCTTTAGACCCCACACCCTCTGCCTAGCACTTAGTGCTGCCACAGTCGTAGACACAGTAATGTTGTCTTTATTCCTTTAGACCCCACACCCTCTGCCTAGCACTTAGTGCTGCCACAGTCGTAGACACAGTAATGTTGTCTTTATTCCTTTAGACCCCACACCCTCTGCCTAGCACTTAGTGCTGCCACAGTCGTAGACACAGTAATGTTGTCTTTATTCCTTTAGACCCCACACCCTCTGCCTAGCACTTAGTGCTGCCACAGTCGTAGACACAGTAATGTTGTCTTTATTCCTTTAGACCCCACACCCTCTGCCTAGCACTTAGTGCTGCCACAGTCGTAGACGCAGTAATGTTGTCTTTATTCCTTTAGACCCCACACCCTCTGCCTAGCACTTAGTGCTGCCACAGTCGTAGACACAGTAATGTTGTCTTTATTCCTTTAGACCCCACACCCTCTGCCTAGCACTTAGTGCTGCCACAGTCGTAGACGCAGTAATGTTGTCTTTATTCCTTTAGACCCCACACCCTCTGCCTAGCACTTAGTGCTGCCACAGTCGTAGACGCAGTAATGTTGTCTTTATTCCTTTAGACCCCACACCCTCTGCCTAGCACTTAGTGCTGCCACAGTCGTAGACGCAGTAATGTTGTCTTTATTCCTTTAGACCCCACACCCTCTGCCTAGCACTTAGTGCTGCCACAGTCGTAGACACAGTAATGTTGTCCATCTTAAATGTTGTCCATCTTGGGGCAAACTTCCAATACAAATGAGGAGACAACGGTTACAAAGTTTAATTCTTGATAAATCTATATTCAAATATAACGTAGCTAAACGAGACGATGTGTTCCATAAACGCGCATGCCCGTGGTCGGTGCACAGCCCATTTGAATGATTCTAAGTCCAAACGAGGTCGAGGTCAAATGAGTGATATGGGTGGATTAGGAATGGTCATAAGCATTAACTGCGTAAGTATCCGAGCGTCGTAATAAGCCGTCTCGGTGCTAGACGAAACGGTTAAATCTAGTTAACCACTTTACTTCGTAAAGAATCACGGAGATAATCACAGAATCATGGACGGAAAGGACTATTAGTTACGTGGCTTCTCACTGAACCCATACGGTGTGATAAAGGGTCAGTAAATTAATATTGGCCCAATATAAATTTACTACTCTGTATCCCACCGTACGGGGTCAGTTAGAAGCCATGTAACGAATTTATCTTAACGACTACCATTCTTTAATTAACTAACATTTTATGAATCATATAATGTTTATTTTCAAAGAATGATTTTACCGACTGGATATTAACTGCTCCTGACACAGTACGCAATAATACACGGTCAGCATCAAGATGCCGGAGGCATAAAAATATCTTATTATTCATCTGACTCGTAAAATGTTTATATGCCAAAGCAATTTATATCTGCCTAAACTTAATTAGTTTGTATACTGGTAACAATGTCATGTAATATTTTAATTTAATATAATGTTACAAAATGTTTAAGCTATCATAGGACTAAAGCCACAACAAAATTTTAACACACCTGGATGGGTAAGTTGAAACACGCGAGCATAGATTCTGTTCTTCAGCTCTTCAATGTTCTTGGGGTTCCTTCCCGCCGCAACCATCAAAATGTCAATCACGTTTGGTAGACCATTATTTTCGTTATCCTGGCGGCAATACTTCTCCCTTATCTTTCTTTCCATTTCTTTCTCCCAGGTTTTTGTATACAGACTCCTGTTTTTCTGTACCTCATCCAAGTGGGTTCCCACTATGATGACAGCTGATCCTTTGGCTTGGGCCTAAAATGGAAAACTGAATTATGATATGAGGCATGTCGTGGGAAAACCAGGCTTAATGCATGTGCATAAATGTCGTTCCGGATTAGCCTGTGCAGTCCGCACAGGCTTATCCAGAACAGCTCTTTCTGCCTATAGTGGATTTATGTTTAGAAGAGATTTTCTTGAAACAGAAAATACCATAAAAGCGGAAATTGCCATCCTGGATTAGCCTGTGCAGTCCGGGATGACACTTTATGCACATGAATTACACCAGTTTTTTTCCACGACAAGCCTCATATATCTTTTTCTCTGCAAGATCAATCAATGCCTGTTTCTCTAGCAGAACTCACAATACCTTGTTCATCCTAAGATTTGTGAATACCATGTTAGCCCTGAGAACAATTAATGCCATGTTCTGTAAATTATAGTTTCAATTGATTGTTCTTTGTGGAAAAAAATCCAAACCTGGTTCCACATTTCTCTTAAAAACACTTCAATTTCTTACATTAGCCCTAAGGAAACTTAATTCTATTAAACTTAATTCTATTTTATATTTAAAAGTTTCAAGGGATTGTTATGTGACAAAAATTAATACCTTTTTCCAAAAGAACTGAAAACTTCAAAGCCAAGAAAGCCTACATCTCACCTGTATGTTGACCAGCCACTGTTTAAGATCCTCTATGCCCTGTTCCCCCTGGGTGAGGTTCCACAGTACCAGGTAGAGGGAGCGCGGACTGAGGAAATACTGGTGGGTCGCGTAGTACTCCTTCTGCAATAGCAATGGTACGCAATCAGGGACCGATTCCAGAAACATCTTCAAGCCTCCAAATCCGCTTGGATATAAAATATTTTTCTTTGTACAAAGTAAACAATTGAAAAAATCAATCTTCTCATTGTAACACTATTACATACTACAATAGATTGAAAAATGTGTTCTTTATCCGAAAAACATACTGTCAGCCATGTCAGTGTTAAACCATGATGAACTGTCAAAATCTTAGTGAAATTTAATGGACTTGCTTTATTATAAAATAAAAGTAACAAATCTTTTTTCAACGGGTATAAACAATGGCACCAAATAAAGAATAGGTCGAGACATCTTCCTACTAGAGAAATTTAGTGTTGAATCTGGAAGGGCAGAGGCATGGCGCTTGACTTGGAAAAAGGGCTTTTTGTGCGCTGTGACATAGTTTAAAAGGGCTAATTATGTTTAAATATTTTTTTTTTTGAAGAAATATTTCAAACCAATTATGAATTTTATATTACTGACTAATTCATAGTATCTGTTTAATGATAATTTACGTCCAATTATTAACACATTTTAATTTTCCAATATTACTGCTCCTTATTATTATTAAGTTATATTATTGCAAGGATCAGAAAATTTATATATTTATTACTCATAAATATTTCCAATGTGCAAATTGGGCAATCATACATGAAAACTTATTGACAACTGTAAACTAAAACTGTTTATGGACAAGTCAAAATCAGGCTTATTAATGGTACAATACTTATAAGTGATAATGGTACAATACTTATAAGTGATAATGGTACAATACTACAAGTGATAATGGTACAATACTTATAAGTGATAATGGTACAATACTTATAAGTTATAATGGTACAATACTTATAAGTGATAATGGTACAATACTTATAAGTGATAATGGTACAATACTTATAAGTGATCAAGGTACAATACTTATAAGTGATAATGGTACAATACTTATAAGTGATAAAGGTACAATACTTATAAGTGATAATGGAACAATACTTATAAGTGATAATGGTACAATACTTATAAGTGATAATGGTACAATACTTATAAGTGATAATGGTACAATACTTATAAGTGATAATGGTACAATACTTATAAGTGATAATGGTACAATACTTATAAGTGATAATGGTACAATACTTATAAGTGATAATGGTACAATACTTATAAGTGATAATGGTACAATACTTATAAGTGATAATGGTACAATACTTATAAGTGATAATGGTACAATACTTGTAAGTGATAATGGTACAATACTTATAAGTGATAATGGTACAATACTTATAAGTGATAACCTGGTACTATTTTTAGTTTTCATCTTTTTTATTGTAGAAATTAGTTTTTCACCACTATGTTTTATATGTTGTTGCTGTTAATGATGACATTGCTTGTAATATCATTATTAATGATGAAAAGCTATACTCAAGATTGAACATTTAGAAAACATACATTTAAATTTGGATTGAAATCATGTGTCCGAATATGTTTGTCCTCAATAATAGCTAGTTCTGCGACTCGTATTTTCAGGGATTTTTGTTTATGATTGGAAGAAATATTGTATACGCATTTTTATCAGTAGTGATTAAATACCACATTGAGTGTACATTTATATGCTTTCTGCCCTTTGTTATCATGTTTGTGATTAAAACTGACAAAACAAAAACATGTTATAAATTGCATACCAACAAGAGAGCCCTAGGATGCTCACCTGAGACCTTGTAACTCAAATAGAATTTGCATCTCCGAGGTTTGGCTTATTTTTATCCCAGGGGCATAATTTGAACAATCTTAACAAACCTCTGGGCGTTGCTGTTTCAGGTAAAGCTTTTTAAAGTCATTCTGCTATTTAAGTCTATATAAACCATGTGACCCCTTGGGGTGTGGCAAGATTTGACCCCAGGGGCATAATTTGAACAATCCTTGGAGAGGACCACTTTGCAATGTTACGTACTACATATAGGAAAGCTGTGGGCCTTGCCGTTTCAGAGGAGAGGATTTTTAAAGTCATTTTGCTATTTAAGTCTATATAAACCATGTGACCCCTGGGGTGTGGTCAGTTTTGACAAATGGGGCATAATTGGAACGATCTTTGTAGAGGACCACTATAGGATGCTACATACCAAATATGAAACCTCTGGGCCCTGTGGTTTCAGAGGAGAAGATTTTTTAAGTCATTTTGCTATATATTCTATATAAACCATGTGACCCCCAGGGCACGGCAAGTTTTGACCCTAGGGGCATAAATTGAATAATATTTGTAGAGGACTACGATAGGATGTTACATACCAAATATGAAACCTCTGGGCCTAGAGGTTTCAGAGAAGATTTTTAAAGACATTTTGCTATTAAAGTCTATATAAACCATGTGATCCCCAGGGCGTAGCCAGTTTTGACCCCAGAGGCATAATTTGAACAATCTTTGTAGAGGACCACTATCCGATGTTACATACCAAATATGAAACCTCTGGGCCTTGTGGTTTCAGAGGAGAAGATTTTTAAGGTCATTTTGCTATATATACTATATAAACCAGGTGACCCCCGGGCTTGGCCCGTTTTGACCCCAGGGGCATAATTTGAACAAACTTTGTAAAGGACCACCAAAGGATGTTACAAAGCAAATATGAAACCTGTGGGCCTTATGGTTTCAGGGGAGAAGATTTTTAAAGTCATTTTGCTATATATTCCATATAAACCATGTGACCCCCGGGGCGTGGCCAGTTTTGACCCCAGGGGCATAATTTGAACAATCTTTGTAGAGGACCACTATAGGATGTTACATACCAAATATGAAACCTCTGGGCCTTGTGGTTTCAGAGGAGAAGATTGTTCAAGTCATGTTGCTATATATTCTATATAAACCATGTGACCCCCGGGGCGTGGCCAGTTTTGACCCCAGGGGCATTATTTGAACAATCTTTGTAGAGGACCACTATAGGATGTTACATACCAAATATGAAACCTCTGGGCCTTGTGGTTTCAGAGGAGAAGATTGTTCAAGTCATGTTGCTATATATTCTATATAAACCATGTGACCCCCGGGGCGTGGCCAGTTTTGACCCCAGGGGCATTATTTGAACAATCTTTGTAGAGGACCTCTATAGGATGTTACATACCAAATATGAAACCTCTGGGACCTGCGGTTTCAGAGAAGATTTTTTTAAGTTCACACTTTTTTCATCTATTTTTAGCTCTGGTGACCTACATATGCAGCGGACCGTAACGATTTGAACAACATTGACAGAGGGTCATCCAATTATCATTCCTGTGAAGTTTGGTAAAAATCTGCCAAGTGGTTTAGGAGGAGATGTCATTTGAATTAAAAGTTGACGACGGACGCACGCACGCACGACGGACAACGGGCGATCACAAAAGCTCACCATGAGCACTTTGTGCTCAGGTGAGCTAAAAAGGAGGCTGTTAAAATCAGAAAATTGACGCTCATTTTTAAAACAAAATTAGCATGTTTTATTGTATCTGGACACAAACTCCTATGCTGACTTCCCCTCCAGCTGATCAGTTAGACACAGATTAATATACCATAACATGCCATCACCAAGAGAACTCGTTAAGGGCAATACAGGCGATAGATAAGAGGGCAACGTGGCGCTAATTGCCTTTGAAAAGGGCAGGGTGGTGGATCAATAAAGGGGCGTGGCATGGCTCCAGGCTGATTTGGTCTGGATAAAACACTAACATAACAATTACATGTTTTGTGTTTTAAGTGGATAAAGAACAGCAGATTAAGAACTAAATACAATACGTAGAAACCATTTAAGATTTTTAAGCAAAAGCAAAATTTAATTTCTATGTTGCATTAAGGGACTTAGAAGTTCTAAAATATGCCTGCATGGTCATTCTACAGGAAGATAATCATCACAAAATGTTTAATAGAATGGGTTGAATTCATCACTACTGTTCCGTACCTGCCCAGCAAAATCCCAAGTTCGGAAAACAACTTTCCCTTGGTTTCCCTCGAGCTCCAGTTGGCAAATGTCGATGCCGACCGTGGACAAGGGTTTTCCTGCTTGGGTGACGTTTGTGTGGGCCCCTTCCTCGCGCTGATTGAAATGCTATGAAAAAATACACACTAACAATTTATAAACTGTAACACGCTAGAAACAATGAAGTTTGAGACTGAATTAGAGACTGAAATGCTACAATGAAAGAAATGCCAAACCATGAGAGTAACAGGCTAGAAACAATGAAGTTTAAGACTGAATTAGAGGTTGACATGCTACAATGGAAAAATGCTAAACCACAAGAGTAACAGGGCTAGAAGCAAAAAATTAAAAAGATTTTAGGACCACCTTGTAAAACAGAAATCGTTCCAGTGAAAAAATAATAATACAGTAAAACTACCAAATACCAATGTGAATGACAAGCAACTGACAGTTCATCTGCAGTCACCCTGATGAGAGACCTACCAAATTTGGAGCAGTGCAGCGGCCTTTCCTCATGAGATGACCGAGTAGTGATGTCTTCCCGATCTCGTACGAACCAACCAACATCAGGTTCATACAGTTGTACTCCACCGCTCTGCCAAAAAAATTTGTTGACACATTATATGACAATAATATATACTAAAGGTCCAGTTCAATGACCAGAGTGAAAAATTATGTTGAAACAGTAATACTATCCCTTGAAAGTTTCCAGCAGATTAAGCACATCCTTAGAAGCTTTATCAATGCAATCTCTGGTAAACTATGTTGGCCCCATGTTCACAATACAAGTTGAGCATGGTTTTCACGTTCAAGATGAACTTGAACAAGATATTTCAGGATCAGACTCAAAAAATGGTGTTCACTAAATGTCTGGATCAATTTTAATAATTGGACAAATATATATTTTACATAATAAACAACTCCTCTCAGCGTAGATTTTCTATTTGAGATGAATATTTTAATTAAAACTTTTTATCAAAAAGAAAAGGTATTTCGAAAATAACATATTTTTGAGATTCCGATCAATTGAGCTAGAAGATCAAGATTAGCTAACATTGACCTTGATCCTAGAGTTAATCCTTCGTGAACACAGGGCCTGAACTGCAAACCATTTAAAGCAGCAGTCCAGAAATATCTTAATATAAATTAAACTTTGCAGAAATCGTTTCTAATGGACACCTTACCGGTAAAAAACCACAAAAAAACGCATTGAAATCGGTACAATAATAACGTATTGGTAACGTTTTATCGTAAAATATCTGTATGCTTTAGCTGGTAAATCAGCATTTACATAAGTGTGTATTCCGTTCGTACTAAGCGTTTTCAAACACAGACATTATACAATGCCTTTCGTAAATAAAAAACAGTTTGCAGTCGAATAAACGTTATTAACGTTCATTACAACTAATGCCAACTTAAGATGTTTTGCATTATATTCTATAAACAAGAGATATAATTATACTGAAGTTATGAAAACAGTAGAGGACCACTCGGCAATATGCAAGAAAAACGGTCAGAAAACTATATGCAAATACGTATTTAAGTTGCTATATAACACTGAAGAACATTCATGTCTACCACAACTAATGAAAGCGATTGCATTGGACTGCGCAATGGAAAAGAAATAAGCTTGTTTTGAACAATGATCTGAAATTTTGAAAAGCTGAGGTTTGCATTTTTAATCTTAGACATGTCACATCTGTTGTTGTTTGTTTAAAAAAACAATCATGGCCATTAAAATAAAACTGATCCTACACATGCTTGTTCTCTTTAAAAACAAAAAGTTACAATATACCAAAAATATTAACATTATTTTCTCACACACAAAGTATATATATAATTAGTTTGTGTTTGTGTTTTTTGTGGATACAGGACATAATACTTCAAAACTAAAAACAATTGTTCCACAAGGTAGCAAATAGAATACATTTATTTAAATTTATTTACCTTTATTAACCAGTATTATTTATTAGCGTTTATATTACATTTTGCATTTTTCCAGCCACCATTGAAGTTGACAGAAGTACGGTGTCCTGTTTATGCCATCATAGCCTCGCGACTGCGACCCATGCTTATGAAAGGGCGCCAATGCGCTGACACAATATGCCGATGCACCGACAAAATACGCTGAAGCGCCGACACGATGCGCCGAAGCAATATAAACATCGCAATCTTGTGAGTTTTTTCATATGTGGCTATAAAATTGGGCGAAAATACAAGGAGACGACGTTTACATCACTTCGGCACATCGAGTCGATGCTTCGGCGTATCGCGTCAGTGCTTTGGTGTATCGTGTCAGCCCTTCGACGTATGGTGTCGGCGTATCGTGTCGGACCCTTTGATTTCTGAGGTCAAAATAGCGGCAAGACAATACGCTGACGCGCCAGACGATACGCCGACATGATACGCTGACGCACCGACACGATACACAAAAGCGCCGAGACGGTGCGCTAAAGCGATTTAAACATTGCAACCTCGTGTGTTTTTTTCATCTGTGGCTATAAAATTATGCCGTACCGTTTGAGTCAAAAGTAATTTTAAACACAACAGCTATAAATAGATGGACCTACAGGTACAAAATTGTACCTATAGGGATAAATTTATACCCGCACTAAAATTGTACTTGTAGGTGTACTTTCTGGCCCAAACCAAAATTAAGCAGGCAGTCTTATTGCAAGCATTGTTTTTAGTTTTAATGTAAAATACTTTAATATTAATATTAAATACAGGACACGATACGCCATAGCGCAGATACAATACGCTGACATGCCAACACGATATGCCGTAGTGCCGACACGATGCGCCAAAGCGATAATAATGTCGTCTCTTCGTATTTTTACCCAATTTTATAGCCACAGATGAAAAACACACACGATATTGCGACGTTTATATCGCTTTGGCGCATCATTGGGCACTTCGGCGTATCGTGTGGGCGCGTAGGCATCCTTACAAAGTAGCGAAACTACGATGTCATTAACAGGACACCGTACAGAAGCATGGATGTAGAATTGCCCACCTCATAAACCACATGGGAATTTCAGGCACCAATCTACACCTATCTATTGGTAAACACTAAAGAACAAAAACAACACATGCTCAAGATGCCGGACAAAAACAAAAGAAATGAAAACAACATATTTACAGACATGTACAAAAGGTGCTTTCTCATTAAAGAGGAACTGTAGGATTTAGTACGAAAATAAAGTGTACAACCATCAAATTATTCTAACAAAGTTAGTATATTTTTTAAATAAAATTATATTAAATGTATGTTCAGAAATGTGTATTAAGAGAGAAATTTAAAATTAAAATATTGTTTACTGTCCAGCAAAAAATTATAGCACATGTATAACGCCTCGATGAGTCAGACCAACTGATGGGGCGTTGTTTTAATTACATATGTTGACAACGCGTGGATCACTTATGTAAAGTAAACAAGAGCACCGCCTACGGGTGCTGGACGCTTGACTTTCTTGTATTTGATATTATTCTGGGCTTTTGTTAATATAATGGGTTCATCACTGTGATGAAGTGTCTTGAATTTCAAGTCAGTAACTCTTATAGATCATTCTATATATAGGCTTTGAGCAGTGATGTTTGGCTGATCACAGCTCCTGTTTAAATTGCTCTTTATTATAAGAAATAGTGGTAGAACATAGTAATGTTTGGTGCTAAACACTAAGTGAACATGTCTGTATCACATGGGATAAATTAGTAACTTCAAAAAGTGGATATAAATGTTGATATTTAGTGAGATTGTGTATTCTTATGTGGTAAAAAACTGGAGCGTTTAGTACATTGAGAAGGCCCCCTGGACACAGTTGGCATATTGGACTTACAAAATAACTGTACTTGGATTAATATTTCTCTGTGTAATCGTGAAACCTTGTATAAACGGCGTAGTACATACACTGATTGGGTTATATGATACATCTACATCTACATCTACAATACAGTGTCAATACAATATAACAATAACAATAACAATAACAATTACCTCATTATGAGTGGTAACGGTAAATCCGATCAACCGAAACTGAATTTCAAAGGACAAAAGCCTCAAACTAAACCAGCCACCAAGAAGCAGCGTGCTAATTCAAATAACAGTAACAATACCAGCATGGAAGAACTGTCAAATATTCATACACAGCTAGAAGCTATGACAGAGGGGATAAGTGAATTGAGGGAGGATCTCAAAAGCATGTTAAAGCGGGAAGAAATAGAAGATCTGATCAAGAACACAATTTCCACGATAATGAGAAAGATAGAAGAAACAATGGTCAAACAAATCGAAACTGAAGTAACGAATAGAACGAATACATTCAAAGAAAAAATAGCAGGTCTTGAATTCGAAAATGAACAGTTGATACAAAAGATTGTTGATCTTAAGAGCAGTAGCACAAAAGCAATTACTGAGCTAGAAGCACAAGTTGAAAACATTTATGAGACAAGCAGAGAAGCACTTAAACTGGCAAATTATAATGAGCAATATTCGAGAAAGAACAATGTTAAAATCATGAACATCACAGAAACACCCGATGAATCTGAAACCAGTCTAACCCGAACCGTATCTAATATCCTAAAGACAACAGCAGATGTCGAACTGAAGCCAGAGGACATAATTGCCATACATCGAATTCCATCAAAGAAGGGCACAACTCGACCAATAATACTCAAGCTAAGAAACAACAATGCAAAATCATCAATTATGAGGAAACGAACTCCGATGAAGACCAAAGGATTCAAGCTAGTTGATGATGTTACGAAGCGCAATCAGGGACTGATCAATAGGCTATTTCTACACCCTGATATAAAGAACGCCTGGTTCTTTAACGGAGCAGTTTTCGGACAAACTATCACCGAGGAAAGGATAAAGTTTGACATATTTGACAATATAAACAACACAATCAGTGATTTCCGGTACCGAAACAGGAAGTTCAAGACGGGAGCCAGTGTTTAGAGTGGTGACAATAATGGATACTCTACAAACTGTGGAAAATTACCTTGTGTACCTTTCAATCGGTATGTAAATCACTTCTCATTGTGTACTATATTGTCTCTCGCAAAGTATTAAACATTGAATTGCTTCTAAGATTTAAACAATTAATTGTCTATTATGTTTCAGCAGTAATCTGAAAGTATAAGTGTATCATTCAAAAAGGCTTTTTTTATCCTTCAAACAGAATCTAATTATAAACACTGTTTAACAATTATCCAATTGTTAAAATACTGCGCTTACTATGATATAGTTTTTGTCCGTCCGTAATCTCATATAAAGTCTGTTCACCTGATCATTGTCCAACTATAACAATGCTGTTGTTCCAAATCTGGACAGTTTATGTTTTCAATACTAATAAGGCCATTATCACTGTTTTCCTTTGTAATTATTGCATCAATGATTCCTTTACACATATATACTTTAACATCTAAACAGGTTGATACTTGATTTATCTTAAAATATATGTGCACACACTCACACACGAGCTCGAGCCCGCGCATGCACACACGAACACACTCACACGCACGCGCGCACGCACACACACACACATACACACACACACACACACACACGCACGCATACGCACACACAGATACATCCAGTATATTTATATTAAACATATAAATGAGGGTGTTAACACTTGTCTTCATTTGACGGTGATTGTGAAATATACTTGCGGAATATTTTTCGGTGATGCAAAATAGTATTTTACCAATTGATAAAATGATGTATTTAACTCTTGTTTATATTTCTTTGCTATGCAAAATATGTTAAAAGACCAATATTTTTTTTTTTTTTTATTTATTTTAATTTTTTTTTTTTTCTCATGGAATGCAGTGGTATTTTGCAAAAGCCCCATGTTTTTCATGAGTAAATGTACTTTAAATACATATACCATTTGTCATTAACTAAAGGTCACTCTTTCTAAAAATACACAGTTGAGTTTCTAAAGTTTTTCATGGTTTCAGTTATAAAACACATATTCTACCAGAAAATTATACTGTTCCAAAACACTTATAACTTTTAAATATATAATACTCTCCAATATTACTAACATTAAATCAATTGGATATCACTAATGTATAATATGCATTGAAAACAAACATGTTGCCTTGCTGAAAATTGTTTGTCAATTCGTTGTACTAGTGTCTCTACAAATTTCAGCACAAGCTTTGTAGACGACCCTCAAAATGGAAACAACTGAATAATCAAAATAACTGTTAAAGCTGTATGCGGAGATAAACACTCCGTGCTTGCTCCAATTACTTGCGCTTTTTCTCAGTCTACAGTACTAAATAATGTTTTTATGTTTGCTAGGGTTGTTTTCTTTGTTGTCTTAGTATTGCTGACTATAATTATTTGTAATATACAGATGGTAGACAAATAAATGACCAGTTCGCTTTATTGAATATTTATCTATAGTATGGTTTTATAAAAACTTTTTACAGTTTTGAGATGTGTGCTAGGTATAATCAGTATCAATCATTCCGGTTCATAAAATGCACACTCATCTGGTTAGTATAGCCTGTTTCTACTAGTTAAATTCAATTGTACATATTTATCTTCTGTTTCAACAAATCGCTTCCATTGTATACACAGTTTATTTATGTTTTTTGTTTTGTTTTGAATATTGATTAAATTTGTGCTACTATTTATTTTCTGCTGTTAATACAATGGTATACATGGTTTATTTATGTTTTTGTCTTGTTTGTATATTGATTAATATCTATGCTACTGTTTACTTTTCTGCTGTTAATACAATAGCTAAAATGATTTGATTATTATTATGTTGTTGTTGTTAGGTTTGATTACATCCTGCCATTATATGGTGAAATGATTAAATTAACAAAACAATCAGAATGGTATTTTACACTTCTCAAAAATGGGGGGAGTAATTTTTTTTTTTTTTTTTCAAAAACATCTCAATAAATGAATTAAACCAAGTTTATAGTTTTGATCCATACATAAATTTACCGTGGGCTTTGCCATTAACTGTTTAACAGAATACAGCGTAGTATCAAAGAATACGCTGAAAATGTATGGTATTCATATCTCTTAAATGAAACATAAGAAGAAATATAGGTAACATTGCTTAATTAGCTTTATGACTAAAATTTACAATAGACATATTACAGTGCCACCATGATTATGAATACACGTAAACATTTTTATATTTTATATATAAAGCTTGAATAGCTGAGCAACCAAAACTCATTGTCTTATATTTAGGGCAATTTATCTTGCACCTTTTGTACACTGCATTAGTTGTAATCCTCACATTTTTTTTTGTCAATTTGTTTGTGTTTTTCTTTTATGTTTGCCATGCTGTGTGTTACGATAAGGAAGGTTTTGGGACTTTTAACATATATGAATTGCTACATCTTTGGAAAAGGCAATATTATTCTAATAGTTGTCTCATTGTTTAGTATTAGCAAAAATGAATAAGTTAAAAATTATATCTTATAATTGCAGAGGCTTACATGACCACCAGAAAAGATTAGACGTTTTTCATTTTTTAAAGGAAACTAATTCGCATATATATTGTTTGCAAGATTTGCACTTCACATCAGACATGGAAAAACAATTATATTCAATGTGGAATGCAGAAGCCTTTTTTAGCTTTGCCAAATCAAATGCTCGAGGGGTGGGGATTTTATTCTCAAAAGGATTAGATGCGAAGGTCAACCAAGTTTTTACAGATGATAACGGTAACTACATAATTTTAAATCTTACTTTACATGGTAAACAGTTAACACTTATCAATGTCTATGGACCAAATAATGATAGCCCCGCTTTCTATCAACACATTTTTTCTCTTATTGAAAATATTGGGAATGAATCTTTTTTATGGTGTGGTGACTTTAATTTAGTGCTAAATACAAATCTTGATTACTGTAATTACAAATCAAATAAAAATAACGTAAAAGCCAGAAACAATTTAACAAAATTTATGACCGATAGAAATTTATATGATCCATTCAGAGAAATACATGGCGATTTAAAACAATTCTCATGGCGGAGAGCAAATCCTTTACAACAGGCAAGACTTGATTTTTTCCTAGTCACGCACGATTTCTTACCTCATATCAGAGATTGTAAAATTGGAATTAGTTATCGTTCTGATCACTCAGTTATCACTTTAACTTTGGATTTTGAAAATATTCCACATGGTAAAGGGCTATGGAAATTTAACAACTCCCTTCTTTTGGACAAAGACTATCTTGCTTACATTAATGACAAAATCGAACAAATTAAAATACAATATGCATTACCAGTGTATGATTTCGAAAATATATCATCAGTCTGTAATGCAGATATAGAATTTATAATTGATGACCAGCTTTTTTTAGAAACATTATTAATGGAAATCAGAGGCTCGACAATTTCATATTCATCTTTTAAAAAGAAATGCCAAAATAATAAAGAACATGAGTTAATTAAGAAAATTGAATTGATTGAGAAAAATTTGGATCAGGATAATCAAGAGTTATTAGTCACTTTACAAAATGAACTACAAGTAATAAGGGATGAAAGAACTAAAGGACATATAATTCGATCACGAGCTGAATGGATAGACAATGGTGAAAAGCCAACAAATTTCTTTTGTAATTTAGAAAAATTCAACTACACAAACAAAGCAATACCCTTCTTAGAAACCAGTGATGGGAATGTCATATATAATCAATCAGAAATTTTAAAGGAAACAGAATCATTTTATAAGAATTTATATACTAAGACTTCAGAAATAAACGATCTTAATATTGATAGCTTTCTAGAAAATGCTAACACTAATAAACTAAACCCAGAACAGTCTTCCTGTTTGGAAGGTCTCTTATTATTTGCAGAGGTTTCTAACACTTTGAAAAATATGAAAAACGACAAAAGTCCGGGTTCAGATGGATTTACTTCTAACTTTTTCAAAGTATTCTGGGGGAAAATTGGTCATTTTGTAGTGAGATCTTTAAATTTTTCATTTCTAAATGGAGAACTGTCTATAACACAGAAGCAAGGAATTATTACATGTATTCCGAAAGAAAACAAACCAAAACAGTTTAAAAAAAATTGGAGTCCTATTACTTTATTAAATATTGTATACAAACTGGCTTCTGGAACCATAGCTGCAAGACTGAAGTCTGTTTTAGATCATCTTATAAGTAAAGACCAGACAGGGTTTGTAAAGGGAAGATTCATTGGGGAAAATATTCGTCTAGTGTATGATATTATGAACTTTACCGAAAAACATAATATACCTGGATTACTGATGATGATAGACTTCGAAAAAGCATTTGATACTCTATCTTTTGATTTCATATTCAAAACACTCTCCTTTTTTAATTTTGGTCCAAGTTTCATTAAGTGGATATCACTGTTTTATCATAACACTTCTACTGCTGTACAATTGAATGGCTTCCTTTCCGAATTCTTTATTATAGGCCGTGGGTGTAGACAGGGGGATCCAATTAGTCCATATTTATTTATTTTATGTGCTGAAATTCTATCCATAAAAATAAGAAATAACAAGAACATCAAAGGTATTTTTATCAATGGCATAGAATATAAAATAACACAGTTTGAAGATGATACAACATTATTGTTAGATGGAAGTGAGCACACAGTTCATATAACCCTAGATATTTTACATCAATTTTCCCAATACTCCGGTTTAAAAGTAAATTTTGACAAAACGTATGTTATTTGGATTGGTTCTTTAAAATATAGCACTCGCTCGATAAAAACGAAATGGAAATTGGTTTGGGGGATCAATAGTTTTAAACTACTTGGCATTCAGTTTCATATAGACTTGGAAAATATGGTGCCTTGGAATTTTAATGATAAAATACAAAGTATTGAAAAATGTATTAAATTTTGGAATAGAAGATCGCTTACACCAATTGGCAGAATAACGGTTGTCAAATCTCTTTTATTACCGCTTCTAACAAACTTATTTTCCACATTACCAACACCAAATACACAAATTTTAAATAGAATCAATAATATGTTTTATGACTTTGTTTGGCAAGGCCAATCAAGGATAAAAGGCAGTGTTCTTATTAAAGACTATGAAAATGGAGGTTTAAGAATGGTTGATGTCTGTGCGTATGTTAAAAAGTTAAAAATACTCTGGGTACATAGACTAGTTACAGGCTACTGTAGCAAATGTTATGGATTTGTTTTGACAAATATACTTGAACTAGATAAAATATTTAACTTTGGGAAGTATTATATTGAAACATGCACAACAAAGATGTTTAACCCATTTTGGAAAGATGTTTTAATATCATTTGCGGATTTTATTGAGGTTTTACCAATAGACAATATCATCAAATTCCAGGAACTTCCACTATTCTTTAACCATAAGTTTTTAATAGGACAGCGACCGTTTTATGTTCAAAGTTGGTATAACAAAGGAATAAGATTTGTTAAAGACATCATGAATTACAATGGAACATTTATAAATAGAAGGGAATTCGAACAAAAACTTGGTGTTAGTGTAAATTTTCTACAATTTGAAGGAATGATACCATCTATTAAAAAATACTTATGTTCGCTAAAACTCAAGGACATCCCATCTATTAATAATGACTGTTGTTTTCCTATCATTCCTGGATATATTAAGCCTTTATTATGTTCCAGTAAAAATAACAGTTTTATTTATAATGTTTTAATACACAACATTGAAACACCAACCTGCCAAGCAAAGTGGAATAGCCTTTTTAGTATTGATAGTTCAGAGTGGAAAAGTTTACATGCATGGGTTTTTAAAACCACAAAAGATTCATACAGTCAATGGTTTCAAGTAAGACTGACTCACAATATCCTAGCTACAAATAAATTGTTAAATAAAATGATGATCTGTGACTCAGACAAATGTACTTTCTGTAAGACAGAAACAGAAACACTTGTTCATTTATTTTGGAGTTGTAATGTCATAGAAGTGTTACTTAATGACATAACGTCTGCTATTAGAAACATTGATAGTAATTTTAGTTTTGATTGCAAAACCTTTGTGTTGGGATCAATGAGCGACTTTAGCGATTTATCTCCCCTGTTTCCAAATATAGGTGGCGCTCTGGTCAAGTAGGTCCCTCTATGCGGATATGTTCGGATTTTATCATTAGATTATCGCCATTGTTAATAAGCGAAGCGTTTGACAGTTTGACAAAAGAAAGATAAAATAATGCCTGAAACCACATGCTGCGTTCCATTGTGTTCACGAAAAGGACGACACAACTTCCCGAAAGACAAACAACGTCGAGCAGCATGGGTACAAGCTATTCGACGGGTGAAAACAAAGTTCGAAATCTGGACTCCATCCGAATACTCGTACGTGTGTGAAAACCACTTCACCGAAGATGATTACCACACAATTACATACGCTGGTAGGTAGTTTGCTTTTCTATTGAGTTGAAAAACATCATAAATATAAACAATTATTACGCTTATAATGTTGAATTTGGGTTTTCTCTCCATTAGATAATCATGACATATGTATATGTACAGTATATGGAACTGGTTTACATGTATATACTAAATATCATCATTTGTTACTTGGCTTATTTTTCGAAAAGTTCTGCATCAACAACGATAGTACTGCTTCAAAAATTAAATGTAATGTTGTTGATTAATTAAATATGCATTATGTGATATTGTGTGTCATAACCTAACACTATATCATATGTTGGTGTTTCTTAATCTTACTTGACTGAAACCAATAAAATGATAAATCTGTCACCTTCTGAACACTCATTCTCTTAATCCATTTAACCTTAAAGCTGCAACAACCAAATATATGCATTTGTTTCTAGCACATACTTATTTTTTCAGTATTTATTTTTTCAGGTAATGAAAGACGTAAGCGGGCTCTGCGAAAAACAGCTGTCCCCAGTATTTTTTCCTGGACAAACAAGGCGACTGTTGCGAAGAACCAGGAGAGAAAAGAACGTCGTCTAGAACGAGAAAACCGGAAACGTAAGTTGTTTGAAGATGTGACAAATATGGAAAAATCTGGAGAAAACATGAGTTTTGAACCTGAGTTCATTGCAACCAAAATAGACATTGTTACTTCTGATATCGATGTGGGTGCCAGCGAAGAAGTTGTAACCCAGCAGGAATGTGTGGAGCAAATAATCTCAATCACGGATGAAAAAGTGACATTTATAGATTCTTGTGTACAAACAGAGTGTGTAATGGAAGATGCGGCGATGCAAACAACAACAACACCTGCATTTAGCATCCACAATTTTGACAATGATGCGCCAGCCGTCCACTTCTATACTGGACTTGAAAATTACATGAAGTTCTTTTTCGTGTTGAACACACTTGGACCAGCAGCATACCATCTTAATTATGTGTATCATTCTGTTTCGAGTATATGTGTTGCTGATCAATTTTTTATTACTTTGATAAAGTTAAGGCGACACATGACAAACTTTGAACTGTCGCGATTATTTAATGTTTCTGAAAGTGTGATGTCGAACATTTTTATTACTTGGGTCTTGTTCATGGAAAAACAGTGGAAAGAAATTAACATATGGCCATCACAAACTTTAGTCCGCTATTTCGCTCCAAGCAGCTTCAAGAGGCTATACCCCAAAACACGCGTCATAACTGATGGTACTGAGTGCCCAATTAAAAAACCGAAAAATCCAACGGCTCAACAAGCCACTTTTTCGACTTACAAAAACCGAAATACAGTTAAGGTTTTGATTGGCAGTACCCCTGGCGGTTTTATTTCTTATGTGTCCCCAGCCTATGGAGGTGCTACAAGTGACAGGCAAATAGTTGAACGGAGTTCACTGACCAGGCTTTGTTCCAAAAATGACAGTATAATGGCCTACAAAGGTTTTAATGTACAGGACATTTTTGCACCACATGATGTGCATATTAATATACCAACCTTTTTTAAGAAAAAGAACAGAATGTCAAATGATACTGTTATTAAAGATAGGAAAATTTCTAGCAAACGTGTGCATGTAGAAAGAATCATTGGTCTTGGAAAAACATACAGAATTTTAACTGAACCTCTGACTGCCACAGAGACTAAGTTGTCATCAGAGATAATTTTTGTATGTTTCATGCTATGCAATTTCAGAAATGGCATTGTGTCTACATATGCTTAAAGAATTGCTACAATCACGGTTGTACATGTAGCTAAGTGTAGTAAAAAATGTCATTTTTATGTTGTCATTTACCATTCTGAATAAAAAAATGTCTGATGATCATGTGTATTAGTCTATGGTTATCAGTATTAGAAAGTACATGTTATTACAGTAATACTAGACATTTGTTTGTCAATATGACTGTTCATTATTCATTTTTTATGTTGAAGTTGATGTATTACATGTGATTGCTTAATAAATAAAGTTTTAAAATAGTGATTTGTTACTTTTGCAGCTGAAATTAAACCTGGTACGGGCTGGTATTCATAAAGCTCCTAAGCGAAATCTTAAGTTTTATTTAAGTGAAAATTTCAGATACAATTTGCTATGGAAATTATTATGATTTCTGTTGTTTTTTTGCCAAAATACTATAACAAAAGTAAATAATTTACAGCAAAAACAAATTTAATACAAGAAGACATCTCTATAAAAAAGCAAAAGACTTTAGGAATTCTGATAATTTAAGGAATGTACTTAAATTTTTCCTGAGGTGCTTTATGAATGCTGACTGTAAACAACATACTTGATATTTATGCAGTTCTGTTCAAACAACACAATTTTCAATAAAACAATTTATTTGAATACATATATAATGACAAATATAATAACAAAAAATACATATCATGATAATTCATACAACATTACAAAATGCATTTATTTTCAAATGAACTTTTTGTTTCATTTCTTTTGCAGAACATTATTTTACACATTTTTATAAAACAACTTTTCCAAAAGTGCTGGTTTGAAATGTGCCTCAAAAAATAATTCAAGTTTGTACACCATATCAGAGATAAACGCCTCATTTACTCTGTTACTCTGATGTACACAATGTCAGTGAGAGTATACACAATTAAATCACAATATTTTCGTTCAGAGCAGAACAATTGTCCCTGTATCTGAAAGTAATATGGATTTTTTTTGCTTAGAACAAGTTTTCCATTGATTTCTTTTAAATATGGCACAGTAACTGAGTTTATCTCTTTATTTTTTGCATTGAAAGGACATTTTACTTCTACAATTAAATCCTTGCTGACAATTCCATCAGGAGATGCCCCTAGAAATGGATGGGTCTTAGAAACAGTGATGCCACATGCCTGAACATTAACATTTCGCGCACTTTCATATATGTGAATTGCAGTTTTTTTCATATTTACAGCCATGGCGCATCGCTTCATTTTGCTTAGTTACATGTCCAGATACCATTGTGGAAGCCAATGCTGCTGAATTGGCCTTTTCTGTTGCTGTACATATCCGGTGGTAGTTGGATGACTGGATTCTTTTTCCACGTTCCTCGAACCAATGATCATTTGTGTTTTGTCCCCTTGTCAAAACTTCCAGTTCACAGCACTCTTCTGTTGTTATTTTAGTTATTTTACTCTGATTTAGAAAGTTTTCTTCATGTGTCACTTCAAAATAGTCATGATCATTGTTGACTGCATATATATTTGCTGGTGCAAAGGTCTGAAATATTGGCATTTTAGAAAATCCTTTAAAGTTCATACATGTATTGTAAAAATGATCCTGATAATTAGGGGCATTTCGAAAACTAACAGGTCGGGGATCAAAGTCCTTAATATCACAAATATCTGCCCCAACCATGTTTAGGTCTCTGGCCTTCAGAGGGGACCCGGTATGTTTCTTGGCTCTATGGAATGCCTGTAGTTGCTCGGTACATGACGACTCTATCTTCACATCTCCTGTTTGAACAAATTTCAGGCATGCATACAATACAGTTCTTATATGCTTGCAATGTCCAAAGGGACCCTCGCCAGCTCCACATTCGCACTGCGCCTTGTGCACTATTCCATGTTTTGTAAAGGAAATGTCTACCACATAATTTATCTTTTTCTTCATTTCTGCTCTACACGCACTTTTTACAAAGTCAAGACTGTCTGATGAAAACAACCGAAGATACATTAAAAATTTGTCATTGTACAGTGCAGTTACAGTTTGGTCGAACTCAACTTGAAAGCGTTCCAGATAGTCAGTGGCTTTCTGACGGTCAATGGGGGCCATCTTCATGTGACTGTTGATGTCCTTGTAGCCACTGGTTACTGGAAGGCTCATCCTAAATTCTGGCATAAGGTCCTCACAGTTGTTGAAATTTTGGTTTCTGTCATAGGCCTCTAGTCTGAAACAATTATGTAATACATTTGTTTAATAATCATATACTGCCTCATCTTTAAGAAAAGAATGAAGAAAAGACGACTTTGCAAACAAAGAACATATTGTATTTATTACTACAAACAAACCACACATAGCGCATTACCCCACCCACTAATTCCAACGTATGGACATGTACACATTTTGAATTTAATTTGCAATGCTTCCTGTGGAATTTGGGACAATTAATAATAATGAACTGCAGACATTAGCGATATAAGATTGCATCAATTGCTGTTATTACATTTAACTATTTAATGAAAGAACTTGTTTACTTCGCTAATCGTCAACAACAAAAGTGAAAAGAAAAATTCATGTTAGCCTACCTCTCGATTAACTCCTTTTTTCGTCCAGATAACTTAGCATTTCTCTTTCTTAACTCTGTCCTAAGTTGTCCTAAAGATAGGCTGCAAAACTTTGAAGCCATATTTACACCTTTATCGAAGAAATATAATCAAATCGTGTTAAAACTCTGTTTATTAACTGTCAATCTTAGCGGAAGTAAACAATGGAAGGGAAAGTAAATAACAATGGACCTATTCGACAACAGCGCCGCCTATACGGGCACCTGCTAGACAAGGGAAGATAACCCACTAAAGTCTCTCATTGGTAAACAATCTGAAAAATATAACATTTTTTGTCTTGAAATAAAACGGTATATTTATCTTTGTAAACGTAAATTGGTAACCCCAACAATTCATGGTCTACAAAATAGTTGCAAACTAGCCTTTGCAGTTATGCAAAAAACACATTTACCCGACATTTATAAAAGTTCGTGGGTATTGGTGGAGTCTTTTTGTGATATTGATTTACCTTCTTAACCTTTTTATTTGCATTATCATAACTTGGATGATAGTGATTTTAGTGATGATTGTAAAACTTTTCTATTGGCACCGACTTGTAAATCATCTGAAAAGTATAACATTTTTGTCTCCAAATAAAACGTTTTATTTTTTCTTTTCTTTGTTAACATAAAATGGTAACCTCAACAACTCACGGTCTCACGGAATAGTTGTTAACTAGCCTTTGCAGTTATTCAAGAAACACGTCTTATCCAATTTTTATAAAAGTATGTGAGAATTTCAGGAGTCTTTTTTGTGATATTGACCTACCTTCCTAACTATTCTATTTTATATGTTTGTAATTGTTATAGCAATGGCAGGCATTATTGTCACATGATATGCTTGTACCGTATTGAACTATTACTGCATATGTACTGTATGTACTGTATTATGCATATTGGCGAATAAAGTGTATCTGACAAAAAAAAAAAAAAAAAAAAAAAAAAACTTATAGATCATGAGAAATTTGACAATAAGCTAAAATTCTAAGTTGAAAAAGGGCAATAACTCCACCAAAGTCCTTGATATAGTTACCTCATCTTGTCTACAGAATGGGTTCATAACTGTGATCAAGTATTTGGAGTTTCAAGTCATTACCTCTTATAGTGTATTTGAAATCTGGACTAAAGCGAAAATTCTAAGTTGAAAAAAGGACAATTACTCAAACAAAATCCTTGATCGAGTTACGATCTTTTGTCTACCATATAAATTCAACACTGTGGTAAAGTACTTTGAGTTTCAAGTCAATACCTCATACAGGTATTGAGAAATTTGACCTAAAGCAAAAATTGTAAATTGAACAAAGGATAATAACTCCTTCAAAATCCTTGAAAGAGTTACCTCCTCATGTCTGCAGAATGGGGTCAGCACCATAAACAAGTATCTTGAGTTTCAATTTAATGCCTTTTAGAGTTAGGCCAGAGTTTTTATATTTTTAGATTTCAGGAGTGCCGGTCCTAAATATTGCAAAACCCAAATAAAAATAAAATTCAAAATCGTATCTTTTTTTTTATATTTTCCACCGGTCGTCTCTGCTTCCCGAATTATAAAATAAATAGGTCTTGTGTAAGCTATTTACGACAACGTCATTTCGTAGTAATTTTTGCGCGCCAGTAGACTGCTTTACAAATTGACGTTATGTTCTGGCGTTCTGCGCATATATTTTATTGTAAACACGGGAAAACCAGTCTAGCTAGGGACAATAAAAACAACAATGGCGGTTGCGGCCGCTGTGTAGTTGAAAGTTGCGCTAAAGTTGCTATCAAAAACATAAAGAAAAAAAAAAAAAAAAAAAATCATACAGTTAAATTCTTTTGACAAAAATTATAATGAAATAATATCAGAAAGCAGTATGGGACGAAAGATTTAGCAGGTGCCCGAAATGCGAAAACAATTTATTCATATACGCAACACATTTAAAACATTTTATACACAAATACGTTCTAATCATTAACAATATAATTGTATATGTTATTTAATGCAACGAATGTAAAGTATTCGTGTTTAAAATACGTATATTTTCATATTTTTCCATGGGGACAAAATGGGTACGAATGAAAGTTTTCTTCGAGTGCGGTTCGTACCAAATTTGAAAAAAAAAACAACAACTGTGTTCTTGTATATTTTTTCTTAGAATTTCAGCTTAAAAACGATGTGAATCAACAACAATGTAGATCTACTACATGCACATTATGCAAAAAAATGTTCTAGAATACAATACATGATATGCGTTCTACATTGATTTAGGCCAGATTGTTTATAAATTTAAGATTGATGGGATATTTGTTTCAAAAAAATATATAACTTGGAAAATCCAAATAGTAGTTATAAAACCCTCTAACAATATGGAAAAATATCTTTACTTCTAATTCTAGATTAACCTTTCTTGTAATAATATAATTTTTCCATTTAGGTGCAGTTATAATAAATTAATATTTTTTTAACTTTTAATCATTTTATTTTTATTTCCGATGCTCACTTTTTTCTATTTTATTTTTATTTTTATTCCCTCCTCCTGGTGCTCAGTTTTGAAAAAATTCCCGTAAATCTAAAAATTAAAAAACTCTGGCCTTATTGAGAAATTTTTATATTTAACAAAAAAATGTCAAAATAAGTTGTAAGTCCAAACAAGGCAGATAACTCTGGAAATACAAATCACCCTTTTGATAGTGAACAAGTATTGAAAGTTTCAAATGGATACCTTGATAGTTTTTGAGAAATGGACTCTGACAAAAAACTTCACCAAAAAACTCATCCAAAAAACGTAACTAACGCAGACCCTAACAACAATAACTCGACTTTTTTTCTTCGAAAAGTCAAGCTAAAAATGAACATTGCAATTTAACAATCAGAATGGCCGAGTGATTAAAGCGCTATTCTTTTGATCTGGAGGTCCAAGTTTCGAAATCCGCTTTGAGCAACATTTTTTCTTTTCTTTTTTTATCCGTTTCGCAAACTATAATACTTGAGCTTCTTAGTTCCGATGCTTAAATCTGTCAAGCTCAGACATTTTATGGCATAATTAAAAAAATACTACAAAAATCTTTGAACAAGTCCCTTTAAGAAATTAAAGAAGGAATGTACGATTTTTCTAGATTTATTTCAGTTCGCTTTCGTTAACAAAAACCCGTTTTATATAACATTAAAAACGTCAACATTGACAAAAAATATTTCTTTTATCGAAATATGCAAATATATATTTTCTGACGATACAGACCCATTTATCCTATGAATGAGAAAGTAAGAACTGAACATGCGCTTACAATCCACCTTACTACCTAGACGCTGTATATACATGTATATAATAGTTAGCTGCGCATCGAAGAATAATATTAGTTTTAAATTTTCTTAATTTTTTTTAACATAAGTTGTTTTCAACATTTATTATAATATTATTTTTAAAATATACTGACATCATTAGGATCAATGGATGGTTTTACGTGATAATTTTCGTACAAATTCGTACAGTCCTTCTTTAAGATGTTTCACCTAAGGAGCTTTGTGAATATTATATAGGCCCATGAGCACTAGACTGGAGATAATTTTGATTAGATTTTCTAGGCCTCACTCTGTCAACTACCAAATGGCCAAAAATTTGAACATTTGGCTAAAGAGAATTTGTTTGGATATGACTTTTTCTTTATTTTTTTCATAAATTGTTGTGAGAAGGATTTCAATGCAGTATGATACATTTGGTTAAGGGACAGTTCCACACTTTGGGGTTGGAAAAATATTTATCTAAACATGGAATGTTACAAGTTTGTTCAATCTATCAACACTTTTTGTCTGTTATGCTGTTTTGGTTGCAAAGCATAATTATTTATTATGCCTTTTTGGGTACTAGGGTATGTCTACCAGGTTGCAAATTTTTCTCGAAAAATAACAGATATTTGTCAAAAGTTTAACTTTGCACAAGCAATGTGCTTTCCGAATGTTGAAATATGAACAATAAATGTATTACAGAACAGGAAAAAAGTCAGTTTTATATAAATATCTCTCACAGCAGAAAAATGGGAAACTGTCCCTTTAAGGAATGTGAGCCTCAGGTTTCTACCATGCTACCGATACAGGAAAATCATGGTAACAGCACTAAACATGTAACTGGACAAAACATTAACATCCACAGTAACTGTATTTTACCTTTCACTTCAGAAGGATTGAAAACAAGCCATTTTAAGATACATCATCATTTTAAAAATACGCATACAACAGCTTCACACAACTGCTTAAATTTAGGAAAAAGAACTAGAATTGTCACCTGAGTGACGGATATACCCCCACAATATGGCCTTGTAACAAAACTATGGCATCCATTCGAAAGAAATGGACAGAGAGTGAATGCTTTACTTTCAATAGAAGCCATAACTCTGTCAACATTTAGTGGTTTGTAACCAAAGTTGAACTTGATCTGTATTTTATGATGTTACACCTATGTACCAGAAATAATTTAAATCTGTGAAGCCTTTCATGAGTTACTGTCCATGTTTTGGGGGAATTTAAGTCAAAAAGGGGCCATAACTGTGTCAAAATTTAGTGGTTTGTAACCAAAGTCGAACTTGACCTGTATTTTATGATGCTACACATGTGTACCAATAATTATTTTTATATGTCAAGCCATTGTAGAGTTATCGTCAGGAAATATTGTTTTTAGGGAATTAAAGTCAAATAAAGGGCCATAACTGTGTCAAAATTTAGTGGTTTGTAACCAAAGTCGAACTTGACCCGTATTTTATGATGATACACATGTATACCAAGAATTATTTGAATATGTCGAGCCATTCTTGAGTTATTGTCTGGAAATTATGTTGTTAGGGAATTTTAAGTAAAAAAGGGGCCATAACTTTGTCAAACTTTAGTGGTTTGTAACAAACATCGAACTTTACCTGTATTCTATGACGTTACACATGTGTATCAAAATTATTTGAATTTGTCAAACCTTTCTTGAGTTATCTTCTGGAAACCATGTTTTTAGGGAATTTTCAGTCGAAACGGGGCCATAACTCTGTCAAAATTTAGCGGTTTGTAACCAACATCGAACTTGACTTGCATTCTATGATGTTACGCATGTGTACCAAAAATTATTTAAATATGTCAAGCCTTTCATGAGTTATCATCCCGAAACGCAAAACCAACAGACCAAAGGACCGACAGACCGAAAAGCTCACTCCTATATACCCCCCCACTAAACTTCGTTTATGGGGGTATAAATATATGTAGCAATTTAGCTATATATTGTGTGTGTGTGTGTGTTTTCACATTGCAAACACACGTTTTCTCAAAACTTTGTTGGTAAGTCTGCTAAAGTGTTTTTGTGAGAATATAGGTACTACTATAGGTACTAAAGTGTTTTTGTGAGAATATAGGTACTATACAATATACAGTCGACTCCCGATGGCCCGAAGTCTCAGGGACAAACCGCGAAACTTCTAGCTATCAAAACTTCGAACTAAATGGAGTTCGAGAATGATATATAATGGTAATTAACAGTCATCTACCATTTATTTATATATTTTATTATTATTATTATTTATTTTAAAATTGTCAAAGCTTTGAAATCAATTATTGCATTCTTTTTGCACTGATCAAGGTCATCTACCAGTAATTCATTAACGACTCAATACGAGCCAAACAAACATTTAAATGTGTGAAAACTGTAATGGGGACCATAACAAACACTATCAGCCATCGGATAATTCGACCCTTGCGAATATAAGCCAAACAACAGAAATTTATATGAAAATACAGCAATAAAATATTGATCCCTCAAAGAAACTTCGAGCCAAATTCGAGTCAAGCATGTTCGAGGCATCGGGGGTGGACTGTATAACAATACCAATGGTTATTAATATTAAATGTATCACAGGACATACTCTTCGTGTATGGAGCGTAGGAAACCCGTGACGTCACTGGCCTTGCTTTGGCTGCCCCGTATCACATCCTGTATGGGGCCCTCCAGGGGGCAACTCTGAACCTCGAGGCAGTGAAGTCTATCTAGAAGGCCCAGTGCGGGTGGAAGCTAAAAATAGCATCAACAATTTTAAGTTAATTTGGGTGGGAAGCTTAAAATAGCATCATTCTCTTTATATTAACAGCAAGTTTTGGAAAGTTCAGAGTTTTTTAGTGAACTGCTAATTTTTAAAGAGTGGAAGGATGGTACCTTACAAAGAGAAAACAAGTATCTTGAGGCAGGTCAGTGTTTTATTTAGGGCCAATGTGGGGCCGAACTTCGGCCTCATTCCCCTGCCTAAAAAGTATATATTTTTCCCCTATATTTACCTTAAAATTCCCCACAGATTGTAAGCTTGTTTTTGAAAAAAACTTGAACAAAATCGGACAAAAACCGACTAAGATATAGGAATTTTCCTACAATTCCCAGCAATTTTTTATCAAACCAAGTTTGTGCACAATCTAAGTTATCAGTTGCAGCAAAACAATTGTTTAATGTTTTATAACAAAGTAGAATATAAAAATCTGATAATGCATTTCCACAAAAACAATCCCCTTTTGCCATAAAATTCCCTGTCTTAAGGGCCCCGCCCCCTTTCCCCCAAAGGTGAAAAAAAACACTGCAGGTGAACCTGAAGGCAGTGCAGTCAATGCAGGAATGTGGAGCTAGGTATGAGCTTTTTCATTATCATACAACTACTCCAGACATTTAGTAGAAATATTTTGAGATCATGCAGCCACTTAAGCCATCAAGTGGGAATATCTTAATATTTTTTTAGGGGAAATATACACTCCAGAGCTAGGGTAATGGGGTCCTATTTCGGCTCCAAAATGCCCGTAAGAAACATATTGTAAAAGCTACTTTCAAGTGGTAGTTCTGATCAATATAAAATGTGGACCAGTATTCCTGAAATGTACAGACATATACCCTTTAAATTATTATGCCTCAAAATGTTAATTATGCCAGTATTTTCAAAATTAATGGTTGTTCTGGTTGACATACAGAAAGTGAAGGCATGTGAGTTCAAATATTTCAGATAATGCAGCGACTCCAGCCATCAAGTGGGAATATTTGGATATTTTGGGAAAATATACACTTCAGAGCTGGGGTAATGGGGCCCTATTTCGGATGTAAAAAAGACACATTGTAAAAAGCCAGTACTTGCCACTTTCAAATGGTAGTTCTGGTTGAGATACAACGAGCGCAGGCACTTGAGTTCCCGAATCTCGTCCGGGAGGCTAAGAAGGTCGTTGCCGTTCAGGTTCAGAATGCTCAGTGACGGCAGCAACACGAGACGCTGTATCTCCTCCTCTCGCTGCTCTTTGTCGAGAATCTGCAGACAATATTTTAATCTTATTAGGTGACATTGTCAAAGTACCAGGGGCCATATTCCAGAAACATCTGAAGTTATCTTAAAATATTTTCACTTAAGTTCTAATTTTTGTAAGGTAATATTTTTAAAACTACACATAAATGAATGATTCCAATCACAGTTAAGTAAATACTAGTTAATCATAAGTTAATAATTAGTGAAAATTTAGCAGAATTGTGTGTGTACATTGAATAAAATGCTTAAGAAAAATGACAATTTGAAGGCTAATGATAAGATTTCACTTCAGATGTTTCTGGAATACGACCCCTGGGCTGTATTCACCAACCAATTTTTAGACTGATGATTTAAAGATATTTTTTTTTATTGAAACTGTTCTATTCTAAGAATGCTGTTTATTTGAATATTACTAGTTATTCACCAACATTAATAAAAGCATTTAGAGTTTAGAATTATTTGGTAAAGTAGGGAAACATCTAGAGCAAAATAGCAGGGTGCTGCACCCTGCTCCTTTTTGGTTCCCCCCTGCTGCCCTTTGGGCTGGTCAACACAGAAATGTTGACTATCTTTAAAAATTTAATCTATTTTTGCAAATTTTGAATGAGAAATGAATATACTATGCTTAAAAACCTTAATTAGAAGAATTAGGCTCATGACAACCCTGAATTTAGCAAATTATTAGAAAATGTCATCAAACTGGTCCGGCTTTCCACCCTGCTCCTTTTGAGCAGCACCTTGTATCTTTTTTGATCCTAGATATTTCCCTAGTTAAAGACATAAGACTAAAGTGTCATTGGTACCCATTGCGAACACACACAAGTATTTTTTCTTCACTTGAAGTCTTTTATTTATTCTTAAGTCTAAGAATAGATTGATGAATACAGACCCGGGTAATGCAGCAGATTTGCATATATGAGGCACGTCGTGGGACAACCGGACTTAATGCATGTTTGTTAAGTGTTGTCCCGGATCAGCCTGTGCAGTCCGCACAGGCTAATCGGGGACGGCACTTCCCGCTTTTATGGTATTTTCTGTGTCAATGAAGTCTCTTCTAAACATAAATCCACTGTAGGCGGAAAGTGCCGTCCTGGATCAGCCTGTGCTGACTGCACAGGCTGATCCAAGACGACACTTTACGCACATGCATGAAGTCCGGTTTTCCCACGACGCGCCTCAATTGAAAAATGTATTGGATCTGTGGAAAAAACCTGTGCACTAACTGTTGCAATTTCACACATTTACATGTTGATGAAAATCTCCAGAAATCAAGATATGTTGAAATATGAAATAATGTTGCTGCAAATCTGTGAAATAATAAAATTGTTTGTTATTAAAATTATGGTGTTTGTGTAAATTAATCACGTAAATTGATCCTGACAGCGTGGTTGCTGATATACTGAACTACTTGTGTGGAACATTACTACCTTTTTTTCCATTTTTCTTATTTATATTGATACAATGTCATATACTTGACAATAAATGACAATGACATTAATAATTTATACAAATAAATATAAATATTTACTATATTGCAAGTCATCACTCGTAAATATGCAAATCAAATGTGTGTATAATGGAAACATGAATCGAATCGAAATATTCAACTAAATGACGTTTAAAATCAAAATCAAATCAAATTGAGTCGCTGCAGCGCTATTTTTCTAATTTAGTTTGACTTCTACAAATCACAGGGCTCCAGAAAATGTTTTACGCTAAATGGTACTGTACCCCCTGACCTCTTTTGTCGAAGGGTACATTACCCCCTGACCTCTTTTGTCAAATGGTACATTACCCCATGACCTCTTTTGTCAAAGGGTACATTACCCCCTGACCTCTTTTGTCAAAGGGTACATTACCCCTTGACCTCTTTTGTCAAAGGGAACATTACCCCCTGACCTCTTTTGTCAAAGGGTACATTACCCCCTGACCTCTTTTGTCAAAGTGTACATTACCCCTTGACCTCTTTTGTCAAAGGGTACTGTACCCCCTGACCTCTTTTGTCAAAGGGTACATTACCCCTTGACCTCTTTTGTCAAAGGGTACATTACCCCCTGACCTCTTTTGTCAAAGGGTACATTACCCCCTGACTTCTTTTGTCAAAGGGTACATTACCCCCTGACCTCTTTTGTCAAAGGGTACATTACCCCCGACCTCTTTTGTCAAAGGGTTCATTACCCTCTCACCATCGGCTTTAAAAGGTATTGGAGACTTGTAAAGGTTATTTTCAGAGCTTTAGATAGAAGTGGGCTTAACTGAGTACTTTAATCCATGACATAAAGTGTGAAGGCTATAAATGTGCATGTAAATATTGTAAAGAACTTGTTGTGTTTAATTAGATACATTAAAAAACTTGATTGCAGAACAATTAATAAGTTTTTGGCAAGGTTTTCTAATGACGACCTAAGTACACCCCCTTTAATTTTCTAAAGAGTACTAGTACCCCCTACTTACAATTTCTAAAGGGTATTTGCAATATTTGAAAGGGTATGTACATAAATACCCCTCTTCTCTGCAGCTCTGAAACACTGACAGTTGCTAAAGAGCATCACATTGAGAATAGACCTATATTTTGTATTTCTGTATGAGGACTGCAGTAGTCAATCCAGAAACTTACTGATTTGCTAAAGAGCATCTCTCTGAGACTTGACCTCAGAACAGAAGTCATTCCAGAAACGTACTGATTTGCTACAGAGCATCTCTCTGAGACTTGACCTCAGAATAGAAGTCAATCCAGAAACTTACTGGATTTGCTTAAGAGCATCTCTCTGAGACTTGACCTCAGAAGTCAATCCAGAAACTTACTGATTTGCTACAGAGCATCTCTCTGAGACTTGACCTCAGAACAGAAGTCATACCAGAAACTTACTGATTCTACAGAGCATCTCTCTGAGACTTGACCTCAGAACAGAAGTCAATCCAGAAACTTACTGATTTGCTAAAGAGCATCTCTCTGAGACTTGACCTCAGAACAGAAGTCATTCCAGAAACATACTGATTTGCTAGAGAGCATCTCTCTGAGACTTGACTTCAGAACAGATGTCATTCCAGAAACTTACTGATTTGCTACAGAGCATCTCTCTGAGACTTGACCTCAGAACAGAAGTCAATCCAGAAACTTACTGATTTGCTACAGAGCATCTCTCTGAGACTTGACCTCAGAACAGAAGTCATACCAGAAACTTACTGATTCTACAGAGCATCTCTCTGAGACTTGACCTCAGAATAGAAGTCAATCCAGAAACTTACTGATTTGCTAAAGAGCATCTCTCTGAGACTTGACCTCAGAACAGAAGTCATTCCAGAAACTTACTGATTTGCTACAGAGCATCTCTCTGAGACTTGACCTCAGAACAGAAGTCAATCCAGAAACTTACTGATTTGCTACAGAGCATCTCTCTGAGACTTGACCTCAGAACAGAAGTCAATCCAGAAACGTACTGATTTGCCACAGAGCATCTCTCTGAGTCTTGACCTCAGAACAGAAGTCAATCCAGAAACTTACTGATTTGCTAAAGAGCATCTCTCTGAGACTTTACCTCAGAACAGAAGTCAATCCAGAAACTTACTGACTTGCTAAAGAGCATTTCTCTGAGACTTGACCTCAGAACAATCAGAGACTTGATTCGGTTGTTTGAGAGATCCAAGTTCTCGAGATTTTCTAACCGCACAGTTCCTCGATGTCTACAGCAAGCCTGATACGGATTGGGATGCACGTAATTACCAGACTTGGTGACCTGTACGCTGAAATGTAAACACAAGAGTTAAATTCAAGTAGTTTAACAACTGTTATACAAGTGGATGAAAGCTCCAATTTATGCGTGTTACAATTCAAGATTATTCTGAACAGGAAATAATCTTTATATAATCTTAGAATCAATTACATTTACTTTCAATTGTTACAGGTATTTAGCTTCGTTAAGGAATTTGAATAACTTTCCACACGACTACAAACATTCTTAAATTGAATGTTAAAATTTAACTTTAATGTCATTCTTAATAATGGCCAATGAAATCCAAAGCTGAAATATAATAACCACTGGAAGGCCTTGATTTTCATTGGTTTCGATATGGATTGAACACTAAAATTATAAACTTTCAAAGTCATTCCAACCAGGATGCAGATAAAAAAGAAACTTACATCCTCTCTCTCGAATAGCACTTCTTTCTCTCGTCTTCTTCCTGCCAGTCGGCCATACTTTCTATGCGGTTCTCACTGAGATCTAACATTTTCAGAGACCGCGGATACGCAGAGAGGTTTCCCAGACGAGTCAACTTGTTCTTCTTCATTTCCAATGTGTCCAGGTGGAGGCAACAGCACGACAGAAAATCTGGGAACATTTCGATCTGATTGTAATTCAATTTCAGAACCATTAAACCTGTCGACTGGGAATTCTTTACGTCATCGTCACTTACAACCAATTTTGACGTCCAGTGATTGGCTCGTTTTATGCTGTGTCTGATCACGTGACTGTCTTCAGAAGAAATTGATTGGTCAGACGACAAAGATCGATCAAACAACACCAATTCCTCAAATTCGCCTTCCCCTTGTTCCGACTGACGTTGAGCTGATACCCTAGGCAAGGGAAGTTTTCTTATCTGATTATAACTGAGGTCCAGCACTTTTAGTGAGTTTGCTTCCCATAAATTGAAGGGAAGCATCACTATGGAGTTATTACTGACATTTAAGGTCTGAAGTTTCGTAAGTCTGAACAAATAATCGGGAAGGCTTGTCAATTTATTTTTTTGAAGAAGTATTTCTTCTAGACTGTCGCAGGCAACGTCAAAGTCACTTTCCGATGGGAATGATGCAATGGCATTGTCCGATAGGTGTAAAGTCACTAATGAAGGCAACTGTAATACACAGCTAGGAACCATGGTCAAATAATTAAATGAAACGTCTATTCTCGTGATAGCAAAACGGGTGAGTTTGAAGTCACCAGGTTGAGGGTTAATGAAACTAATTGCCATCGTCAGCCACTTCTCTTCTACTGAGGATAAAACTCTGAGGTCTTTCCAACGAATGTGTACCGGTTTTTTTGGAGCAACGTTGTGGTACTCCGAACCTGATGCGATGTTTTCCGACCCACCAATCTGGAGATACCAATCCATGAAAGATTTCTGCATCAGTGCCTTATTTATATTGTTCTGCTTATCCTCACTAGCCTTATACTTTAGCAAGTGGCCGACGAAATTTGGTTTAGACTTCACAGCTTCTTTAAGAATGGAATTATTTACGTCTGTTATGCCATAATGCAGCAACTTGTTAAGCATTAAAAGGTCATTGTTTTCTAGAGCAAGTCTCAGCAAAACTGAGTATTTCTCATCATTTTCCACACCAACCAAATTTGTAGCAGCTTTTGCCTTCACTAACGCATCCACTACCTCCAGCAATCCATTTTTCACAGCAACATAAACGCAGAATCGAGAATAATCCCCTGGATTTAGCCTCTTGTAAATGACGGAATTAGTCTCATTTGCTGAAACTCTTTCATTAATTTGCCTTGGGTGTAAAACAGGAGGCCCTGCATCCACAAAAATTGACTTCACAGGTACGATTTCATCATTTTGAAGATTTACCGGATGAAAATCAAACTCTTCCATTTCAGAAGCATCTGGATTAAAATCAGCACTATTCAAAGAAGAATCATCACCTTGATTCTGATTGGACGCTTGAAGTTTGCGTGCTCTGACGGTGAAATCCAGCAGGTCTTCTACGATTTCAACATTATCTGCCTCGCAGGCTAAAAACAAGGGCGATTTATTGTCAGAATTTGTACTGTTTAAAGGAACAGCAATTTTGTACTCCACTTCCTTCGAGTGGTCAACCACCGTCTGGTTCATGGAATCGGGGTAGTCAAAGTCTAGCAGCAGACGGACAATTTCAGAGCAACCAGTCTTGCAGGCTATGTGCAGGGGCGTCTCATTGCTATCGTCAGCAATTTGAACACATTCTGGGAAATGCTGAAAAGGGATTTTAACTATGATCAAAAGATACCATACGTTGTTTGCAGCCATTGGGGGAATCGAGAGTGGGCCCATTGGAGAATGAAAACCCATTTCAAAGGGGAAAATTACATAAGAAAAATTCAGCAATTAAATAAAACAATTATTTAATTCATGACCACTGTATCTCTGTAACACAAACAACTTATGCAGCTTTTCCCCTAAGTTCTAATTTGAAAATACTGATAATTCTGTTTCTTTCCTTATCATGCTGTTGCATCAAAGGGGAATATTTTGAAAATTGGGGAAATAATCACCTTAATAAAACACTGATTTATTTGTCTGACACACGTTCGTTTCCATCTTGTGAATATGTATTTGGTCTGGTGCTTTCATTACGGACCACAAGACTAGTTGACAAATTATCCAAAAATGTCTGCAAATTCTTCATGAAAATCTCTTAATTTCAAAAGAATAATTGCCTAAACATATCAAATTTGAAAATCTTGCCTCAAGGTCAAATTCCAACACCCACCTGAAGAATAACTCGTGCACAGTCAACATTGCCCGAGTGCACAGCATTATGCATGGCAGACGGTCGCTGCTTCATTTCTGAGGCCGCTGACAGCAACTCTGACATTATGGCTGCCGTCCCACTTCTTGCCGTGCTAAGGAACAACAGTTCAAAAACAATAGGGTTTATTTCACAGTTAGAAAGTCCAAATAGAAACATAACACAAACTCGGTGAAAATATATTTTTGTTTCTTGTGTATGTATGTTTATAGCTTTGCATAGAGCCATGTTCAGTTTAAAATTTTTATTTGAATACTTAAAATGTGTACAGGCAATGAACTTGAAAGTGTCTCAACAGCAAATCCTAAAGTTCAAAATAACTTAAATCTATTTTTCTTAACATAAGTACACAATATAATAGCAAAAGGATAAAAAAAAAAAAGTAATACTAATGTTTTAATTTTTTCCAACAATCAAACACAAAATCCAAAGAATGACAAGCAATTCCAGTACAGCGTTAAAACGAATGACAAATGACATTTTGCTAATTTTGTAACCAATTCTATATGCAAACTGCTCATAGACAAAACCTATCTGTCATACACAGTGATGGCGGTTCTTCCATCGCCGTCTGGCGCTAGGTTGACGATATCCCATCCTGCCGGGGGAGGTATACGTAGCAGGTCTAGCACTGTCGCCAAATTGTGCTTCTCACACGCTTTTATCAGGTCTGCAGAAATAAAACATTTTTCAAGAATTCAGGTCGAGGTTGCAGGGGCCATTTCCACAAAGCTCCAGGAAATCTTAACTCAAGTCATATTTAAGGGAAATGTTCAACTACAACTTTCCATGTGAAAATCTATCTTTTATACTCAAAATATGGTAAAATAAGAAGTATCTGTTGATTCTTTACAAGACCATTTAAGACAAAATTAACTTTCAAATAATTAGCCATAGACTTAAGGAATGTTATGATTTTAAGTAATGTTGTTAAGTTTTCACTAAGGAGCTTTGTGGATATGGGCCCAGGACTCTCATATCATCATTTCTGGAGCTGGAATACTTTCCTACAGTTTATTTATAGGACAGTCAAATATTCCACTGGTTAGCACTATGTTGACTTTCAAATTTGAAAATTGACCACTAGTCTAATTATTTATGATAACGAAACTGATTAGCATGGAAATCATCTGCATTTAAAAGTTAATGTTTAGTGAATGTTATTATTTAATTTCCCATCAGAAACACTCCCCTATACCAGGACCCCCAGTCCTGGATTGTGTAGAAAAACTTGAGTAGAATTGTCTAGTCTGGTCAGACAACACGATCTGCCATAAAAACCACACACGCTTTCTTACCTCAAAAGAGCATATGACGAGCTTGATAAAATTTGTCAGACAACAACAGTGTCTTCAACAAGCGTTGTTACTGTAAGAGACGAATGCCTCTGAAGAAGTGTTTTGACACATGTACTCAGCACTTTCACTCATGGCGTCTATCGTTATATAAAGTATAATTTGAATCCCTTAAATAACTCTGTAAATATTAAAGACAGAGTAATGATCCTTCTACACTGCATATCCCTACAAAGCCCTCTATCTTTATATGAAGTATTATTTGAATCCCTTTAATACTTTTCGAGTAATTCTCCGCACAAGAAAATTACACTATGTAGTTATGTTCTGCACACAAAAATAAGCCATGAGCAATAACTCCAAAAATATTAAAGAAAGACTTATGGTCCTTGTACTCTGCACTTCCTCTGAACGTCCTCTATCATTATATGAAGTTTCATTTGAATCCCTTCAATACTGTTTGAGTTATACTCCGCACAAGAAGCCAGACGGACAGATGGACGATGCGATTACTATATGCATAATTACTATGGAATAAAAACACAGGCCTAGAGAAAATAGTTGTTCATCATATGCTTGCAGTGCTCCCCAAAACCCTCAGTTAGCTATGAAAACCCTCAACTGTTATGAGAAACCCTTTAAAAGTAAGATTTTTCTAACAATTTTTATAAACCCCTTTGTAAACCCTAATTACTAGAAAGTATTTGGAACACTGGCTGGTTGAAACAATTTACACATACTCACCACACACCACACTCCATGCATTTTGTTTTCTTTTTTCTGTAAACAGAAGATCACATAACATTGTCAAATATGGAAAGCATATTATTCCCAATAACTTGTTAATAACAGGATTACCAATGATTCAACATTATTGCTGTTACCAATAAAAACCTGGAACAAATCTACTGCTTTTCATGCAATTTGTCAATTCTGTTATCATCTTTTTGTGCTCGTGCCATTGCACGAATCTATTACCACCGCGAATATTTACCGATTATGAAGTGTAGCAACACCTTGGGAGCTTACTCGTTTGTTCAAATATACATCGGTAATCGTTCGTAAATATGCTCATATAGGCCTTTATGTTACGATACGAATGTTTTTAATGAACATTTTTTAATGTTTTCTTCGTCGGCTTCATTCTGATTAATGAATGCATTTTTTTTTTCTTTTAAATTAAATTGTGTGCGTTTTCGTACATTTAAATGCGGTCATACACAGCAGATCCGCTATCGCGATTTGCGGGGTCCATATATATAAATATACATGTATACTATAGCCCATTTTCGTTACCTCAATACATAAACGTAATAAACTTGCCTTTTCCATTGTTGTTAACATCCTTAATGTGTTATATCTAGGGATGGGACCGAATACTGAAATCAATATTCGAATATTCCTTTTTTGGTATTCGAATATATTCGAATATTTGTTTTGTAAATACTACTATATACTACTATATACAGCACACTGTCCGAATATTTACCTATCCGAAATATGTATACTACGTGTACGTAGTTGTTTTACCTTGTTTCAGTGGTAAATGAGCGATATAACTTAGTGAGTGTTATGCAAATATAAAGAAATGTAAGATATTGTTAAATGTATTGTTTGATAATTTGTTAATCGTTCCATTTTTTTTTCAGAACCATGAAGCTTGTATCTGCTGTGCAGATTACACGTTGACTGGGTTTTGTCTAATGACCGCGTCAAGTACTTCCAAGCACGTGATGGTGACATTGTTTATTAATAAAGACTCTTGTATAATATACGGTGTTGACATAATGGATAATAATTTACAAGTGGCGTATATTAAGATTGACCAGATCATGCTAATTTTGTTAAAGAAATTGATTGGCTGATAATGGACTCATTTTGATTGGTTTACTTAGAGAGTATCTGTAATTTACTGTAAACAAGTTAACCGTATAGATGTCATGTAAGGATAATTAACAACAATGTACGCCTTGTGCAAACTGTGAAACCGTTATCACAACATGGCTCAGTTTTGTTATTTGTGGATACAATGCGTCATATTCGCGCCTCCTACAAACCGTTAATTTGCGGCCCTTGTAAAGACGTGGCCCCCCTGCCAATTATCAATTGTCGTTAATTGGACATGTGTTGTAAAAACGTTACACTGCCCCTGCCCACCTGCTAGGCAGGAAATACGACTGGAATTCATGTCAACTTTGAAATCAAACTGGCTTAAAAAAAAACATTTTTTAAAAGAAATTTTGTTCTTTAAATAAATTTGAAAATCGAATATTCGTATTCGTTTTTTTATATTCAAATAGTATCTGATATTCGAATATTCGGTCCCATCCTTAGTTATATCCATATGTAAAATATTCCACTTGTATATACAAATACAGAGAGCTAATATTAGTCTTGTAATTAATTTCATATCGCGTATAATCAATTCGAAATCCGAAACGCTTTTCCGAATGTTACTGTTCACGTGATGTTAACACAAATTCTATTTTACAATTAAACTGCACGTGTATTTCATGTTAATCCTTTGTTCTGCTAAAGAAGCAAGCAAAAATTATGCTGACATGTAGAACGTCACGTCTTCCGCATGATTGCCATAAAAACACTTTGTAGTGCAGAGCACACCGAGATCTTTACTTTTGTATAAAAATTTCGTAACGCATAACAACAAAATTGTATTTTTATAACACAGTTATGCTAAGGCACGATAGTGAACACCCGTAATACAATGAGTAAAAGGAACATGGAGATGTTACTTTTCACAAGTTGATCATTTCAGTAAAAGTGAGCGTCCTCGATGTGGAGCTGAAACTAGTATTTTAATCGGCGCTTAATTAATAACGTGTCAGTTTGACATAACGTGATATATTGTATCAATTGACTTGTCTAAATGTGCGACCACTGTTGTCAATTAAGAGCATAATCCGGTACTAATATGTGTTTATTGCAACAAACAAGCTGTCACATTAGGATCCTTCATTGGCATTCTGTCTGGTTGCAAATTGAATAATTGACACATATTTTGTGTAAAAACCAATTCCTATGTGCTTATTTTTTCAAAAATCATAGTTGCGCGAATTTAAGACTGCATGAATATGTCCGTGATCGCAAGTGCACAAATTTGTACCCGGCGTATTCAAGTGCCTGAGGCTAAACAATCGATGGTGGATGCAGAGTGATATATGGTAATAACATCACAATATTTCACATAGTAAACATGTTTACTTGATTGTCCAAATGCCGCAAATGGCAAAACCTTTTTTTTCTGCATGAGCCATTATGTACTTTCACCAAAACTTTTGAAAAAGAATAAATTAAATTATACCATTCAAATACACCTTATCATCCCCTTACCGTCTTCATTTTTTAGCAGTTTGATCAACTCAGGGTTTCCGATGGAGTTTGCGAGCTGCATACCGGAGAGACCCGACTGGTCGGAGCGGTTTAGGTCGGCACCAAACTCCAGTAATAGTTGGACAGCATCCGTCTGACCCTCCTGTATCGCCTTGTGAAGTGGCGTCTGAAATGGCAAGACAAGCATTTAAAATATATTCTTGTGGCTCAAACTAACTTGTGTTGATTTTCTCATTGGTCTGCATTCAACAGACCGAATTATTGGTGCATTGTTTTTTTAAGGTTTTTAATAGTAAATGATCATACAAATTTCTGTTATTTGACTTTGATTCAGAAGCTGAAATGTTTGACAGACTGATACCGGTACTACAAGTATATCAGGAAAACACACAAAGTTTTATAAATAAAGGTATCTGCCTTAATGTACATTCTACATATGCTTAATAACTTTATTATGTATGTTATAATTAAAAATACAGCAGCAACTATTATACTTAGTAACTTTATAATCATGTATGTCATAATTAAGAATACAGCAGCAACTATTATACTTAGTAACTTTATAATCATGTATGTCATAATTAAGAATACAGCAGCAACTATTATACTTAGTAACTTTATAATCATGTATGTCATAATTAAGAATACAGCTACATCTATTTGCTACTACTTAAATTTAAAATTACGATACAAAGAACACTATTTACCATCTGGGATAGTTCCTGAGAGGTAGCCGGTATGCTGGGGTCAGCTACGAACATAAATTACAGCGTTAGCAACAATAGACATATAAATACCATAATTATAGTACTAGATAGTGTATGATTTTGTAGTTAGAAAGGCATTTGGAATGCATGTTTACTTGTAGACTAAACAAACGGGATTGCTTTCAGTAACATAAAAGTGCTTTTTTAAACAGTTCTGAAATGCAAACAAAATTTAACAACCACTCAACATGTTATGAATGCAAAAACACCACTGATATTTAATAAGTGTTTAATAATTTCCTTGTGTAATTATTCAGGTACTGATGTGTTTAAAAGCACAGAACCAATAAAAAATAATGATTTCAAATTTGGGAATTTAGGGATGGCAATAAGTCTCAAAACACTAACCGGTTAACCAGTTTTGGTAATTGAGCGGTTAACCGGGTGTTATTTAAAAACTCACACAATTATAAGCAAATATGTCAGACACAATGGTCTATTCGAATGACTAGTCTTGATCGATTATTTACTCAATGCCTACCGCATCATTTTTGTCATTCTTGATTTAATTATTGTTTTGAATAGTTAGAAAATGAGGCGTAAGTGATCTTGTTGTATTGACTATTTTTTAACTTGCTATTCAAATCCAATATGCAATGTATAACATGTGCAAGGTACTTAACGTAATATAAGACAAAATGAGAAGATGGATATGATTATGACAAACTCAGCAATTAATTAGTGAAAGCAGTTAATTGCCCGTAGACCGCAAAGTTGTCTTAAGTAATAATTTCAGCTGTCATTATTACTAACATGTCCGCACACTCTTCACTTCATTTGGGCAAACCTTTCCCGTTCAAAAATATTATATATAAAGATTAGTGGCTAGTATTTATTCTTAAACTTGTTGATTAATATGTCGTCTGCCGAAAACGTTCTTTAAGTGAGACACAATAAAGTGCAAATTGACAAACAAAATATAGGTGCTAAATGCTGGACCAAATGACAGATGTTATTTTTCGAAAACCGGTCAGTGCTCGCATATCGTGTCTGCTGGTCGGTAACTGACAATGATTAGTGACAAGACAAGCACATCAGCTGATATTGTCAAATACATTATACAAACACAGGATTTTTTTTTTTACTTTTATCTTGTTCACCAGACATCAACATTTTGAAACCGAATAACTGAATATCAATTTAGTACCGGTTAACCGCCCTTACAAGTAAATAACTGGTTAACCGTTGCCATCCCTATCAAATACACATGCAGTGAAAACCAACATTTTTAACCAAAATGAAAAACTACTAATGAAATTCTGACTTACGATGAAGGATTTTTATGGCATTTTATGTATTAACATTGCATCAATGTATTATGTATTAAAATTGCATTTTATTAAATAGTCACTTGCAAAACTTCTCCAAAAATCTTTGCATTACCCCCATTTTGAAGCAGCACTTTTAAGCATTTGATGCTGTTATTTGACACTGCGGTGAACACAGGTGTGCGTCCCATTCGATCTCGTGCGTTGATGTTCTGCCGCCCCGCTCCCTGCAGAAAGTCCATCATCGCCTCATTGTTGTCGTACAACGCTGACTGGTGCAGGACCTGCCCAGGCCAATCTTCTTCCATCATTCCCGCTTACAAATTTATAGACTGTAAGTTACTATCGAAATTCTTCCTGGCGTGCCCAGGTGATGAATAACGGAGGTTGGCTCTAAAAAGAATGATATTAACAAAATGACAGGTTAGGCAATGGTGTAAAGGATATGGCATCAGTCAATCAAAACAGGAATATCTTGGATCATTTGTTTAGTTTAATCTATTTGAGCTTATGTTGTAACAGTCTTCACATGAATTATTTTAATCCACTAGCCCTGATCATTATGCAAGCAAACAGGTGAAATTTCCACTAGCCGGACAAGATACATTTCTGAATTTCTACTAGACCGAATTACATTTCAGTGATTTCGGCTGTTGGGCTGGCGGTTAGTGTGAAGACTGGTTGTAAGCCTAAGTAAGCAAGGCTTACTGACGCGCTGGGTAGAACCAGTACTTTGTGTCTGCGCTTGGGAAATATCATTTGATAGCTTCTGGAGTATGGATACAACTCATAGTTTGCTGATTACAAGGCAGATGCCATATCCATTACACACGTGAGACTTCATGAGATTTATCCATAAATTATACAGATATCTTTGTAGAAACCTTTGTCTCGGAAGATTCATTGTGACAGACTGAATTGAATGCTATAACTTATAGAACGGTACTTTTTGACTTGTAGTGATTTAGTGAATAAAGTCACTCCTAACAGCCTTGTTGTTGAATTTGCTTTTCAGCGATAAAATATGGCGTGTCATGGGAAAACTGGGCTTAATGCATGTGAGTAAAGTGTCGTCCCGGATTAGCCTGTGCAGTCCGCACAGGCTTATCCAGGAAGGCACTTTCCACCTTCAGTGGATTTATGTTTAGAAGAGACTTCCTTGAAACAGAAAATAACATAAAAGCGGAAATGCCGTCCCGGATTAGCCTGTGCAGACTGCACAGGCTAATCCGGGACGACCTTTTACACACATGCATTAAGCCCGGTTTTCCCACAACAGGCCACAAATGTGTTTATAGTGAACAGACTCATTCTGAGTTGTGAAGTGAAGTAACTTTAGACTTCTTTAATGACACATTTTAAATTACTTAATTTGAATGGTATACTTTGTTTTGACTTGTCGTATGATACCAGGGCATTTTCAATGGCTGGGGATAGGGTTTTGTTGAAAATTATCGCAACAAATTTAGTAAAAACCACACCAAAATTAGGTGTAAACTTTTGAGGAAACCTGCATAATTAAAAAATTCTCTGGGATGGCGCCTATTATGCCCTATATTTAGATCCCAGCAGGTAAAACATACCGTAAAAGAGTCCAAGATATATTTGTTTGACTTGCTATGTTAAGAACTTCAAGTAGAACATGTTATGTGACACTTGTCAATCATTAATGATTCATTTTATTTGATTAAACATGTTACTCATAGCCATAGAATGATGATCGACTGATAAAGTCATAGGACTTCACTAAGTCAGAATAGGATGTTGGAGACTTCGTACCACTACAACCTGAGACATGCCACTACAATATCATACCATTATTGTATATAGGCAATATACACATGTTCACACTTTCTTGATAGGTGTTAACACCAGTGGACAGTAAACAATACGGGCGTGAATAACGACACAAACACTGTTTAATCATATTAGAGTAGTAATATGTGGTTGCAGAAATGAATTAAAAGGCATTTTTACAGGTTTATACCAGTGAATGATAAAAAATACCAACATACATATATATATTGTTTCAAAATGACAACCCTGTATTTACATCACGGAGAAGATGAACAATGAGAATTACATTTAGAAGTAAAGTCATATTATAAGAAGGATATCGGTAAAACTGATGGACGCTCCCCAATGCACTTTGCAAAGTAAAGGGAATGCTATCAGAAGGGCAGAGATAAACTAAAAATCACTAGAACTGCAGGACTTAAATATTTATTTCAGCAATCTTCAAAGGCCAGAAAAGTCACTGATGCAAAACATCCTCCTACTGTTAACACACCGTCTTGGAAATGAAGTTTCCCCAAAATATCAATGAAATCTGGCCAGTAGTTGATGTGACACAGTCCAGACAAAAATTATGCACTTAATATTAATTTCAGCGCACATCAGTCACATAATTAAAAGAAAAATCATTGAAGTGGCACATCCTGAAACGGTGCACATCTCCTCTTGGTAATGAAGTTTCACATCAAGTTTCATTGAATTCCGGCCAGTAGTTATTGAGAAAAAGTCCGGAGAAGAATTGTGCACTATATACTAATTTCATAAATCTTCAAAGTTGCATAACTGAGAAAAATTATTGAAGTGGAACGTCCAGGTTCAATGCATACCTCCTCTTAGTAGTGAAGCTTTCCATGAAGTTTCATTGAATGCTGGCCATTGTTGCTGAGAAATAGTCCTGAAAAAAAAATGGGATGGAAGCACGGACGGACAAAGTCTGGGGGGAAGCATATAAATCATATAATAATTTTAATATAACTTTACTTAAAACAGGCTGAAGATACTACAACATACCTTAGTTTTGCTGCAGTTTATTGCATATAAAAGCTGAACATTAAAAATATACATAAATACATAGTTATGAAAAATACATTATTAACATAAACAACAGAATATGTAGAACGTATAGAATTACTTTATATAAACATATAAACACAAATTAAACAGATCGTCATAATATGCATATGTGGTAAGAAGTCTCCGGAGTCCAGTAAAGTGGTACGACATCTCCTGGCATGAAGTCTCCATTATTCGTATGAATATAGGGAAAGATCAAGGATCAGAAAAGGTACAGGGTGCTGCTCAAAAGGAGCAGGATGGAAAGCTGGACCAGTTTGATGACATTTTCTAATAATTTGCTAAATTCAGGGTTGTCAGGAGCCTAATGCTTCTAATTAAGGTTTTTCAGCATAGTGCAGTCTTCGTCGTAACTGGGTTGCCCGATGCCCGGGACAAGTAGATTTGATTTCAGGCTTGCAGAAAATGCCAAATGCTTGCCCGATCCGGCAAGTTTTTTCATAGGCTTTATATATTGTGTGGACAAAGAAAATTCATTCAAAATAGCATTTAGTTTTTTCTCTTCAAAAAAAACCAAAACATACAAAACCTGTAGTATTATTGGAATGTAGTATTTACACATAGACATATGACATCATCATGCTGTGTGGTGTTTATTACTGAGTAGAAGCTTATTGAAATATATAGACAATTGATCGCAGTCGACTAAACGCTTCTTTGTTAAAAGCTTAATAAGAAGACTACTTTAGTTGAAAGAGCAATTTTGGAGTACGTGCCAGTTTGTCTGAAACTGAAGTTTGCATATATTTGCATTGGTGTCAGTAATTAACAAATATATATAAATAAGTATTGTAGCTCTATTTTGAATTGTAAAATTTAAAAAACGCATGCTGTTTGAAAGTGAAACTGCATTTAAAAACTGCTTTTTGGTAGGAACTATTTTGGAACTACTTTCATCAAATGTAGCATGCAGTTTAATATGGGAAAGTCCAAGAGCGAAATAGATGACTGCTGCAACCTGCTCCTTTTTATCTTCGCTCTGCTTCCCCTCTGGGTTGGTTAACACAGAAATGTTGAATATCTTTTGAAACACAATTTATTTTGCAAATACTTAATAAATAGACTTTGTTTAAAAACCTTAATTAGAAGCATTTAAGTGAGTTACCAATTTTTCGAAAATATCAACAAATTGATCCATCTTTCCACATTGCTCCTTATTAGTAGAGCCATGTACCTTTTTGGACCCTATATATTTCTCTGTTTATCTTTTTAATCACATTATGACACATGATGCACAAAATAGTATGATCGAACCTTATGTATTTTGAGGGAGAACAACAAAAACAAGTTGACACACATGTATATAGAAATAAAATATAAATGAATAAAATTACAGAAAACAGTATTTTCTGATATTGCTGTAGAGTACCATTTGAAGTTAAATAGTTCGGACAAGTCAAACAGATTTCGGGCAGGTGGATTTGCTAACAAGCTTGCCCGAACTGGCAAGTGCTTTGAAAAAATTAGCGTGAAGACTGATAGTGTATTCATTTCTCATTCAATATTTGCAAAAATATATAAATTTCAAAAGATAGTCAACATTTATGTGTTGACCAGCCCAAAGGGGCAGCAGGGGAACCAAAAGGGAGCAGGGTGCAGCAACCTGCTATTTCGCTCTAGATCTTTCCCTATGAATAATGTATTCAATGATAAAATAATCGATTCAATGTTTGTGTAAATGCAACTATTCTTGGACATAAACAATTAGTGGCTAAAATATTGTAAATCATTAACATATTCCTACAAACCTTTATTGCATGTGATTGTTCCAATTTATGTTTTCTCTAAACTTCGTAGTTTCTGTTTGAACGGAAAACCCAAAAACGTTCCGAATCATGTGACATTTAATCAGAACATCAAGGCGCTTGTTTGATAACCCAACTTTTATTATTCAAGTAAAACAATCGCCTAATTGATTTTAATTTTGGTTCCAGTCCTATTGACGTCCAAATCCATTTCTGAATAAAATACAGGCAGTCAAAGAGAAATTGCATTCAAGATGGAGGACGAAAGAAGTGTCGATACCAATGATTTTAATACTGAAGAAAGCCAGGTATCTGTTGTTGTAAACACAGTCAGCTTTATACATAATTTAAATAGCAACTCTAAAAATCATATTTTTACATAATAATAACAAATATATGCACAGTGATACAGTTTGTTGCGTAGAAGTTGTAGAACTGTAGTGTAGATATCGATAAGCTTTGTTCATTCAGCCAGTCCATATCTGTCACCATAGTAAACCATACATTTTTATCACATCGCTGAAAATTAACTACGGACATAAAAGTCATTGTTTTGATGGAATTAAAGACATTAAAGTTGAAATGTTTATATATTAGTAATAAAATTGAAAATCATGAGCGTTTTGTTGATCATTTTCACTATTAAATTGCCGATTTTGTTGTATACTGAACATAATTTGCGTCTGCCATCTTTGTTTACACGAACGGATCATGTGATTTAAATCTAAATTACTCCTGCCTATTTTTAGCTAAAATCATGTATTATACATCATTGAAAAGGGGAAAGAACACGCTTTCTATTGGTCTGAAAATAAATTAAGCAAATTATGCATGGAAGAGCAGCAACGTGCCAAATTTAGGCAATTTTCACTGGCCAGTTGTCTGATGAAAACAGTATGGTCACTGGAAAGCACAAGTATACCAGCAAAATATAAGCATCCATCCACCATTTAACATCAGTTTCTTAAAATTTCATCTTGGCGCATTTTTGCGCAATTCATTTAATTCCATAAACTGTCAATCAGGTACTTCGTGTTCTTCCGTCAGTTTCCGATAGCGACCCGTTATCAACCGAATCTGATTTCGTGTCGCTCCGCTTAACGTTCGTCATACTGCAAAGAGTGATCTCAGCTGAATGTTATCAGTTTTAGCAAGGTATTGCAGTCTTGCAACTTTGACATCTTTGTCAATCTTTGTTGTTTGATTGTATATTACAGGTACTGCAAACTATTTACCACATCAAAATAATTATTATTGCAATTAGTGCATGCAAGATGGCTGTTAATATAAATTATGTCACGTAAGATTTACGATGTTTAGGCAGTTGGAAGATAGTGAAAGTGGACAACAATTTGACAAGACAAATGATCTGTCTCGATTTATAGCAAAGCATTGATCCTCAATCACCACCGTGTACACAACTGAAATGCAAAGCCTGTCGTGTTTATTTTCATTTATAATTGATCAATTTAATCTATATCATTTCTTGAATGAGCTGCAAATAACTTTTAATAAGGAAGCTGGGTGGGAGAGGGGTGAGAACTCCCTCCCTTGTCATTGCCTTGAAGTGATCACTGCAGGTTTAATTGAATGACTTCATGTTGTATGTATAAGGTTTAATATTGTCGTTGTTTTTCTTTAAATCTTAAACATCCTTACATTGAAACAAAATTCTTACATTGAAAACAATCTTGTAACAGCATTTATTCTGCATGCTTGATATTTTAACTTAACTGCAATACTAGTAGCACTTCATAAAATGCTGTTAAGTAACAGCATTAAGTATTGCATGATTTGCTTTTGCATATATTAATTTCAGGATTGCTGCAGTTTTTGAAAGATATTGTGCTTTGGTTTTTAGTCTTCTGTTCATACAGGACAAACAAGACAGTGGAGACAGTGGCTTTTGAAGACAGAAATTAACAGTCTTTCTCATGTTAGGTTGTTTCCAAGATGGTCAGCCAAGAAGTCTTTAAAGTTGTGTTGTGGTGCTTTGCATTGCAGTTTTTAAATATTTTTTCTTTTGCCTGAGATGGCCTATTCAGTATTCAATTTGTTAATGTTTGATGTTACTGTTACTGTTCATATTTGTCTGAAAAGTTTTTCGTATAATCACAAGATTAGACTATGTTCTTTTCAAGTATTTTCTGATCAATACTTAAAAATTGTTCAGCATTTAAACCATGTTAATTGTTGTATTCAAGGTATGGTTTGAGTTCTTTTGAATGAGTGAACAATTAGTATTCCAAAAAGTTCCTAAAGCAAAAGCTGCATTGAAAGACCACCTTTCATCAAGACCGCATGTTGTTTAATACATGTATTTACATTTATGTGGCCATTTTTAAATTACTTTGAAGAGTACATGATCTTTTTGGCAGAATTAAAAGGTAAAATATATTACTTTGTGTTTTGGTCTTCCAGAAAGGGTGGTCTTAAAACTGGAGATGATGTCGGATATATGCCTGTTATATGTACTAAGCATATTAAAGATATATATAATATATATAACTGAGCTTTATATATGTATATAACATCTTTTACTTACAGTTTGTAAATGCCAAATTTTTTTTATGCAGTACTAGAGACATTGTCTTACCCAGATTCAGTCCATCATTTGGCTTTAATACTCATTCCATTTTAAATGATTTGTTATCTTTTATAAGTCATCATGTTTGTAAGACAGTGAAAATATGTGTGAAGTATTTACTTAACAAAGCATAAAGTGAGATGAAAAGATTCCTTTGAACCTGTTTAACTGCCAGAAATTATTGCCAAGTGTATTATTAACAGAATTTACATATTTGACAGAACGAAATGTGGGGGGTTACCTTCTTCAGATACACATAACTTTGTTATTTTTCAAGATACAGTTAGTTTATTTGCAGTTTTGTTTTTCTGAAAGAATAACCTTTAAAATGGTTTATAATTTTATAGGTTTTTATAAATTAAAAAAAATCCTCTGTTATCGCTAGTGTAGATGTTGTCAACATTGTTGATTCAATTAAAAATAAAAATTGACCAGTTGCAAAAACATAGATCGCTCCGCCTTTCTGTTTGTCTAAAACTGTTTGTCCAAGGATTTGAAGTAAATTTATTGGATTGTGCAACCATGTGCTTTTATTTACCACTGAAATATAAACCCATAACTAAATCCTTCATTGACAGGTAGCAACTGGTCAATATAATTATTGATACAAACAAATTGAAAGCAAACAAAAATAACATCGCGATGGTAAGCAAAAGTGTGAAAAGGCATGCATTTGACTGAATAATATCACCCACGTCTGCTTTTTGTTGAGATATCTTTTGAAACAACATCATAAGTGACATTAATACCATATCCTAAGGCAGTTTGACTAAAATTGAAGTAAAATTATGCGTGTTATTATACTAAAACTGAAATGACAGCTTCCAGTGAAGTTTCAACTGTTCAGCATATAATTTGGAACATCACGCTCAGATGCACCTTTAATATTAGCATAAATTGGTCCTTGGTCTGTTTGACAATATTTGTTTGCCCTAAGGCTAGGCTATGTTCCTGCAGTGGTAGGGCTTGTTTTCAGAAGCTAAAGATGGGGCCCAGGCCCCTGGTTTTGGAGAAAATTATCGCAACAAATTTGGAAAAGGGGGAAACAATCAGTATGTAAAGTAAACTTTTTGTGAAAAGTGCATGATTTTACAGAAATTTGTATTGGGGATGACGCATATATTCGGTCACTGCAATATAAGGCATAAAAGTCCTGCATGGTATATCAGGCCTTTCCCCAGGATTTTGCTAGGGCACAGGGGCAAATACCTGCAGTTGGGGGTGGGTGTGGGAGGGGGGTTACCCCATTCCATGTTCAATTTTTTTTTTACTTTTTATGTTTACTTAATCAAAATCTACAGTACTTCAGAGCTAACACACGCATAAAAATAAACAGCCTTTGAATAGTTTTTTCTCTCTCGTTTCCCAATGACATGATTACACACTATAAAACTTATCAAAGAAAAACAACAACACATGTGGCATAAGTAATGTAAACTGGAAATAGATCATGACAATGTTTACCTAAATGTTTACCTCTTTCAATAAAGTGATTGGCATATTATCACAAAATTATCAGAAATGACTTAAACAAAGCTTTATTTTATACTTCATTTCATGTCTGAAATGTATTAAAGTTGAACCGACAAATGTAAAACTGATATCAATTATAGTTACTTGATTGTCACAGCAAATGTTCATTTAAATTTTACAATATTTGAATGATGAACACAAGAGTCAGATTTCTGAGGGCAATTGCTGAGTCACAATGCTAGTTTTCTTGTTTTATGGCCCTTGAATTTGTCAACCAATAGTTCAAGATCTTCATCTGTGAGGTGTCTTTGGTGGTGGCAAATCCTCATAGTGGCATCTAGATGACCTTGGGTTAGCCTGTTTCTCTTCTTAGTATCTATGCTGGCCATTAGAGAGAAACTTTTTACCCTAGAATTTGGCTATGAAAATGTGGTGCACATTATACATGGTAACAGTCAAAAAATTTCTATAAAAAATCATATATTCATCATATTTTGTTCATAATTAATTCATAATGTTTTTAACGCATAAACACTGCATTATAATAAATTGCAAAAATATTTGCAATTAGAACAAACAATAAAATACTTTTAAAACGCGATTCGAATAACATAACCCGTTAAAACTAAAGAATGACATCGTGACGTCATCAATTAACGGGCCTTCCAAATCTGCAAGCCATTAGCAACACCAATAGCAACGGTGTCGGTTTTACTTTAAATGGCTTTGATGTGACAGCCAAATTTTCGGCTATCATCTAGCAGTTTGTACCTGAAACGACACGACACGCTGAGCATGTGGTAGGTGTCAAAAAGCATTGATTGATGCTACTAATTACTGTACCTGAACAAAGCAAGTGCTGTCAATAGAGCATTAATGCATTAGCATTCAAAGGGAAATACCAAGGATTTTAAAATTCAAATGGTTGTTTTGTTGCCTTGGATATAGTGGATATGTAATTTCGGGGTGACGTACTATAAATCGTCTGGATTTTTTAGAGGATTTAATTATATTTGGATAAATACGTGTTTCATGCATAAGGTAATTTTGTGTGCGTATTTAAGATTTACTTACTCAGTACTGTAAATCACATTTTGATTAAATTAGTGTAATATTACAGAATATCAACATTAAACAAACGCAGACAAAAAAAGTGCAATATAACATCAACAGACATGGCAAAATCAGCTGCAAATGGTTACCAGATTTTAACCCTCAAATTTTGCTTCTAAAATCAGGTCCGCGTTATACACGGTAGTACCAGAACTGTTTTTATCGATGTTTCGAACACTAGGTCTATTTGCAACCTAATATCGTGTGAAAAGAAGAAATAAAGTTTCGTCAATTTTTTTTTTAAATACCAACCCAGTGTGAGGGGAAAATGTTTCATATTTTGGGGGAAAATTGAGTCATTTTAGGGGAAAAATGGAGGTTTATTGGCAAGGGGAAACTGCTGTTATTCGGCAGTAAAAATAGGCAAAAAAATCACTGACGTTAGTGCAAGCCCTATACACAAATTTAGAAAGCTATTCTTCATGGTTTCAGCTGGTGCCACGTGTCCACCAACATGTTGATGATGCATAGTGTTCACTTCCAATATCTGGTACTAAAAAGTTGTTCTTCTGGGAAAAGGACTTGGGTGGGGGCTGCCAACAAAGCATTTAGAACTTTGTTGGAGAGACATGATCAGTGTGTAGTTTTCATCTTGTTCATGGTTGAGAATCCCCTGTCACAATCTGCAAAAAAAAATTAAACATGTTTTGTGTGCTGCACAAATTTAATTAAACTGTACAAATGACAGGTTTAAAGTAGATGGCTAGAGTTAGGCTTTATGCTACATATTTCTGTACATGCTGGTGAAACAGACTGCAGTGACAGAGCCAAAAACTTGATTGCAGCATCATTTTGTCTTAGAAAGAATTATGCAGTTCCACCTTAGTTAGACTAGATCTATTGCTATCATATCATACTTGGCAGTTTATTATAAAATTAGAAATATACACTTCGCCTGTAAACAAATTCAGTGCAGTAGATCTAACGTGAAAATGTATGATATAAGACAGTCTTATATACTAAGACTGATTGAATCTACGTTTCTAACACATTGCCTTAACATTACATCAAGCTAATTTACTTACACAACAACAGGGTGGTGGGGAACATTTTCTATGCATGTCAGTGGTAATCTCCAATGATTCTCTAAAGCCCCTTGAGTAATTGAACATTCATTAACTTGTACTTCCAGCTCAACTGCTAACTGAACTTGAAAGTCATTAATCTGCTGCTTGCTAAGGCTATTAATCAAATCACACAGAAACCGAAAATTACCACATGGTGTTGATTATCTTCAACACTGTAACCCTAGGTCACAACACTGTGTAACTGGCTAGGAAGTTTGATAAGATCTAAAAATAGCACACTGTATACACCTCTCACTGTGCTGAGAACTACCTGGCTGAAATGTCTGCTGTTATTGATTTTTGAGTGTTAGATGCTTACTGAATTTATAGTTCTGCAGTAGACTGATTCTGGGATTTTAAGCATTGTGGTGACAAGGATTTGGAGATTAAGGCACTGCACCTGGGGAAAGGCCTGGTATATCTTATCCTACTGGGCTATTCTTACAGGAGTAAACAAATATTAGTGTACCTCTGATTGGGAAAGATCTACAATCACAAAAGGTACAGGGTGCTGCTAAAAAGGGACAGGGTCCTGGGTGGAAAGCCAGATCAGTATGTTGCCATTTTCTAATAATTTGCTAAATCCAGGGGTTTTATTAGTCTTATGCTTCTAATTATGCTTTTTAAGCATAGTCTATTCATTTGTCATTGAATATTTGCACAAATATATTAAATTTTAAAAGATATTCAATTTTTTTGTTTTGACCAGTGCAGATGGGCAGCAGGAGAAAACCAAAAAGGAGCAGGGTGCAGCACCCTGCTGTTTCGCTCTAGATCTTTCCTTACTCTGAATTTGGGACAGTGTTCTGTTCTTCAGACTTATCAAACTCCATAACTTCCATTCTTTGTGTTCCATTCTCCAAAAATCAAAGAGTCAGGACTCAATTTTAACACTTGCAAAATGCAAGTAAATTTTTGTGTGTGAGTTAACATTATAAATTCTGCTGCTTGCAAAGAATCGTGAGTGAAAAATATGTGCACACATGTGGTCTGTTATGGTTCAAAAATATTATGTCGATCTTCTTTCATGGGTTATATATGTGCACACTTTGAGACATTGGAAATTAAATGATCGTGAGAATAATGGTAAATAAAAACAATAATTATATGAGAGTTGTCAAACTGTCAAAGCTATGCACATGCAAAGGCATGCTGCTCCCAGCATTATTTTGCTGGGAGAAATTGTTCACGCTTACATGTACCATAACGCTCTAAACATTAAACGATAGCTTTGGTAGTGGAATTGTAAATAAAATACATCTGACTGTGCTGCTGAAAACACTTTTCTGTGAAAGAGCCACTTCAAAATACTTGTATTGCAGAGTTGTTAACAAGCGGTGATGTATACCAGTCAACCTGAACGTCAAAATCAGTGCTGAATCAGCATATGCATATTTTGTGCTCCATATGAATAGCAATGATGTTGATGAATCAAACTGCAAAACATTCCAGCATTACAATAATCCATATACAGTAGAACCTGTATTAACGGCGTCGGGACCGGGCCGATCGTTCGGTTTTCAGAGGTGTTCGGTTTACCCAGGTTTTTTTTAAATGTCATTTTCCTTTAAAATGTACGTTCTATTATATATGTTTTTTTTTTTCAAGTATATAATAAGACAACACAACATGTTAATGTTTACACTTTTATTATTGTTTTATATTTTTGTTATTTGCAAGTAAAAATGGGTATTTGTACATAAAACGACACTCAGATTATCAATCAAGCAAGTTCATAAATGTAATTCACGTACAACTTATTTACACCTGTTTAAAGAAATCACCAATTGTTGACTGCTTTGATTAGTTTTAACATATTTATTTTAGCTCTATTATGTCGCAAGTATAAGGCTTAAAGAGATCAGTGCCATAATTTACTATATGTATAAATTAACTACACTATTGTGAAACATATTTTGTTTTACAGTGTACGTAAATTTCAACATAAAACATGACCGAATAATCTGTTTTTGACAAGTTGACTATTGTCATATGCACCAACTTCCTGATCGCTAATTGCAACACTGTCCTTTACCACCACAGCGAATATGCCCTTTTTTGTGTGTACTTGTGTCACCAATTATCAGGTTCACGGTTCTGTGGTATCACAAAGTGACACCTAACAGGATACACCATTCAGTTGGAACAAGTTTTTTAAGGTTGAATGAGGTCAAATTTGTGAAAAAATCATTTGGTTTTCTGTTTGGACAGGGTTCGGTTTTTTGATATATAAAATAAGAAGGAACAAAATATGGACCGACGCAACCGTTCAGTTTTGACAGGGATTCGGTTTTCACAGGGTTCGGTTTGGACAGGTTTCACTGTATATGGTAAATGAATGGGACTTTCAGAAATGTACAATATTAACAAAGATGGTATAAAATTTAAGGATAGTTGATTTTATCATAACTAAATGTAATTGCGAGAAGAAAATAATTTTTGTGGTTTAAAATATAAGCCACTTTCAAATATTTGCTATTTGTAAAAATCATTATATTCGAGCCTGCACAGAAGTCTTATGTTTTCTCTTGCAGGAACCAAGGGACCCCTCGAGTCAGATCAAGCATGACTTGGAAGGTTGGCGGGAAGTGCTGTTGCCACTGAACCAGCTGCTCAACTGGGAGAAACCCATTTACCCCGGGATTATTGTGGGAACAACCACATTCCTATTTATGTAACTACAGTCTTACAGCTGTATGTCTCTGAATTTAACAGTATTTATGATACTTATGTTCTGGTAACTACCACATTTATTTTAATGTTCCTACTGTGTCATAGTTGAATGTCACCTAATTTATATAATTATCTATTTTTAAGACAGGAAATTGTTCAACAATGATTGTTTGAATGTTGTACAGTATATCATGTCTGGTCAATCATACATTGTCATGAACGTCTTAATTCTGTGTTTCTTATTTAAATGAATGAGCTGTTTACTAGTTTCATGAGTCAGTAGAGTGACAGTCCCATTGTCAGTAGTATACTATTGGACAATTTGAAACTCCATTACAATGTAATAAGTAAGATCAAAAGATTATTTAAAGAATTAGAAAGTCATACCATTATTGATACTGAGCTAATAATTAAATTGGAAATCTAAAAAAATGCCATAAGTTAAAAAAATACAATTATTTATATAATATTTCAATTGGAAATCTAAGAAAATAAGTTAAAAAAATATGTCAATGCTGTACAGAATATTTTTGATAATTCAATACTGTTAATATTCCTGCTGTTTGTTTCAGGTTGATCTGGTATTTCCAGCCGTCAGTGTTGACCACCTTCTCCTTGATAGGTTTGACTCTCAGTCTGATCGACTTCCTGGTTCCCCTCGTGGGGCCAACCGTGCTGGGACGCAGCAAGTGGTCAGTAACAACTATTTGATTCTGGGTTAAATTTTCTGCAGTAAAATCCATCTCATTTTGGAAGTTTTAGTACCTGTAGTTTTATTTTAAAGTTTTATCGAGAAAAGCCTCATAGTATTGCTCTTCAGCCAGCTGGTTCAATTTGTCTGAAATACATCAAACTCATGTTGACTTTCAGTCATAAAAATTTGAAATAAAATAATTAACCAAATTTAATGCTCTTGTAAGTTGCTTATTCAAGAAAAACATAATTTAAGTGAAAAATCTACTGGTATTTTGTTTCAAAGTTGACAAATTGAACACACATGGTATTTGGGAAAAAATGATTTCCTTACTTGTTGAACAACAAGTTCACTATTGGAGACATTTTTAATTCTCTAACGTTGGTAATAGGCTTTTAAACTTTACCGGACATATCTAAGGATATGGGTTTTTGTGGAATTCTATATATTCAGGGCCGAACGGCCAGTAACATTGATAGAACTTTTGGTTCCTTTTCCTTTGTATTTTGAATTTGTACATTTGTGCCATGGTTAATGTAAAATACACTAATGCGATGGAAATTAAATATGTTTACACATATTTAAACAAAAAAATATTGATTTAAAGTAAAGAACACAAATCTGAAGGACATTCAGTTGTTCATAAGACTCTACAGCAGGTACATCCGGAGTTTCAATTTATAATAAATATTTATATATTTACTACAGGACTGGGGTACAGGAGAAGCAGTTTGAGCAGATCTGTATTAGAATCCTCAACTTCCGATACCATGTGGCAGAGTTCACTAACACTGCTGTCACTCTGAAAAATGAGCGGCCAAAAATTGTGAGTATGAAGTAGGAATTTGATAAAAATAAAAGGATAAAAACAGGAATTAAATGACAGATTTCGAACAATGTTTTTATGTCACTAAATATTTGGACACTGAAAATATAAATATTTTGTAAGTGCTTGAAAACAAAGATTAAATACGGTATATGCATACCCAGTACTGGTATTTAGAATGTTGACCTTGTCTGTTGTGCTGTTTCAGTACTTCCTTCTGATCATGGGATTCCTTGCCTTGTTTGCCTGGGTTGGGAGTCAGATAGATAACCTCTTTCTGACCTACCTGATGTGTAAGTAACGTACACTATCACAACAGTTTGCCTTGGTTGGGAGTCATTTAGATAACCTCTTTCTGACCTACCTGATCTGTAAGAACCTCTTTCTGACCTACCTGATCTGTAAGTAAAGTACACTATCACAACAGCACAACAGTTTGCATGGGTTGGGAGTCAGATAGATAACCTCTTTCTGACCTACCTGATCTGTAAGTAAAGTACACTATCTCAACAGCACAACAGTTTGCCTGGGTTGGGAGTCAGATAGATAACCTCTTTCTGACCTACCTGATCTGTAAGTAAAGTACACTATCACAACAGCACAACAGTTTGCCTGGGTTGGGAGTCAGATAGATAACCTCTTTCTGACCTACCTGATCTGTAAGTAAAGTACACTATCACAACAGCACAACAGTTTGCCTGGGTTGGGAGTCAGATAGATAACCTCCTTCTGACCTACCTGATCTGTAAGTAAAGTACACTATCTCAACAGCACAACAGTTTGCCTGGGTTGGGAGTCAGATAGATAACCTCTTTCTGACCTACCTGATCTGTAAGTAAAGTACACTATCACAACAGCACAACGCTGACAGCCCTTTATAGATTTTAACTAGTTGTGCATTTGTTTGGACTAGAAACTTTACCTGAACGAGAATGAAAACATACTGAGAAGATAAGCCATGCATTACTCCACTTGGAACATTCAGTTAGCCTACTTTCAATTTACATAAATTTCCCTTTTATCCTTTCATTTTACATTCAGCTCGCACTAGGTGGTTCCATTCATTTTACATGTACTCTCAGTACACTTTTCTTCGCTCCAATCGATTTAACAGTTTACTGCATTTTGCTCCTTTCAATTTACGTTCAAAGCTACTTTTGCTCCTTTCAGTTTCCATTGTGCTCACTGACTTGCTTGTTTCTGAATACATTTAGCTCACTTCCCTTTAAATTTGCTCCATTCAATGTATATAAAACTCTCATTTCTCCTTTCAGTTCATCAGCTCAACTCCTTGTCTCTTTTCAGTTTACATTTAGCTCACTTCATTTTGCTTCTTACAATTTACATTCATTTCACTTCTCTCTTTTCAGTTCGCATTGTTCCCACCTCATTTGACTCCTTTCAGTTTACATTCAGCTCACTTCCTGTTGCTCATTTCAGTTTACATTCAGCTCACTTCCTGTTGCTCATTTCAGTTTACATTCAGCTCACTTCCTGTTGCTCATTTCAGTTTACATTCAGCTAACTTCCTGTTGCTCATTTCTGTTTACATTTAGCTTACTTCCTGTTGCTCCTTTGATGAACAATCAGCTCACTGTTGTTCCTTTCAGTGAACCTGGCCCTGTTGATGCCAGGGCTTCGGAGACAGAGGTTCGTCCAGGGTTACTTCAGCAAGGCTGGCGCCATCTTCAGGAGTGTTGTGCTTGGAAAACCGAAAACCAAGTGAACGCTGTCGTCATCAGTCAGTTATGTAGTGACGTTTGGGTGCAATATAGTGCTTTGTTTTTACTGCTCTTGACCATGTTGTAAAATGATTTACAGTTTTGTAGACATGTAGACTGTGCTCATGATTTTACTTAATTTTTAATCAATCAAATTTCATTGATCAAGTAGAATTGCAGGTTTAAAGTAACAAAAAATAAACAAGCAGACAGGATATTTTTTTATGCCCCAGGCATCTTGATGCAGGAGGCCTATAGTGATTGTCCTGTCCATCCTTCCGTCCGCGACAAGGTTAAGTAGATTTTACCATTTCGTCTAGCGCCAACACCGCTTACTACAACACTTGGATACTTACACAGTTGTTGCTTATGACCATTCCCTATCCACCCATATCACCCAACTTCACTTTGACCTTGACCTAATTTGCACTTAGAATAATTTAAATGGGCTGTTTCTTGATTAACTAGATTTTACCGTTTCGTCTAGCGCCAACACCGCTTACTACAACACTTGGATATTTACACTGTTGTTACTTATGACCGTTCCCAATCCACCTATATCACCCAACCTCACTTTGACCTTGACCTTGAACTAATTTGCACTTAGAATAATTCAAATGGGCTCTTCCTTGGTAAACTACATTTTACCGTTCGTCTAGCACCAACACTGATTGCTACAACACTTGGATACTTACACAGTTGTTGCTTATGACTATCCCCAATCCACCCATATTACTCAGCCTCACTTGACCTTGACCTAATTTGGACCTTGACCTTGTTAATCCTGCTACTCACCCAAACAGTGACCTAATAAAGCGGTGACCGTTTAAACTTGTTGATATCCGGCAGAAGATCACGTAACTGTGATATACTGTCAATAGGTATTCCTACGCGTTGGTTAACAACATTGTGAGAATGACACAGCATAAGCATGAAATAGACGTCTACTTTTTAGCCTTATTTTTCAAAGAAAAATCTCGGCTTATAGATTAGCGAAAACCGGTCAGTTGGACGGTCGGGTGGGCGTTAACAATTTGCGTTTAAGTTTTGTTTTCCTGTCATATTTTCAAAAGTTCTGGGTCAATCTTTATGAAACTTTACAGAAATGTTCTTATATGGTCCTGTACCAAACCTGTGACAATGGTTCCGCTTCTTTGCGCAAGATGGCCACCAGAGCTAAAAATAGAAATGCCAATTTCTTCTAGATCTATGGCAGATTTTCTAATAATTTTACACCAATGTTCGTTTAGTGGTCCTCTACCAGACTTATTCAAATGGTTCTGCCTCACTGCACAAAATGGCCACTAGAGCTAAAAATAGAATTTGCATTAAAGTTTTGTATTTCTGTCATATTTTCTAAAGTTCTTGACCAATCTTGAGGAAACTTTACGCAAATTTTCCTTGGATGGTCCTCTACCAAACCTGTGAAACTGGTTCTGCTTCACTGCACAAGATTGCCCCAGAGCTAAAAATAGAAATATGTCTAAACGCCAATCTCTTCTAAACCTATGGCTAGATTTTCAAATAATTTCACACCAGTGTTCATTTAGTGGTCCTCTACCAAATTTATTGAAAAGGTACCGCCTTACTGCACAAGATGGCCACCGGAGCTAAAAACGGAAATATATCTAAAGGCCAGTTATTTAATGCCATCTCTGTAGTCCACACTTTTTTCCCATTTTATTTTGAGACCAAATTTTTGCCAAGTCTCACCAAACTGCATACATTTTATATCATCGACATGAAACTTCCATACTTTTTCACCAACATTGACTTGTACATGTACCCCCATCGGCAAAATAAATCCGGCTTTAATGCGGTTTCCGCATTTTTCTCTTGTCAGAGTTTTTCATCAATACTTATTTTGTGCTGTCTAATATTTTAACAGGGTTAAACTATAATGAGTTGTTTATCCTCACGTGCCATTTAACTGGTTAACAACAATTTCCTTCCAGTTTCATTCCATTTCAGCACACTTAAATCTGATGTAAGGGGGTTTTTCTTTGTGGATAAGACTTTCTTTGGTCAACCAACAAAGCATATTCGTCAATGAAATTACTCTTTATTAAAATTTACGATGAAAAAAAGTCATCAAACTCTACATCTGTAATTTTAACGATTACGAAACATAATTATTTCACTTTCAGTTACACTGTCCTCCACCCACACCTATCCGAGTGAATTGTAGAAAATTTAAAAGGGATCTATCTTGCCATTTCCATTCGAGGTATATATTCCAGACACTTTTTATCTGAATTTTATTGCATAATATAATCCATCCAAAACACAGAAACACTAAAAATGTATTCCGATTTCATGTATTTTAAAATGCAAAACAAACTGCAAAACACTCGCGTTTTGGTTTTACTACACTGTGTAAACTTAGAACTCAAAAAGAATGACATAGATGGCGTGACTTAATGACACTCTTGAAAAGCCATTGTAATCTGGTTAAAACAAATAAAACATTTCTACATCATTTTCTTGTCATACTGACATCAGGAAATAAGATTTAGTAATATATTACTTTCGCTTTTTTATATTAATAAAAGTTGATTAAGAAATAGAGAACTATTTTTGCGGGGTTGTATGCATACACATGTACATGCAAGCGAGTTATTAGGTTCGAGGCCCATCTAGAATTTTTATAATTTAAGCCTTTAATTAGTGTTTGGTGTTTTTTAAATTCAATTGAGTAGAAATCAGGATAAAAAGAATACACGGTAGGTGCCGGGAAGGAGAAAGTCTATCAGGTATTTTAGACTTCGGTGCTTGTCACCGAAAATTGTTGAAGTCACAGGTCTAATAAAATAACATTTATTTTTATTGTACCAGTATATGTGTCAATGCATATTTTCTGGTTTATTTTTATTGTGCCAGTATATGTGTCAATTCATATTTTCTGGACATCAATTTATTTTTGGGATTTTGTTATCGTTGATTTTGCATTTACAGATATTTGTTTCACTTCTTCTAATTGTAACAAGTTTTGTTGGAGAAGTCATCTTTGTACTGATTTGAAGATTTGATGTTTAAATTTTTTCAAACAAATCCTGTATTTCATTGTTATATGTTATGATCTGAGTGACCATTTTCTAGTCAGTGTACAGTCTTTTCCACTCCAACTCTTGAACATCTTTTTAAAACAAAGTATCTATTGCAACATTTCTAGAAATACAGATTGTAGAAATTAATCATTTGCAGATTTTTGACAAGCAAACTTCTTCAAATTTTGTGGTTGAAAGTCTGAAGTTATAAAATGCTTATGCTTACTATGTAACGATCAGTTTCCAGTTACCATATATATACGTTATGAGTAAGCAAATGACGTCGTTACTTAGTAATTACAAATATTATTATTTGCACTGATGCTTATAGTGAAATTGGTCGGCAAATAAATTATTATATTACCAAGTTAATTTTACATATGAGTCGCGTCGTGGGAAAACCGGTCTTAATGCATGTGCGTAAAGTGTCGTCCCGGATAAGCCTGTGCAGTCCGCACAGGCTCATCCAGGACGGCACTTTCCGTTTTAATGGTATTTTCTGTTTCAAGGAAGTTTGAAACATAAATCCACTGTAGGCGGAAAGTGCCGTCCTGAAATAGCCTGTGCGGGACGACACTTTACGCACATAAAATTAAGTCTGGTTTCCCCACGACGCGCCTCATATATATAATATATATATATACCTTTAACAAATCATTCTTTGACCCAAAATTGAAATTAAGCTTGGTCTGTGCATTGTTCAAAATGCTTACTAACACCATGGCATTAAAATGGACCTTAAATATTATAGTCGGCACACTCCCCACCAGTGAATAAAACCTCAGAATGTTTTGTCCAATGGTGTGTCTAGAATAAGTACATGTAGAATTGCTTTCATTCTACTTGATCCAAAATGCAACATGCATATTATTAAGCTTGCGAAAACTTTACAAAGTTAGTATTTTTTGTAAAATTATTCAATTTTCGTGTCTCATATTTGTTTTGAGTAACACTGTTATTAGTTGAACAGTAAGTCCCATTGACCTGTTGTTTTTTTGTTCAATGAAAAAAGGCAAATTATTGTTGAAGTTGTTTCACCAGCACATCAGTTGTGCCGAGGTTTGGCACAGAAATAACTGTAATTTCAATGTATTAAAATCATCTAGCACTAAATGTGTATTATTGCAACATTATGCAAAGTGGTGGGATCGCTGTATTCCTTGTAAATGCTATTTGGAGGGGAGACACATTATAGTTTGGAGGGGAATATGTATTTGGTCTTAAGGGTGATTCATCTTGATTTGCAGCATGCTTTTTTATCACTTTTGCTGACTTTGTTTTTATAATGTTTTATTGTACCAGTGTATATACCAATAAATGTTGAATAGGTACTTGTATCTATTGTGACATTGGGTAGGCTTGTTATATATATCATTGTGCAGATTATGTGTTAGTATTGTATTTAACATCGGTTACTTGTCAGTATTCTTTTTATAAAGTGCATAATGTGTGTTGTAACTTTTGTGATCTATATGCTATTATATGAATGCAGCAGCAATACTTATGTATGTGTTCGTGTTTGTCAGTGTGGTTCAAGTGTGATAGTCTACTTATAATAATCATTAAATAGCTACATGTAGATTTGGATGCATATTGATATTGTAAGAGCTTTTTTATATGCATTTTGCTTGCAACTGTCTATTTTTGCTTTTTAAGGTACAGTAACATTGTAACATAAGTTTGCCATGGAATTTTAAAACAAAAATCTAGATCTTGTTACGTATGAACTCCATTTTTGAGCGAGTAAATGATGAATAATTGTTATTACCCATTTTTATTTCACATTTATAATTTGCTAATTGTTTAAACTTTAGAATGTTAAGAAGGCTTACACAGGTCATCAAGTATGAGAAATGTGTTTTTTTGCCAAAAGCAACAACAGTGTATCACGAATAACACAACCTATTTTGTCCTAAAAAGTCTTTTAATCTGGGGCTTGGTCAGTTTGAAGTTCAGTTAACATTGAAATGTTTGATCATTGATTATTGTTGGTAGCTTGTTAATTTACTCTATCCCTTCATGAGCAAATATCATTGGAATTCACAAAGAACATTTTCACGAAGTACAAACTTAAGTGGGTTTTGGTTGATACAATTTTCTTAGGGGTTTTAGGGATTAGCTTTATGAATATCGATCTCATTATCATCTGACATGTCTTCGTTGCCTCATATTTGCTTGTGTGTTTCACTTAATTGCTGTATGTACATACATATAGAATGGACATTGAATAATTCATAACCTATCACCAAGTTTTGGGGTGGATAAGTTTAATGTTAAGGCCACATATGGTTGAGTTGGATAAGTCTAATGTTAAAGCCACATAGGGTTGAGGTTATAGAACCAGGTTGGATAAGTCTAATGTTTAAAGCCACATAGGGTTGAGGTTATAGAACCAGGGCCCATATACACCAACCCATTCTGAGACTGAAGAATACAGAATAGACTTGGACTCAATAAAAATAATTAGTTGTTTGCAAAAATGCTGGGAACCAGTGTCGCTTATGCCATAAAAAGTCTATTTGAATAAAGAGTGCTTTTTTTTTTCGTAGGCGAATACACAGTAAAGTTCAAATTAACAGCGTTCCTAGAATAAAACATTTTCAAGAATATTCTTTATTCTTAAGTCTAAGAATGAGTTAGTGAATACGGACCCAGATCTTAATTTTCATAAGATCCTACATCATATGAGGCGTGTCATGGGAAAACCGGGCTTAATGCATGTGCGTAAAGTGTTGCCCTGGATAAGCTTGTGCAGTCCGCACAGGCTAATTCAGGACGGCACTTTCCGCTTTTACGGTATTTTCTGTTTCAAGGAAGTCTCTTCTAAACATAAATCCACTGTAGGCGGAAAGTGCCGTCCCTGATAAGCCTGTGCGGACTGCACAGGCTAATCCGGGACAACACCTTACGCACATGCATTAAGCCCCGTTTTCCCACGACGCGCCTCATATGAATTATTCGTTGGACATCCAATGCATAAGCCTCATTGTTTGATTTTGGTTTCATGAAGAGTTGATAATTTCTCATTGTTTGGACTTTGGTTTTAAGAATTGTAACTGCTTGCAGCGCTTTGAGTGTTTTTGCATTTATTTACCTTTCTTATGTTGAAAACATCACCATTCCAAATTGATTTTGCGACCTTCTGTATTTCTGACTTGTACAAAGTGTACATATTGAGTTTTGCATATGTTCGTGTATAATTATGTATTTATAGGTTAAACATTTGCTTGATATGGAATGCTTTTCATAAGAATCGTTTATTAATAAATGTTATTATATCCATTGATTACATGTTTTCAGTTCTACCAACGCTAAACCTATTTGTACCCTTTGATTTCTTAGTAGTGATTGTTGCTATACATTTGAACTGTAACTTAGCTCACCTAAGCACAAAGGGACTAGAATCATACGAGTTATTGCCACTGGTTTGTGAAAAAAAGTAATTTGTCAACAATTATTGTGGTCGCGAATGAGACTTCACTTTTTTCATTCAATCTTGACAAAACGTGCAAAATTTGTGTTAGACCATAAAACATCTGCTTGGTTCGATAAAGGACCAGATAGGACCAGAAACACCAGAGTTATTGCCGCTTTTTGATCAGAAAAATTACAAAAACGGACTTTGTGCAACTTAGAACCTTCATTTTTAGCTCGACATTTTGAAGAAAAGGCAAGCTATTCTACTCACCCCGGCGTCAGCATTGGCGTCCGAGCTAGGTTAAAGTTTTTCGGTAAGCAGCTGGTTTCTCAGGAAAGGCTTAAGGGATTTCATTAAAACTTTGAATACTTATTCTGTATATTAAAATGAACTCATGGGCCAATTTTGATAACTCTAGTTTGAAATTGTAAAAATTATGGGCCTTTATACAGTTAGAAATTGTACATATAAGCTATATGGACAGGTTAAAGTTTTTCGGTAAGCTAGTTTCTCAACTTTTCGTTTCTACTCCCTAACCCGAGAACGGATTAAGCTATTGTAATGAAAATTCAAACATAGATACCTTATAGCGAGACCTCGATAGGGATTGCATATGGGGTGGGTGCGGTCAAGGACACTGTTACTAAAAATAGAAAACAGTTTTCACTCAATAACTTGAGAACAAATTAAGATATTTTAATAAAAGTTAATACATAATACCTTATATAACGACCTCACTTGGGTTTACATATGGGGTGAGTGGGGTCACTGTTACTATAAATAGAAAAACGGTTTCCGCTCAATAACTTGAGAACGCATTGAGATATTTTAATGAAACTTAATACATAGATACCATATATCGAGACCTCGCTTGAAATTGCATGTGGGGTGGGTGGGGTCAAGGTAACTGTTACTAAAAATAGAAAAACGGTTTCCGCTCACTAACTTGAGATCGCATTGAGATATTTTAATGAAACTTTATACATGCATACCTTATATCGAGACCTCGCTTGGGATTGCATATGGGTTGGGTGGGGTCAAGGTCACTGTTACTAAAAATAGAAAAACGGTTTCCGCTCAATAACTTGAGAACGAATTGAGATATTTTAATGAACTTAATACATTCATACCTTATATTGAGACCTCTCTTGGGATTGCATATAGGGTCAAGGTCACTGTTACCTCCGACAGCTCATCATACGCCCGGTTGAAAAATGGCCGTATTGTGGGAACAACCAAGCAGGTGGGAAAATCTTTGTCCAAGCATTACTTTGTCTAGCATGGATGGATTTCAAATAACTTGGCAGAAGTGATAAGCATGGTGAGACGGAGTGTCGACGCAAGAACCAGGTCCCTAGGTCTAAGATCAAAGTCACAATTCAAGGTCAAAGGACAAATAAAAAAATAAATCATTAACATTTTGACCGAGCATATCTTTGTCCAGCATGGATGAATTCTCAAATAACTTGGCAGAAGTGGAAAGCATGGTGAGACGGCGTGTCGCGTGCAAGAACCAGGTCTGTAGGTACAAGGTCAAGGTCGCATTTCAAGTTTAAATATGGGAAATCGATCCTTAACACATTGTCCGGAGCATATATTTGTCCGACATCGATGAATTTTTAAATACTTAAGCAGAAGTGATAAGCATTGTGGGATGGCGTGTCACGCGCAAGAACCGACTAGGTACAAGGTCACAATTTAAGGTCATATATAAAAAACAAGCGTTAACACTTTGTCCGGAGCATATCTTTGTCCAGCATGGATGGATTTTCAAATAATTTGGCGGAAGCAATAAGGCGTGAAAAAATATGTTTGTTTCAGGTTACCCGACCTACCCTAAAAATGACCCGACCATAGAACATTTTATTGAGTTTGTCAGATGTTTTGTTTTGTTTTATTTTTTTTTCCAATAATTAAATGCTTTTTGGATAAATGTTTTGTTTTAATAGCATCCACTTATAAACAATGTTTAAGGATATTACCGGTATGTTTTAAATATTTATTCAGTTTTAGAATCTTCAAGTTGACCATTTACCAAATAAAAAAAGTAATATTAAAAAAAATAATTCGCTACCTTCCTACCCTCATTTTTTGGGCATGTAACCTGAAACAACATATTTTTTATGCCTAAGCATTGTGAGATGGCGTGTCGCACACAAGGAAAAGGTCCAAGGTCGAGGTCACAATTTATGGTCAAGTATAAGAAATCAATCCTTGACACTTTGTCCGGAGCATATCTTTGACAAGCGTTGATGGATTTTCAAATAACTTGGCAGGAGTGATAAGCATGGTAAGACTCACGCACGAAATGGGTTTCTCGGTCCAAGGTCAAGGTAAGAATTTATGGTCAAATATAAGAAATCAATCCATAACATAACTTTGTCGAGCAATAATGGATTTTCAATAACTTTAAGTGTTGAGAATGGTGAGATGGCGTGTCACGCGCAAGAACTAGGTCCAAGGTCAAGGTCACAATTCTAGTTGAAAGTTCAAATACAAGAATCAATCCTTAGGACTTTGTCTGCTGCATGTCTTTGTTCAGCATGTATGGATTTTCAAATAAATTGGCATAAGTGTTGAGGATGGTGAGGCGGCATGTCGCGGGCAAGACCCAGGTCCATAGGTTCAAGGTCAAGGTCACACGTTAAGGTCAAATATAAGAAATCCATCCTTAACACTGTCCGGAGCATATCATCGTTCAGCATAATTGGATTTTCACATAACTTGACAAAAGTGTTGAGCATGATGAGAAGACATGTCACACACAAGCATATTATTGTCATTCTTAGAGGGATTTTTAAATCAGCAGAAATGGTATGAGGAAGTGAAAAAAATGAACTACTAGTAGTAGAATATAGACTTCATTTTACACATAATCTCGACCAAATAGGGCATTTCAATACTATAGGACTTTTTTCTGTGTGAGATCTCAGGAACTAATGACTTGAATTCAAATAAACTTTATATGCAGCATCCCTACCAAGAGAAAATGTGCATATTGTCAGGTCATTCCAGGCTGATGGTTTTTCAGCGAGTAATTGCCCTTAGAGAATAATGTGGCTTTTTTGTTTGTTCAGACTATAATTTGGCCATGGATTGAGGGATTTTAAAATTACTTGGCATAAATGTTTGACGTAATAAAATGGTTTGTATCGCTCATGGGTCAGGTCTGTATGTCTAAGGTCAAGATCACACCTAGAGGTCAAAAGTCAAAATTGGCACGTTGCTTGTCACAGAAATGTTAACCTCGGTGAGGCTGTGTGAAGTGCACAAGATCCAGGTTTGTAGGTAAGAGGTCAAGGTCACACTTAGAGGTCAAATGCAGAAATTGGCTTTTTGCTTGTCCCAACAATAACTTGGCCATGGTTTGATGGATTTTTATTAATCAGGTACAAAGGTTAAATGTCAAGGCCGCAATTAGCGGTCAAAGCGACATTGGGGAGCATCCATCGGTTTTACTGATATTTGTTTTCTATAATGCCCAATTTACATTGAACCGGTATCTACCCAGTGTACCCAATTTCTCAAATCAGCAGATATGGATTTGTCTGCATACAGAGATTACAGAAAATTTCAATGATATCGCAGAAGGCATTTACATGTCCAAGTGATGGTTGGCTGACATCTGCCGATTTACCAGGAAATTTGCCAAATTTCTTAGCCGATTTTGGTCGGTGTCTATTTGGCACTTGCCCAATGTTTTTATGGTGTCCCTGTGGCATTCATGGAGTGTTCTTCAAGTTCCCAACTGATTCAACTGGACATGCTTCTGTATTGTACCTGTCAATTTCCAGGTCAACAACAGAAGTAGGCTAGCCAGACATCTGTATTACACGTGTGGTTTGCTAGGTCAAATAGGTAATAGGCAAGACATGCATCGGTATGGCGTCTGTCGATTGCCAGGTCAACAACAGATGTAATCTGGCAGACGTGGGTCAATTTTTATGCGATGACATTTATATTCAGCACTAGCTGTCATTTCACTTGAGCGCTATGTGTCACCATGGCCCTCTTGTCTCGCATATCCATACTTAGTACTAAATGCACACATGTATGCCAGTAACTGATAATTACTGCCCTACATGAATCAGAGGTGGCAAAGAATTGCCGTAGAAATTATTTTATGACCAATCCCCATAAAAAGTTATGTGGACGGGCAGGGGAGTGAACTCACGAATCCCGGATTGACCGGCGTGCGATCTACGAACTGAGCTATACGGCCGGGCGATTTTTTTTGGTTAAAATATGTAAAAAAAAAAAAAATGCCTCACTCAGAATTGTCCCTTGCACCGTAGTTATGGTTACTATTGGTATGAAGTGTTCTTTATTAATGTTTGCTATGCCAACCACTTTGTTTGCTGTATGATTCGTTTCAATAAAACACTTTGTTCGAAATTCCTAAAAACAAAACTAGATTAGTTTTAGTTTTTTGTATCCGCCGACTCTATTGTTTCGGAAAATAAAAAAACAATGATAAAAATTGGAACTCAACTTTTATTGTACAGATAATAAACCGCCTAATATAATAAAATGATTGTTTCTCACACTGAACCAGTATTTCTTATGGATATTAAGATAAAGTTTTAAATTCACAGTTATCATGCAAAACACAGTCAAATAATATATAGTATTTCAACGCAAATAATGTTGACTTTGTATGTGGCTGAGATCGGCTTAGCTTGACCAGGAAAAGTGTGAGTAGGTTAACTGACCGCCGTTATACGAGTATGATTGAAATACTGTTAAATACGGCGAAAAATCCAAACAAACAAACAGTTTTAACTAAAATCAGCAGGGCATTTTGAAAGAATACGTTTGCATTACCGGTTTTATGATCATAATAAGTACATGTATATAATGACATTTATATTGCAATATGTCACTAGTCTGTTGATAGCTTTTATAATAACCAATTCATCATATCGAGGGCTGAAAACGAGTTAATAACATCTGCTATTGATTTCAACCCTCGATATATTATATCAAATAATCCTGTCATGTAATTCACCATCTGGTTGAAACGTAGACACTATGTCAACTTGTAGACGAGCAATTGGATCCTGCCATCACATTTGCATTATTGATCGACTTATTTCTATGTGTATACATCAACTTTCGAAGATGCAAGACTGCCTCCTTACCACCGCCATGTTTTAGAGTGCGAATTAAACATGCAAACTGTCAATACTCTCAAAACTGTGTTGCGTCCCGAGCTGTAATTCCAGCTGCTGTTATACTACTAGTTTGGTGGAGTGTAGCCTCCCATAATAAACAGACGATTTTCCAATGTTCATAGATTTATTCAAATACAAACGTTCAATAAATGCCAAATGAGTTATCATGAAACAAATTGTCAACCTTCGAAGTCGTACTAGTTCTAATAATATTATAATAATAATGGCACAAATGCGTCGAAACAAGTTTTAAAATACAATTTCATAAACTTCAAAATAAGTTAAGTTGTTAAATAAATAAACACACTGCGAGTCACCTTATAAAGTATTATTCTTTCTTAAAACTCAATAAATACTTCTTATAATTAATGGTATTCTATTCTGGATAAGTTAAGTTTTGTAAATTTAAACGTATGAAATTTATTTGCTTCGAAATACGAAGGAGTCGCTCTTAAGATGACAATGTTGCAGACTGATTCTGAGTGTGTGTTTCGAAGTTTATGAGGTCCTTCCGCGCCTGAGGCTGCATTATGCGAGGACCCGGAGTGTGTCCCAGCACTCCTACCTAATTAACTTACTAGAGACTCACGAAAGTTGGGACGAATTTTGAATCATAGCTGCAATTTCCAGCTATTTATTTTTAACTGAGATATATAATTTTGGTGTGGTCTTGTGCTGTGGGGGGAAACCGGAGTACCCGGAGGAAACCCCACCTGTCCGGTATGGTGACCACTAACCAAATTCACTTGCGCCGATAGTGGGAAGCGAACCCGGACCACCTAGGTGAGAAGCGCGTGTACCAACCACTGCGCTAGCCGGACAGCCAGAGACTAATTCTGACCAAAAAATCGGCCGTTATATACTAAGAGCTTTCGGTTGACCCAGAACAAGGTCGAACGACCAAAAACACGGTCGAACGAACGCTCACGACCACCAATATGTCTCGGATCGACCCAAAGCATTGTCGACCAAACGCGCACGACCACCGATATTAGTCGGTCGACCATGAATTTGGTACGATATTCTACAGTTTCTTGACAACACAGGAAGCAATATGGCGGACAATGGACTTGGCAATTTTAACAACAAAATGTTAAACGATAAAAATGAGCCATGTAAGGCAAGCTGTGGCTAAAATGAATAGGAAAAACATGGATTATAATGCTAAGAACCTAATCTGTTTCTTAAGTACAGTAAAAACAATGTATTACGACTATTAACAAGATACTAAAGTGCAGAAATGAGTGATGACTCGTGACTTGACAAAAATGCTTCTACAACGAAACAATGAACATCTGGGATACACTGATTTCCATAGATAAGACGTCAATAGTCGAGCCGTTTACTGTGGCCGAAAAAAGCGTCTCAATTGGCCATAGTTAGCGTCTGAATTCCGGCATCAGACCACTAAATTACACAATTTGGAATAAGAATGATATTTTATATTAAATGTAAGAATTAATTCAATTATAACATAAGCAATTGGCGCATTAACATTATATATTTATTAACCTATGGCTACAGTAATAAGCGATTTTTATGTAAAAATGTGCACATCCAGTGACCAAAGACCACAGACAATGGCGATTTCTATAACAATATACGCATTTCAAGTGACATATGCCCACAGGTAATCGGGATTTATATGAGAATATACGCATATCAAGTCACCTACGGCCACAGTAAAGGGCGATTTCTATGAGAATAAAGTAGCATATGGCCACAGCAAATGGCGATTTGTAATAGAATGTACGCATATGAAGTGACCTTAGGCCACAGCAAATGGCGATTTCTATCAGAACATACGTAAATAAAGTGGCCAATTACCAGAGCAAATGGCGATTTCTATGTGAATATACGCATCTCAAGTCACCTTTGGCCACAGTAAATGACGATTTCTATGTGAATATACGTATCTCAAGTCACCTATGGCCGCAGTAAAGGACGATTTTTATGTGAATATAAGCATATAAAGTGACCTATGGCCACAGTAAATGGCCATTTCTATGACAATAGACGCACATCCAGTGGCCTATGGCCACAGTAAATGGCAATTTCTATGTGAACCTACGCACATCCAGTGGCCTACGGCCACAGTAAATGGCCATTTCTATAATAATATACGCACATCCGGTGGCCTATGGCCACAGTAAATGGCCATTTCTATGATAATATACGCACATCGAGTGGCCTATGGCCACAGTAAATGGCCATTTCTATATGAATATACGCATATCCAGTGACCTCAGGCCACAGTAAATGGCGATTTCTATAATTATATACGCACATCCAGTGACCTATGGCCACAGACAATGGCGATTTCTATCAGAATATACGTAAATAAAGTGTCCCATGAATATAGCAAATGGCGATTTGTATGTGAATATACGCATATAAAGTGACATATGGACATAGTAAAGAACGATTTGTATGTGAATATACCGGTACGCATCTCAAGTCACCAAAAATGTGCCTAAGTAAAGGACGATTTCTATGTGAATATACGCATATAAAGTGACCTATGGCCACAGTAAAGGACGATTTCTAAGTGAATATACGCATCTCAAGTCACCTATGGCCATAAATTGTAGTGATTTCCCTTCGATACAAAATGGCAGAATACACATGTGATAGGTTGTCATCATTGGAAGAAGCCTTGGAGCATTTAAGGCGCCATGAACTAGAAACAAATACAAGGTTTGCTGTATATTCTTCAATCAAGGGTTTCGGAATAACCAGTAAGTTATAGTTTTTATATTGCAATAATAAAGTACTTGATGTACTGGTAACATATATCAAATGTTTCGGACGCTAGCGTTATCCGGACGTTTTTAATTGTACTAAGGAGTACTTTAGTTGAGATTGAATAATATAGTTACTAATGTATGATCGATTAATAAACGAATATTACATATCGGCAATAATAGCAAAATATTCAGTAAACGTGTGTAACTATCAGAAAAGACGAGGGATAACAATCAAGTACGATATAACGCCCCGAAACACAATATACGAACAGGAATGCATTTAACAAACTTTATTTACAAGAACATAAATTATGTACAAATAATAGATAAATAATAAAATATTCCAATGCTGAATAACTGTAGATGAAGCTGTGTAGAGAAAGGCGTAAAAATATGTTTGTTTCAGGTACATGACCAAAAAATAGGGTAGGTAGGTAGGTAGGTAGGTCGGTAGGCAGGTAGGTAGGTAGCGATTTTATTAAATTTTATAATTGAGTTAATGGTTAACTTTAAATTTATGAGTCTAAAATTGAATAAATATTCAAAATATACCCGTAATATCCGTTAACTTTGTTTGGAAGTACAGAACAGAACAGAACAGAATAATTTATTAAAGTCTCACTTCTATACATTCATGGTAAAAATACACATAAAATAATAACACTATTATGTATCAAACCACTCTAAAAGAGTTATGAGAGACTATTTAAAATCATATACAATCGAATTTAAAACACATACGATTAAAAACCTTTAAAATGTAGTCAGTCCTGGTGCAATAAAGATTGCCGATAATGTGCGTATAAAATACATATGTACAACTAGTTTGGGTTGGTATGGATGGTAGGGACGAAAAAGCTGTCGGCTATCGGGCAGCCACAGATGCCTGACGTCTCGGGAACGTGAACTCGTAGAAACCTCGTCAGGGAGCACCTGAAGTAACTGTAACCGCGGGTGGAGTACCACCGCGGCGAGGAAAAGAAAGAAAACTAGTGAGTCTTACGCTTTTTTATGGCCTTGGACTCTGCTTTACGGATTCTGTTTTCGACATCGCTGTCTGAACCGATTTCCGGTGTTTCGTACTCTTTTACAGTGGCCCAGCCCCCGGGGAAAGAATCAGCTAACCGAACTAATTTGTTGCGATGTTTAAGTTTCTTAACAGCTTCCTTTGCTTTAGCTTTGGCAGAGTGCAAGGTTTCCGAATCAATAATTGACTGACACAGTATTTCAATTTCCGAATTAAATGAATATTGTACTTTGCACGAAGCATTTTTAAAACTTGGAATGGCAGGTTTTTCTACATAACGTTTACTGTTTGAAAGTTCGTTCTTCAGAGAATATAACTGTTCGTCAAAATATTGTTTAAACAGACCAAATGTTTGCATAACCTCATCGGAATCCCCCGAGGGCCTACCTTGCTGTTCGCCACGTGGCTGCTCCTATCACCTTCAGAAGCACACGTCTCCCCGTATCCTGTGTCGGAATCCTTCCCGGAGTCCTTGCTATTGAAAACAAAAATTGAATTAATTTGTCACGCTGTATATTGAGTCCGCATTACACCCCGCTTGCTAGTCGAATGATTTTTCAAACCAGTAAGTTTTAAATCTTCAATACTTCCACGAGGAAATTTAGGAAATTTCAGCGGGACAAATACCATATAACCTCAAAACAAGTACCGTATAAACCATAATAAACTACGATAATAAATGTATTTATATCATCCTCGGAACTATGTTTTTTGGACGAAATATTATATTTGAAATACTAAGAAAACAAGAATTTAAAAACAAACAAACAAACATGTGTGATAATTAATGTGTGTTATTTTGTTGGTCGGTGAGTTAATAATTGTACAATATTATAGCATAATAGAATATAATATCTAAATAGAATAATGAAATGATGTCGTTGTTGGTATTGAACGTAGACACGTATTGTGTGCAAGTACAAGCGAACGTGAACACAATGCTGAAAACATAATTATTTACAAAAACAAATGAACTTATTTAAACAAGAGTGAATCGCATGAATCGTTGAAATCATTGCCTTTTTGAAATACATCAGAAAATAAAGCATTTATTCAGGGGAGGGGGGGGGGGGGCGAACCTTGAGTGAATATGTAGTTTTGTGAGCGATTAAGCGGATGTATGCAGTACCAGAATGGCGGATGTTGACAAACGCGCCACTGGGTATGCACACTGTTTTAGCTTTCTAAGTGTCTTTACGGCAAATTTTGCATGATTTTAATTCTTCATAATTGACATAATTCTATCAGCCTCGTATGATGTATTTTTCATTGATGTTTTAACAGATTGCAATGTTGAGAGCATGTGTTCTAATGAAGAAATGAAGTTTTTACTATCCGCATTGTCACACTAATACATGAGGGCAATAATGATTTGCTTGAAATATATTGTATGTGTAAGTATAGTTGTACATTGTATATATTGTGAAATAATTAATTAACATTGAAAAAAAAAACAATACAAAGAAATTAACATCCACTTCAAAACAATGTATAACCATATTAAATATATATTATTTTGAATATGCATTAGGTTTTAAAGTTTCATCTATACCATTAATCAAAACGCTGACAGCGTAAAAGACTGTTGGCGACAAAAGAAAGTAATAACATGTGATCTATGAGAGCATTTTTGCTAAAAAGGAAACATCTGTTTGAATCAAGCTTAATTTCCCACCTTTACTTAATCATATGGCTACTTGTTCAAAAGTATGCCACATCATAAAACAAACATTTATGTATTCGTAAGTAACGAACACATATTGCTCGAGCTAATTATCAAATGCAAACGCAATTATATACATAACAAGTCAATCTGCAACATGTCATGCAGAATAACCGATAAAGCGCGGTAGTTCGGAGCATCGATTGTTAGTGATTCGTAGCCTACCGAGTCAAAAGTAGGTCATACGATGCGTGCTCTCCACAGTTTGAAGTTAATACATTGGAGTAATGTGTTGTGAAAATATTCAGAATAAGATCCGGTTACAAGAAATAACACTTTCGCAACGAGTCAAAAATGACCGATGTAGCGCATTAATTTAATGATCTTATTCTAGGACACCCAGATGAATATATTGGTTACATGCAAGTAAATAGCGAAAATAGGGCTGTCACATTTTGACGTAACATTTTAAATAAATTGATTTTTTTTTTAGAAACTGTAATTGTAGTACATTACGTGATATAGACATTATAATACACATAATATACAATATCTTAAATAATTAAAAGGTAAACAAACATTCGTGAATCTTTGCTGTTTTAAAGGACCTTTTCAGGTTTTGATTTACTGACTCGTAACCTGCAAAGAAAAGAAGTAGTTTTCCGCGATACCTGTTTTTGGAAATTACCCTCTCAAAAGACCGTAGGCGTCCGCCAACAGTCTGAAACAAACGCTTTTTACAAGGTATGAATATGCCCCCAAAACATGTGCATGTCAGGGGAATGCAATACAATATATGTTGACCTAAAAGAGGGGCACAGACCTTTCAGCTACAGACCTGGCCATTACGTGTGACACACCACCTGATAATGATCATTATTCAAGTCAAGTTATTTTAAAATCCTTCCATGTTGGACAAAATTATGCTTCCTACGAAAAATGCATTCTTCAATTTGGTCTTTTAGAATGACCTTGGACCAACATACTTTATTCTTGCCTGTGACACATCATCTCATGATGGTTATCAATTTTTTGCAAGTTGTAGCAGAATACCTCTGTGCATGTACAAAAATACTAACTCAATTTGACCTCTAAGTGTGATCTTTATCTTTTAAGTAAGGGCAATGTTCTTTTTGCGCGATACACCATGATCACCATCTCTGATTGGTGATTGTTCCTGCCATGTTATTTCAATGTTCTTTCATTCCAGAAAAAATGCTCCAAATAAATGTTTGACCTTGAATTGCGACCTTGACCGTTGACCGGTGATGTACGCCACATACCATTGAGTCATGGGGAATAATTGTTTGAAGTAATATTGAAATCCGTCCAGGCATTTCATAATCCGTAGTACTGGAAATTATTTATCATTAGTTTGGTTTGTCACTACCTGTTACATTCTCTTCCTTAAATGGCACCCTGGAACTAGGCCCCCTATTAGGTTACTAGCACTTCTGCCGGAAATGACCATCGGTTCCGCAGCTAAAACACGTGACTTTGACCCTGGTTTTGGGTTGTGATGGATAAAAGGGACGACACGGCAGATAACGCCAAAAAAACACTGACTCCTGCGACATAGAAACCATGTCTGCAGCGGGTTGAGCATCCCGGCACCGAGGGAAATACAGAAAGCAGCTGTCAGATTTGAGCTGTTTTTTGGGACCTGGATTCGATTTTTGAATTCAATTTTATCGTCACCGTCAAAACCAATTTCAATGGTTCACATCCCTTAACTTTGACACAGCCCCCGACTAAGCAATCTGCAAAACAAACTACTTTTCACAATCAAAAAGTATAGACCGAGAAAATCTCAATATTGTAATTAAACAAATATTGTATCTGCATAAACAGTTATTCAACTTAGACTGACAGGTATTGTCTACAGAAGGGTTACAGTCGGAAAGTCTTTCCATCAGTGAAATAACTGTCTAAAAAGACCAAATGCTTGCGAAAGACCCTGTGAATTTGTAACCTTCAACACGTAACGATTCCATATCAACTTCAGGGTCCGTAATCACCAACCTGTTTTTAGACTAAATGGGCATCATCTATAAATCGTAGATAATGCAGTTGTCTTCGGCATATACCGGGCCCGGCTAGCTCCGTTGGTAGAGCGCTGGACTGTCAATCTGGGGATCGTGAGTTCGAACCACAGTCCGGCCACATAACTTGTGTGAGGATTGGTCATGACATTATTTATACGGCCATTCTCCCCCTACCTCGGTTACAAGTAGGGCAGTTGTCAGTTACTGGCATAGGTATGTGCACTTAGTTCTGGTAAACCGCTTAGATCGGCTTAGCTTGTCCAGGGAAAGTGTAAGTTGGTTAATTGACCGCCGTGATATAACTGAAATGCTGTTAAAAACTGCGAAAAAATTCAAACAAACAAACAAACAAAACAAACATTTATATTCGGTGAATTAATTTTCAAGAGATATAATTGTGTATGGATTGTGGTATTTTAATTACTCCGATTGTTTCCCCTGCTGACTGCTGACGTAGTTGCCTTGTCATAATTAGTGCGTCATAAAATGAACGCTCACGTCCAGGCATTCTTTCTGAGTTGTTCTCAAAGTAACAGACATAATTCTTTTTAAGCCCAAGAACAATTTCGTTCTTTTGAAATTACATAGTGCTCAGTAATTGTAGAATGTAACTGTTAATAAAAGATATTACGTTATTAAGTGCAAAACGTCAAAACATTGCAATGCACTTACGGGATCTTGAAAGCGGAAATAAGCTGCAGGAAAAAGCAACTTTACAATGGTGAACTGCAAGTCAGCGAAGTGCGACGACCAGAATTTTACCGATTAACTTTACCATGAGCACCACTGTTTCAATGTGTGTCACCAGTGCCGACCCGACACAGATGCCGACAACGCTCAGGGGAACCACAAGCTACGGGAACTGGACCTGTGCATATATAGTCCAGACCCAGCGTCTGGGGTCGGCTTCCAATGAGATAGTATTGCTTATCTGGTAAGTTCGTGGCCTTCGTTTTTTCTGGGGGATTAGCTCAGCTATGTGACACAGTTTTTTAGCTGGCTTGTTTTTTTGCAAATAACTTAGTGATATCAGTGAAATAAAATGTGATTTGGGGTATCAGCTTGAAGGGAAATAAATATGCTATATAGTAATGTAAAATCTGGATTGGTAAAACAAAGCACAAGTGAGAAATTAGTGCTTAAAAGTGAATTCCTTTGTCTACAGGAAAATTAATTACCTATTGATAAACCGATTCAAGCCAAGTCAAGCAGTGCAAGGGGATTAAATCTGCAGTGGATATGATAATGATTGGATTATAGGACAACTGAGTCATCACTACAAAAGCTCTACAATTATATATATCACCTGTCCTGGACCTTAATAACGGTGACAAGGGATTAAAACAGTTATCAACACATTAAAGCTGCTATATCTTAACATCAAAATTCTACATGAGTGGAAAAGACACTGTAAAAGGGTTGAAAAACTCTAAATTTCAACCACCTGAAAAAAGGGGCGGCCAAAGGTGAAGATAGACCAAAAGGTACCAACTCAGAGGTCAGCAATGACAGTATAAGTGATGGTTCAATCAAACAACAGCTTGAGTCTATGGAGCAGTCACTGAAATACCTAACCAATTAAATGAAGTCCATTTTGAAAAGAGAAGAAATCGAAAGCCTGATTACCAACACCATTTCGTCAATAATTTCTGAGGTTGAAAAGCGTAACGAAGAGAGGATATCCAAAATGAAAAATGACCTTACCAAAGAGATGGAACACCAATTACAGCAGTGTGTTCAGAAGCAAATAGAGGAAAAAAACAAAAGATTTAGCGGAACATATTAAGTGTTTGGAATTTGAGAATTAAACACTTAAAGAGAACATATCCACTCTAAAAGCTGAATGCAAACTAACAATGGAGAACATTGCAACACCAAGTAAAGGAAAACACAAAAATGTAGTGATGTCATTAAGCGCTCAAATTATAATGAGCAGCATTCGTGTAAAAACAATGTAAAAATAATGGACATCCAAGAAGGTCAACATGAATCTGTCTCAGACCTGACTACAAAAGTCTTAGGACTGCTGCAGGGTAAAGGAATCCAGATAGAAAACGAACAATTACTTGCAATTCACAGAATTCCAAGTAAGAAAGGACAGATCAGACCTGTTTTAATGAAGCTTAAGTCCAACAACGACAAAACAATTATTATGCGTAAGAGGAAGGACATGAAGGCAGCGGGGCACAGACTTGTCGACGACGTCACGGCTCTAAACAGTGCATTGATGAACAGACTGTCCCTACATCAAGCGATGGAGACCACCTGGTTCTTCAACGGCTCCGTGTTTGCGGTCACCAATAATCAGGAGCGCATACAATTTGGGAAACACTCATTTCCATAGATGAGACGGCAATAGTCGAGCCGTTTACTGTGGCCGAAAAAAGCGTCACAATTGGCCATAGTTAGCGTCTGAATTCCGGCATCAGACCACTAAATTATACAATGATTTGGAATAAGAATATTTTATATTAAATGTAAGAATTAATTCAATTATAACAATAAGCAATTGGCGCATTAACATTATATATTTATTAACCTATGGCCACAGTAAAAAGTGAGTTTTATGTAAAAATGTGCACATCCAGTGGCCAATGGCCACAGACAATGGCGATTTCTATAACAATATACGCATTTCAAGTGACATATGCCCACAGGTAATCGGGATTTATATGACAATATACGCATATCAAGTCACCTACGGCCACAGTAAAGGGCGATTTCTATGAGAATAAAGTGGCATATGGCCACAGCAAATGGCGATTTGTAATAGAATGTACGCATATGAAGTGACCTTAGGCCACAGCAAATGGCGATTTCTATCAGAACATACGTAAATAAAGTGGCTAATTACCAGAGCAAATGGCGATTTCTATGTGAATATACGCATCTCAAGTCACCTATGGTCACAGTAAATGACGATTTCTATGTGAATATATTATCTCAAGTCACCCATGGCCGCAGTAAAGGACGATTTCTATGTGAATATAAGCATATAAAGTGACCTATGGCCACAGTAAATGGCCATTTCTATGACAATATACGCACATCCAGTGGCCTATTGCCACAGTAAATGGCAATTTCTATGTGAACCTACGCACATCCAGTGGCCTACGGCCACAGTAAATGGCCATTTCTATAATAATATACGCACATCCGGTGGCCTATGGCCACAGTAAATGGCCATTTCTATGATAATATACGCACATCGAGTGGCCTATGGCCACAGTAAATGGCCATTTCTATATGAATATACGCACATCCAGTGACCTCCGGCCACAGTAAATGGCGATTTCTATAATTATATACGCACATCCAGTGACCTATGGCCACAGACAATGGCGATTTCTATCAGAATATACGTAAATAAAGTGGCCCATGACCATAGCAAATGGCGATTTGTATGTGAATATACGCATCTCAAGTCACCTATGGCCACAGTAAAGGACGATTTCTATGTGAATATACACATATAAAGTGACCTATGGCCACAGTAAAGGACAATTTCTATGTGAATATACGCATCTCAAGTCACCTATGGCCACAGTAAAGGACGATTTCTGTGTGAATATACGCATATAAAGTGACATATGGCCACAGTAAAGAACGATTTGTATGTGAATATACGCATATAAAGTGAGATATGGACATAGTAAAGAACGGTTTGTATGTGAATATACCGGTACGCATCTCAAGTCACCAAAAATGTGCCTAAGTAAAGGACGATTTCTATGTTAATATACGCATATAAAGTGACCTATGGCCACAGTAAAGGACGATTTCTAAGTGAATATACGCATCTCAAGTCACCTATGGCCATAAATTGTAGTTATTTCCCTTCGATACAAAATGGCAGAATACACATGTGATAGGTTATCATCATTGGAAGAAGCCTTGGAGCATTTAAGGCGCCATGAACTAGAAACAAATACAAGGTTTGCTGTATATTCTTCAACCAAGGGTTTCGGAATAACCAGTAAGTTATAGTTTTTATATTGCAATAATAAAGTACTTGATGTACTGGTAACATATATCAAATGTTTTGGACGCTAGCGTTATCCGGACGTTTTTAATTGTACTAAGGAGTACTTTAGTTGAGATTGAATAATATAGTTACTAGTGTATGATGGGTTATTAAACGAATATGACATATCGGCAATAATAGCAAAATATTCAGTAAACGTGTGTAACTATCAGAAAAGACGAGGGATAACAATCAAGTACGATATAACGCCCCAAAACACAATATACGAACAGAAATGCATTTAACAAACTTTATTTACAAGAACATAAATTATGTACAAATGATATATTAATAATACAATATTCCAATGCTGAATAACTGTAGATGAAGCTGTGTAGAGAAAGGCGTAAAAATATGTTTGTTTCATGTTACATGACCAAAAAATAGGGTAGGTAGCTAGGTAGGTAGGTAGGTAGGTAGGCAGGTAGGTAGGTAGGTAGCGAATTTTTTAAATTTTATAATTAAGTTAATGGTTAACTTTAAATTTAAGAGTCTAAAACTGAATAAATATTCAAAATATACCTGTAATATCCGTTAACTTTGTTTGGAAGTACAGAACAGAACAGAATAATTTATTAAAGTCTCACTTCTATACATTCATGGTAAAAATACACATAAAATAATAACACTATTATGTATCAAACCTCTCTAAAAGAGTTATGAGAGACTATTTAAAATCATATACAATCGAATTTAAAACACATACTATTAAAACCCTTTAAAATGTAGTCAGTCCTGGTGCAATAAAGATTGCCGATAATGTGCGTATAAAAGACATATTTACAACTAATGCATATTTACATAATTACCACATTTAGCGTTAGGTTCTATACATAAAATTACGTCTCAATTTTAAGATTTCATGACAAGTTCTGGCACTGTATTTAACAATATTTTGGTCTGACAGTAGGAATGAAAGTTTTTCGGTAGCTGAAAATGAGTTGAAATCAGTATTTATACAGTTTGCCTTTAACATTAATACATTTCTTAAATCATCATACAGCGGGCAATTTAGTAAGACACGTTTTTCGTCCTCAATAACTGTTTTACAGTGAAGACAAGTACATGCTATTGAAAGAAAACACTTATTTAACCGAACACATGTTATAATTAAAAAAATGAAAATAAAAGACAAAAGTATCTGACGAAATAAATGAAATGTTCTAGGGTCTGGGCATTTTTAAGGGTAGGTCGTGTAACCTGAAACAAACATATTTTTACGCCTAATGGATAGTTGCAATCCGGACCAACTGTCCAGCCGTCATTGACTGTAGTACTTCGAGTCGTATGCCTGGAAACGAAGTCGATCAAGCGAAGTAGTGACCCGTGCTGTCCAAAGCGCGGATTCATATCAATTTTATTACTGAGGCTACTACTAATTTTCCCGAGCCTCGAAAGTGTCATCAATGACCACCTTTTATATTATAAAATAATAATGATTTGGCAACTGTTTATAGAAAAAGACACTTAATAAAATTAACAAAGATATATTTTTTATAATCTGTCTATGTTAGTATATGCTTTTCAGTGAAATATCGAATTTTATCGGTGAAATAAAAGTTTCTGTTGGAGCAGTGAAAATATAAGATTTTATATTTTCCCTGCAGTGAAAATATAACATAAAACGGACTATTTTTCCATAAATAATATCGATCTACAAGTAGTGGTTTACGACCCTTGGCAAATAGATATACATTTACAGTATGTACATGCATGTGTTTACATAAAACACATTATAAAATTCGACAGAATTATAATTTAGCGACAACGACTTACAAAATATGGCACTTTTTCCCACCATACTAACGAGTGACATTTTTGGATGAATTTATGACGTCATAAAAATTTATTGATTTCGGTGCAAGACCGTATTTTATTTCACTCGTGATAATAGAAAATATATTTTTTCACTAGTGGCTGCGCCACTCGTGAAAATATCATTTTCCATGAACACTCGTGAAATAAAATACTATCTTACACCGAAGTCAACAATATTCTCTATAGCTTTACTAGATCTACTGCATTTTTTTTATATACTGTTAAATGTCTCCTTCAAAATTAGTAAAATAACTTATCAAGAAATAAATGATGCATATTAAATAACAAGAGAGGTCCTGACCGGCATATAAAAGAAAATATTGTTTTTTCGACTGAAATGTGATTTTAATGTTAATATTTTGTAGGCATACAAACAGCAAAACATGTGTACCTCGAAGACCAACCTCAAGTGAGGGTGGGACGACAAGAGTATAATGGCATTCCCTTTGTAGTTCTGGGGTCAAAGACATTTGACTGCCAGTTCGGGAAGGACAGGAAGACTAAATTTAAGGAACAACGAAAAGCTAGTGTAATATTGTAACATACTTAAAACGCAAATACAGACATAGTTCTGCATAAAATGAAAACATGTTGATGCCCTTTTTATTATGGACTTCTGCAGACCCTGAAATAAAAACAATAGGATTTGGAATTAGATCTACAAAGAGCAAAGACCGAGAGCATTTTGTTAAAATAGCAACTTTCTTGAAATGGTGAAGAATTATATCCATTTTGCCCACATGTCTTGGGTATTTAATGTTGAGTGATAAGGATTTGTCACCGAGGTACCCGAAGCTAAGCAAGATTTATTAAGACTGCTTGTTTATATATTGTCCGCTGGAATCCTAATTTCAAGGCCATATGCATTTTGTGGCTGATATCGATTGTTCAATTTAAGGCGGAAAATGATCATGACAAATACAAGAAAGGGAAGAAGTTTTTTCTGACGGACTCGAAAATATTAGACTGCCCAGCGAGATGTGTAATGCTCGAGTTGTGCAGCTTTCCTACGTTCGAGGTAAATTCAGCACTTTTATGATATGGGGGTAATTGTTAGTTTCAGTGCAAGGTCGTAGATCTATTTAATTTCATTAGTGGTCGTATAAAACGGCGGAACGACGAGTGAAAATATTCGTTTTCTATGACCACAAATGACATAAAAATAGATCTTACATTGAAATGAACACATTTTCTTTTTTCATGCGTTTGGACGATACATAAAAATGCACGAGGTATGCTGAAACGTCACTAGTTTGTGTATTCTAACGTCATAAATATGACGTCATACATGATTCTCAAATCTTGTCTCACTGGGAATATAGTGGAATACTTTTTGCGTCGTGGACGCTTGATTATATTTTAATAGAATTTTATTATGTTAGTATGTGTTTTCTGTTGTTTCTGTTGTTGAAGAAGGTTAAATGAATAATTGTATATCATCATGCGCATAATAATAATGTCATATCTACAAAATAAATACAATAACCTTACACAAATCATGTGTTAAACATTAGGAATATCATCGGAAATCCGACATTCTTGGTACGAGTTAGTTTTTTGCCTCGCATTCACCATACCAATGATGTTAGCAACATTTCAAACAAAAGCGATTACGTTATGTAATTCAACACAATTTGAGAATATAAGCATGAAAAAAGGTTATTACCCGACATATATTCTTCTTGATCTTCATAAGCGTCAACCCTTACGCGAATTTCAAACGTAACTGCCTCAAGGTCAAAACATAAACAAAATATAAATACGTCGCAAACGTAAACCAACTTGGCGCCATAAGAATTGTAAAGTCTTCTGCTATTATTAATGACATGACGTCGTTAAAGTCCCCTGATGAGGTCCTCGCTGTCGATGAAACATATTTAGAACTCTGGCTCTTGGGGAGGTTTTTACTTCAACGCTTTGTTTGTTTTTAGTGGCATGAGTTCTGGTACTAGTACTTAACAGAATAGCAGGCCATATTGGATCGGGGTTTTTCGCTGTGATAGGTTTATGTTTTAAGAAACTTTTGTACTGGGACTTGAGGCCAAAATAGGCGAATGCATACAGGAAAAATATTGCAATATCAAATTTATTAAATTCTACGTTTGAAACACACGAAAGACATATCTATTTTATAAATCGTTTAATGCATCCGCCGCCCAACACTTACAAATCCAAAAAAAGTATAACCCATGTCAAAAGCCTGAGACAGCTGGATTGTGTGACATTTGTGTAATCTTTAATAAGTGCTCTCAAAGTAAAAAAACAACATTAGTGTAATAATAATTTTTCAGTCATAAAAAACTGAAGCAGGCTGAAATGATAAATCGGATTTTTGAAGTGCTTTTATTGAATGCTGATGGTTTTGCAGTGGGAGTTTGTAAACTTAAACCTTCTCTGGATTTTTTTTTTTTTTTTAATATTTTACACCCCCTAAGGCCCCTATCGGACTATCCTACTCTTGCAAAATACATGTACTCTGTTGAACAGTTGTAAAATAAATTAATTACAAGTTTTTGTTATTATATCCAGTACAAGCATTTCCATTGGCATATTAAAACAAGGGAAGGAGATTCATAATGACGCTTATGCAGTATATGTATTTATTGCATGCTTTCCGGTGGTTTATAGGGAAATATCAATGAAATAAAAGTTGTAATTCACTGTGTTAAAAAATTGAAAATAAAATTGGATATTCACAGCGAAAATTACCACTTTAATAATGGAAGTACTTTCCACCAAGTCGGAAAATGCTACAATAGCACATTTATAAGTATAAAATAAAAATAAAATGTGTTGGTTTCGGAAGAAAATCAATTTTGTATTCACTAGTGATTATATAAAATATTTTCACTTGTGGTTGCGCCACTCGTAAAACTATAAATTCATATGATCACTTGTGAATGAAAATCGATAATCTACCGAAACCAACAACAAGCCTCTATGTATGTAATTAAGAATATAATATCAAGTTTTGAATTTTTTCAAACATTTGTACTCAATTGATGCTGCTTGAATAAAGTGCTAAGACATCACTGTTTTTTATGATAAAGGTAACAGATTGCTCATCGGCTGTGGAGAGAAAAGCAAAAACTGACGAGCTACTGTGGAGACTAAAAGCTAGCGGAGAAGTGCCTTTCGAACGGCACATCATCACATGTTTGCCGAATTTGTCACAGCACAGTTGCCATCCTGTTGGTCATGTAGAGTTATATCATTAGTATATGCTCTGCCAAGTGCTATTGGCATGGTAATTCTAAATGCTAAACATGGGTATACCTACATCAGACATATCCCTGGCTATTAAAATGACATCATCTATGGCCACAGTGCCTGGCTATTTAAATGACACCATAGTTCTCCACCTCAGGTCATATATGGCCACAGCTCCTGGCTATTTAAATGACACCATAGTTATCCACCTCAGGTCATCTATAGCCACAGCGCCTGTCTATTTAAATGACACCATAGTTATCCACCTCTGGTCATCTATGGCCACAGTGGCTGGCTATTTAAATGACACCAAACTTCTCAACCTCTGCTCTTCTATGGCCACAGTAACTGGTGGTCAGAATTCCATTAAACAGCAAATACATATGTGCAATCATGTTCAAGTTTCACTTGGATCAATCTTTTTTTTTCCATGGTTATTTCCTTAGTTTTTTATGAAAAACGTACAATTCTTTTTGTCGGCTGGCATTTCTCAGTAGCTGGCTTGTTGAATACTACGAATCTTAAAATACAAATGTACGAATATAGTGGTTTAAATGTCAGTTTTGATTTATATACAAAGAGAATTGTGTGTACAATTTGTATAGCTTTTAAACCAGTTTTTGAACAAGCACTATTGCCAATCATTATTTTCCTAGAATTTTTACATTTCAAGTTGTCTTCAGGTTGTACCAGAACCCATCGACCACATAGTAGCAGACAAAATAAAGGAATTGGTCAGTCATAATATAATTGAGCCACGGGTTATAAAATCCCAGCTGGGTGCGTTTGTTAGGACCATATGTGATCCCGTCCCCCACCCCACGAACAAACGGTTTTATCCTTCAGATAAGACCATTAGAAATCACGTGTTTAAAGCCAAACATGCTAGATTGATAAACGAGCAGAGCAGACTTGCATCTTGGGTAATGCATTTGTATATGTATTTTTTTCTGGCAATGTATAGGTCATTACTATATATAAAATAATATAGTAATATAATACAAATGCGTATTGTAAACTGTAATAAGAAGTAAGTATTTTCTGAAATCACATGAAAACCTTTTTTTAAAGAACTAACCAGGAATTTTGTTGCAATAATGTTCACACTCACCAGTTGTGGAAAGGTTGACCACATGGTATTTTCTAGTTAACATCCATTGCACAACTTGTTTTTTTTTTAATTTTCATTAAGGCCCAGCAATTTTTGTTTTGCGGGTTCCCTATAGTAAAAACCCTGTCTGTCCGTCCGTCCGTCGGTCCGTCCGCTTATCCACATTTGTTTTCTTCATAACTTCAAAAGCGTTTACACTATTTACTTAAAATTTCACAGGTGGATTTATATCATTGATTGGAAGTGCAGTGCACAAGAATTGTTACTCTGCACTTCATAATTCTGGTGTTGTTGCGCTTTTTTATTTTTCCTTACTTTATTGTTGGAGTGAAATATATAAGAAAAAACCTTGTGAACGCAACTGCTTGTAAAATTTCCAACGGATTTTCTTGAAACTTGTCCTAATTGTTGAGGGCAACGTGTAGTAAAAGTGCGTTAAGATGGGGATTTGATATTTTCTCTGCAAGTGATGGCACTTTGATTATTTCTCCTCTATGGAATAAATAGGGAACATTCCTTGTGAACATAACATCTCCTGTAGTATCTAACGGATTTTCTTGAAACTAGTCTTCATTGTATAGTCTATTGTGTTGCTATACGTACAGATGTGTCAATTTTTCTTATCGATTGGGAAGTTATGGCCGTTTCTTCCTTAATGAATACCGATATATCTCTTGTGGAATATACCTTGTGAACATAACTCCTCCATTAGGAATTTATTGCCTTTAAATTATGTTTGCTCTATGGAAATGGCGGACATTTTTGTACATATATTATCATCTACTACTGCCTGGATCAAACCTTTAAATATGCTAGCATTCGGGGCTTGTTTTAATTCTTCTTGCTCAATTAAATGAATATATGTCAGATTTCATATTTTATTTATGGTTTGTTTGTAATTGTCATTGTGTTCAGTAATTTACACATAATTTACACATATCAAATTATTCACATGTTAGTGAAAGGCAACAGTCCAGTGAAGATTTTATATACTGCAGGCTGAAATGTGACCAGGAGCGAAACGTCTTCAACGAATCTATTCAGGTGGGCATTTATGTACACACTCAACAAATGTTATAACGCACCTGGAAATAAATGGAAATTGTTGTATTTTCTTTATTTATAAGAATTTCAGATTGAAATGTCAGATATTATTATTTGAGTTCTACATACATGTGTTCATAGCAAAATATTGGGAAAAACCACGAAAGAATTTCAGGTTTATCCTGGCGTAGCTGAAATTCTTAGAAATAAGAAAACACAACAATTTTAATTTGGTGCGTTATAAGTTATGTTGAGTGTAGTTTATTAATGCAATTGACCAGTTGAAAAAACATAGATCGCTCCGCCTTTCTGTTTGTCAATGGTAGTTTGTCCAAGGATTTAAAGTAAATTGATTATGCAACCATGTGCTATTATTAACCACTAAAATATATAAACCCATAACTGGTCAACTCATAGGCCACTGGATGTGCGTATATTCACATAGAAAAGGCCATTTACTGTGGCCATACGCCACTGGATGTGCGTATATTATCATAGAAAAGGCCATTTACTGTGGCCATAGGCCACTGGATGTGCGTATATTATCATAGAAATGGCCATTTACTGTGGCCATAGGCCACTGGATGTGCGTATATTATCATAGAAATGGCCATTTACTGTGGCCATAGGCCCCTAGATCTGCGTATATTATCATAGAAATGGCCATTTACTGTTGCCATAGGCCCCTGGATGTGCGTATATTATCATAGAAATGGCCATTTACTGTGGCCTTAGGCCACTGGATGTGCGTATATTATCATAGAAATGGCCATTTACTGTGGCCATAGGCCACTGGATGTGCGTATATTATCATAGAAATGGCCATTTACTGTGGCCATAGGCCACTGGATGTGCGTATATTATCTTAGAAATGGCCATTTACTGTGGCCATAGGCCACTGGATGTGCGTATATTATCATAGAAATGGCCATTTACTGTGGCCATATGCCACTGGATGTGCGTATATTCACATAGAAATGGCAATTTACTGTGGCCATAGGCCACTGGATGTGCGTATATTAAAATAGAAATGTCAATTTATTGTGGCCATATGTCACTTAATTTAAGTATATTATCATAGAAATTGTTCTTTACTGTGGCCGTATGCCACTGGATGTGCGTATATTATCATAGAAATGGCCATTTACTGTGGCCATAGGCCGCTGGATGTGCGTATATTATCATAGAAATGGCCATTTACTGTTGCCATAGGCCACTGGATGTGCGTATATTATCATAGAAAAGGCCATTTACTGTGGCCATAGGCCACTGGATGTGCGTATATTATCATGGAAATGGCCATTTACTGTGGCCATAGGTCACTGGATGTGCGTATATTATCATAGAAGCAGCCATTTACTGTGGCCATAGGTCACTGGCTGTGTGTATATTATCATAGAAATGGCCATTTACTGTGGCCATAGGCCAATGGATGTGCATATATTATCATAGAAATGGCAATTTACGGTGGCCATAGGCGACGGGATGTGCGTATATCATCATAGAAATGGCCATTTACTGTGGCCGTAGGCCACTGGATGTGCGTATATCATCATAGAAATGGCCATTTACTGTGGCCATAGGCGACTGGATGTGCGTATATTATCATAGACATGGCCTGTAACTGTGGCCATAGGCCACTGGTCACTATATTATCATAGAAATAGCCATTTACTGTGGCCATAGGTCACTGGATGTGCGTATATTATTATAGAAATGGCCATTTACTGTGGCCATAGGTCACTGTATGTGCGTACATTATCATAGAAATGGCCATTTACTGTTTCCATAGGCCACTGGATGTGCGTATATTCACATTGAAATAGACATTTGCTGTGGCCATAGGTCATTGGGTGTGTGTATATTATCATAGAAATGGCCATGTTGTGTGGCCATAGGCCACTGGATGTGCATATATTATCATAGAAATGGCCATTTACTGTGGCCATAGGCCACTGGATGTGCGTAGATTACCATAGACATGGCCTTAGGTCACTGAATGTGCGTATATTCACATAGAAGTGGCCATTTACTGTGGCCATTGGCCACTAGATGTGCTTAATTATCATAGAAATGGCCATTTACTGTGGCCATTGGCCACTGGATGTGCGTATATTATCATAGAAATGGCCATTTACTGTGGCTTAAGGCTACTGGATGTGTGTATATTTTTAAAAAAATGGCCATTTACTGTGGCCATAGGCCACTTGATGTGCTTATATTAAAATAGAAATGTTAATTTATTGTGGCCATATGTCACTTAATTTAAGTATTTTATCATAGAAATTGTCCTTTACTGTGGCCATAGGCCACTGGATGTGCGTATATTATCATAGAAATGATCATTTACTACGGCCATAGTCCACTGGATGTGCGTATATTCACATAGAAATGGCCATTTACTGTGGCCTCAGTGCACTTAATTTACGTATATTATCATAGAAATCGCTCTTTTCTGTAGCCATAGGTTACTTGATATGCGTCTTTTCTCATAAAATCGCCCTAGGTCACTTGATATGCAAATACTCCCATAAAACTTGCAATCTGCTCTAGTTATACATATTTGAAGCATTTATTCATTTAGGTGATTATTTTAAAAATAAATAATGCCAATGTGTCAACTATTATTAGTGGATTGATATTAATTCGTAGATTTAATATAAATTATAGTCCTTATTCCAGATCAAACAAAGTTATTTTTTAATTTAGTAGTATTAAGCCTAAAATCATGCACTTGAACTATGGAATAAAAGTCGCTTGTGGCCACAGTGACTATCTCGACAATGGAAAAGAGTCGTTCCCTAAAAGGTTCACTTGAATTATTATATGGATAAAGCCTGACAATAACAGGAGCTTGTGGATATGGATACTCGCAATGGATATATATGCTGTTATAAATTACACAAGGGCTAAAAGTAAAAGAAGTCCAGTTGTAAGTTGTTTCAGTAGCAATCAACAAATGCAAGAAGACAATGTAAGTTTTTTAATAAAATCACTACCCCTGGTACCGGATTGTATCAATACGGCTATATTTCAAGGTAATATGTCATATATAAAGGCTCCAATTCGGGGTGGAAGCACAGAGGAATGGCAATACAAGATCTACTTTGATTAGAAGCTGCCAAAAAGGCGTAAGTTATGATAATATTGAAGACTATTAACTTACTACTAAGCTTAAAGGCCTTGTTGGAAGATAGTCTTAGCATAAGTGCCTCAGGATCACTGGCCACCAACTCTTGTGTCTTGTACCATATGTTTATGATATATCAGACCAAAACGTGGTGGTGGTCCATAGAGAAACACTTTGACGGAATAACTTCAACGAAGCAAAAAGGAATCTGCGGTACTGGAATACTGCAGGCATAAAAAATCTAGATTCCAATCACACCTACAGAAGAAGACAAGGCCGGAATGAGCGTTCACGATCTAATAAACTGGCTCAGATCATAAAAAAAAGGAGACATCTGCCAAAATTGGTAACCTACTTATCAAATGATTTTTTTCACTGATCAATAGATTACTTGAATTACCACCCTAGCTTTATCTCACAAAAATGAAGAATTAAAACAAATCCTGGATACAGACTGCAATAAAAGATCTAATCATTTGTTCATTGCTTCATTTCCAACCGTCCCTGAAAATGTCATGCACATCCATTAATAACTTTTGGTGGTTATGTTTATAAAAACAAACAAACAAACTGCAAAAAACGCACCCTTCTTTAGAGGTAATAAAACGATAAAGATTGATGGCCAACGTGGTTATATTCTTGTATTTTTATGACCGTCGTACAATACCAGTAGTGACCAGTAGTAAATGTATGCCGTGTGACGGTATATCACGGTACAGCTCACGGTTGATTACAAACGAGGAACGCTGCGGTTACCTCCCCTATCGGTTTACGGTAACTACTGCCATCACAAGTAAAATCCTTCCAGATCTGGAAGAATTATCACCTGTTTGTAGCTTTTACTTATTTAATGCTATTCGGTGCAATTTTCTACATAATTTGACTTTTTATATATCGTTTTTAGTCAATAATAAAAACAGAAAAAGAAAATAACTAATTAAAACCATAAATAGCATCTAGAAGATTTAAATCGATAATCATCACGTGGTTTGTTTTGACTGCAGGGATTTGATTTGAGCTATGCTCGGAACCTGTCAAATCTCTGCGCAGAGGTTGGGTATATTATAATACTATACTACAAGGTGCGGTGGGGTCCAAATGTGTTACATGCATGTCTACCATGTACTATGTTGTTGGCATGACGCGACACTAAAATTCACAAGAAAGAAAGCATAAATAAAAAACAGATTGCTTTGAGTTGTTTAAAAGCATTACACTGGTGAAAGCTGGCGAGTCATTATGATTATTGTAATAAACACAATTGGAGCGCATTCTTAATAGATGGTATATAGTTAGTTACGTTTTACATTATAACGCATGTACAAAGTGTATTGCAATGCATATTATAAGGTCAACGTATCATTACAACCTCAGTATCGATATAGCACGATTTTCTTCCGTGGTGTAATATTTTAACCCTTATCAATAATTAATATAAATACCAATCTGCTTGTGTTCACTTAACTATTCCATTGCTTCTCTGGTTACTATTCAATATATTTCCAGGTGTTAACATGTGTCAAACAAGAAATAAATGGTAGATTTATAAAATATTCAAATATGTATTTCATATGTGAGGCTCCCAATATTGACCAGTTGAGTTTACGGAGGTCAATTTCTGATTTTCTTTTTCTTTCCTCACACAACTTTTATTTCATTCAAATGAATTATACAAAACAACTTGCACAAACATAACATATCATACATATCATCAATTCAATCGTTATTTCTTATAACGCGACGTTATAAAGAATGGAAACAGAAAAGACAGTGTACAAAACATATAAATATGCTTAGATAAGTGAAATATGCTTAACACATATATACTGAAAGGATAAATAAATGCATATAAAATATTTTTTGATATTTAAAACTCATAATAATTATGTTTTAGACTTTTGAATATAAGCTAAATATGATAGTGTATTGTTTGGCTATCGATTTAATGGTTTTAACATAAGACACCTAAGGTAGGAAACTCCATTCCTGTGTGCTAAATACTGCAAGGGTTGTCACACCCGGTATTGATCAGTACATGGATTTTGTCGATAGTGGTCTTGTTTGAACGTCTTTGTTGATTTAATAGTGTAATTAATTTCATAAAATTTTTGATTTATGTATCTATGGGCTATTGTTCTTCACTTAAGAAAACTTTGTGAGTGGAGTTGACCTACCATGTTAGTAAATTTCATCACTAACAAACTATGCGTTTCTTTGTCCTTTCAGTATATATGCTCAAGAAAGAAAGGGTGTAGAAAAAACACCAAACAAGAAAAAAAACACAACACCAACAGGAAAACAGAAGTTTCACTTAAGATGTAATGATTTGTGTTGAGAGCATAATATGTTCTAAAACATCTTTACATGCAAGTTCAAAACTTTCAATTTTATTTTGATAGATTGCTATACTCTGTAGATTTTCTTATTTTGATTTTATAAAATTTCGTCCGTTTTCAACAGTTGGTTGTATGGATGTTACATTTACACAGATAAAACTTCGCATAAATAAAAGCATTGTTAAAAGCATCACTGTTCTTAAATGTATAGCCAAGAAGAAAAAAAAATTACAAAATGGAAACAACAGTTTCCTCATCATTTTCGCAAAATGTGCATTTGGGAAAATCTATCAATTTCATTTTGAAAACTAAATTATTTGTTCCAATTATTTTGTGCATTATTCTGTACTGAAATTATGTACTTATATTAACACCTGATAAAGAATAAGCATTCAATGTAGATGCGTTTCCAATATCAATGAGTATCCATTACTTGAGTAATGAAGGTAATACACTTTTGATACACCAATTATTAAGACTGTATCTGTCGAAATAATGTATATAAAAAAACCAGCAAGCTGTCGGAGAGCTCAAACCTCTTCCAAAAACATAAAGACTGATGAATCCCCGATCCAGACGGTGATACGGATCACCACCAAAATTTAATCACTTGTTTATTGACCCTATTTCCAACATTCAAAGACATTGTCATGCGGATCCGTTCTTAATGTTAAATGCGTAAAGTTGCCAAATACCAAATAAATAGACACACAAAAGCATTACCCTTATTAGCGGAAGGTATTACGTAAGGCATTAAGTTGGTATATCCGTACAAGATGCTGCCCATCTGAAATATTTGCGCGCATTCCAAAAGGCAAACTCACGCGCGTTATTAAATAAAATACAAAGCCCCAAAATACGGTATAGTTTGTACTGATAATTTATTTTCATTTAAAACAAAAGAACTTCAAATGTTGAAGAAATTTGTTCAGAAAGGACTGGACAACTAAGAGTCGAACATAAATAAGCGCCCTTTTCAAAATTTATGGCAACAGAGCGTATTAATGGCGTCGCAATTTGCAGCCTATAGTTCAACCGATTGAGCACGTCACTTAATATATTACTTGTTAAGAAGTATATAGACGATCGAATTCTGTATTCCACTCATTGTTGTATTTTTCCTTTAAGTGCTTTTTAAGTTCCAAAAAGGTCGAGTTGATTTTTTCTTGCATGGAAACGTCAAACAGTTGAACGATGCTTTGAATTTTGCTCCATTTCCTCGGCTGTCTGTGAAAATTCCCTTCGCCGTTGATTACCGCGCACCGGATATCCGTTTCGCTAACGCGTATGCGCAGGAAGTCGAGGAGTCCCTGGAGTTCCACCTCTGTGTCGTGCACCAGGCGGGAGTAGATGACCGGATGTACATTCCCGGGGAAATCGTGCAGCCAAAACTGGTTCATTGCCTGCCACCAATTCAACAGATTTGGTTGATTCGCCCGCCATCCTGTCGAGAGAACGTTACCTACATTGTTCAAGAGTGTTATTAATGCGCGTGCTTCCAAAGTATTACAGCGATTACGATGCTGACATACTGCTAACTGTCCGTTAACTATTTTCATGTTATCAACAGTAATAGTGTCGCTTAATTTGTGAGCTTGAAAACGCAACAAATCGATCCGAATATCATTCTGTCACGTTTTTAAGACAGAACAGAGGTGACATTTCAAATGATACAATTACTATAGAATTTCCATACTTTGCGCAATTTAACTTTAACAAACATGTCTTCTGTTTCCAGATAACCCATGGACATCCTACTAAATCAACAGATTGCAGTATGCCCACTTTGAAATGCGCATACATCGATTACTATAAACTCTTGTTGTTTGCGTTGAAATTTAACTTATTGTGTAAGGTTTGGTCCGTATGGTCACGTGGCAGCAGTGCACTGCACAAGCGACAAAACGACGAAACATGAAAGGCACGACGTAAAACAGCGACCGTATGAATGATTGGACTACCGGTATTACTTGAATGTGTTAAAAGTTTTTATTGTTAAAAAAACAACAACAGAAAACATAGTTATTATAAATTGTATCATTCGAATTGAATCACATTATGCGGATATTGATTATAAATATCTCGTTTTATTATACCTCACCCTTATGTCTTCCTGGTTTGTTCGTATAAAAACGGAACACAGTCGATAATTGAAGAAATCAAATAGCAATGTCAGCTGCTATGGCGTCGTGGCGGTAGACAATTGCTCTGCTATAACGCCATGGCGGTAGACAGTTGTTTCAGTATAAAAACATAAATATTGCATTCTTTGAAGGCGATAGTGAATTCTGTCAACCCTCGAAAAATAATGTTGCCCGCAGCTTCGCCTTTAGCAACATTATTCCCTCGGGTCGACAAAATGCACTATCGCCCTCAAAGAATGCAATATTTATATAATGTATTCTTAAAAATCTTCTTCTAAAATGACGCGAACTACTTTTTGTATGTTGTTTTTCTCAACTTTTTTGTTTTTCGTTGTTGTCTAATTGTTTCGTAATTACGAAAAGTATATTGTAAAATCGTAATATCGCAATCTTATGTATCTGGATTTCGTAGAAAACGTTAATCTAATAATATTCCGTTATGCGAAATTAAAGTCGCGTTTGTGGCGAAATAATATAAAATACCATGTTTTTAAAAAATATGAATGCGTTTTTACAAAATAAATAACGGAAGAACGAAAGAAACGAAAGTTGTGTACTCTTTTCCGAGATTAATGCGCGTAAATTGATGCCAATTTAGGAGCACTGAGAAATAAAACACTGCAAAGATCTTACGAGAACCAGCGTCTCCGAGGTAGTTGTCTTCTGGCACGGTCTCTAGATGAGACTTGTAGTTGTTCGCCACAATAAACTCGTACGGATTCCGAATTAGGTAAACGGCCCTTGCGAAACGACCATTCAGCTGTGACATAAACAATTGCTTCGTCTTGCCCGTTTTCGTGACGTCAGACATTTCAGGTTGGTGTGTTTTGACAAGTAGCGTCATTTTTTGTCGAGATTTTTCGCATTCAAACTGGAAGCCTTTGGTCAGTAGCTCGAGGTCGCAATAAACAGACGAGGTTCCGTAACCTGCAACGAAATGCATGAAGAAAGTTTAGTTTTGAGTCTTTTCCATACTCAGTCGTCCAAACTGCGTTGTGGTTCTCGACTGACTTTAGACTGAAATAAAAGCCATATATGAACACCGTTTTAGCAGACAAGAAAGCAATAAACGGGCATCACATCACATCAAACATTGCGTTTGGTACACAACGATCAAAACTGTATTGTTTAAAGATATTTTTGTTTGTTTTAATTGAAAGGTACTCATTCACAGATTCAGAAATGGACAGTTTTCAAAGATAGTTGTGCAAAGTAAATACACAGTTTCGTATCCAGTAGGGATATAGATATACAATCACAGAAAACACACACTCTTTTTTCGATATTTTGCCCGATAGGGCTTTGTCAAGGTTAATGACTATGAGTGAACACTACATACTTACAAAATTCCAAGTAATTGTATCATGCACATTCTTTTAATCATGTGTGTGTTTTTTCTGTAGTTGCGCAAAATAAAAAACCAGTATTCTATAAAAAGCAAGATTACACTCCCGACTCATAATTATGTATACATGTATAATAGATGAGTTCTTGACTCCAAATCCTTTAGTTTTTTGTAGATAAAACGTCTGTGAAACATTAAAAAAAGCAAAACTTTGCAAACAAGTATCTTTAAGCTCACCTGTTGCTTGCTGCACGAGATGCCTGAGCCACGTATTTCCGGACCTCCACGGACTCGCAAGGGCCGTCACCGGAAGTTCACACGGCATTAGGCGCAAGTCCCATGGCATCCTCTCGCAACACGTTAGGTTATCCACGATCTTGAAGTCCGAGTTGTTTTTGCTAAGTTTGGCTTCTTTTAATCGGTCAAGTAAACGTTGATAGCTCGATACGTTAACGTGTGGTATTCCAGATATCCAGACGTCACCGTATTGAAACGTCATAACGTCGCCAGGACAGTTCATTATTGGTTTTGTATGACTTAAAAAAGAATTACCTTTTCTATTCAATACACTGTGTTGTGTAAGATTTAGATTGGCATATTGATTGTTTACCAGATTACTTTGCACATTCAACACTTCCGCAATATGCCATTGCTTTTCTGTGTCGGTACTCGTGTTTCTTTGAACAAATAGGTGTGTGCTGGTTTTGTTGTCGTTATTTGATCTATCTTGAACAAATATGTGTGTGTCGCTCTTGTTGTAATTTGATCTAGCTGTTGATATCGTCTCCATGGATACTGTTTTCCTCTGCGGCTCCAAAACAGGACTCAGACGAAGGACAGAATGTTCAAGCGCAAACATCATCGTGGCGATCAACATAACACCAGAAACCAGTTTCCATTTTCTGAAAGAAAAATGGAATTTGAGTATTTGTTGTTGATTTTACAGTTAAATGAATGCTCAAGCGAAAAAAAAACACTCATTGGCAGATGTGTCTACAGCTGAATATTCGTACAAATTTCATACAGTACTAAAATCTAAAGTAAGTCCCGCGCAAGCGTAGGAATTATTAAACAGTGTAACTTGCTATGACAGAGGACCATTTACCATCATGTTGTACAGTTTGGATCATATGATGTACATTTTGTTCTAAATGTTGAATATAACGTAGAATGTGGTCTGCGATGTGGTATGCGATATGGTAGGTTATGTGGTAAGTGATGTGATAAGCGATGTGGTATGCGATATGGTAAGTTATGTGGTAAGTGATGTGATAAGCGATGTGGTATGCGATATGGTAAGTTATGTGGTAAGTGATGTGATAAGCGATGTGGTATGCGATATGGTAAGTTATGTGGTAAGTGATGTGATAAGCGATGTGGTATGCGATATGGTAGGTTATGTGGTAAGTGATGTGATAAGCGATGTGGTATGCGATATGGTAAGTTATGTGGTAAGTGATGTGATAAGCGATGTGGTATGCGATATGGTAAGTTATGTGGTAAGTGATGTGATAAGCGATGTGGTATGCGATATGGTAAGTTATGTGGTAAGTGATGTTATAAGCGATGTGGTATGCGATATGGTAGGTTATGTGGTAAGTGATGTGATAAGCGATATGGTATGCGATATGGTAAGTTATGTGGTAAGTGATGTGATAAGCGATGTGGTATGCGATATGGTAAGTTATGTGGTAAGTGATGTGATAAGCGCTATGGTATGCGATATGGTAAGTTATGTGGTAAGTGATGTGATAAGCGATGTGGTATGCGATATGGTAGGTTATGTGGTAAGTGATGTGATAAGCGATATGGTATGCGATATGGTAAGTTATGTGGTAAGTGATGTGATAAGCGATGTGCTAACCGTTGATTGGGGAAATCGTGATTTTTCTGTTTATAAACACGCTGCAATCGCCTGTAGTTGAAATCGCCTGACTTTCCTGTATCGATTCATCCAGCTTGTTTATAATGGTTCTCACTTGCATTTTACTTTATATAATAAAATTGATACAGTTTGTGTATGTAAAACGTGTGTGTACAGAAAAGTAACAACGCAGACGAGTTTGTAGTAAAACGGAAATAACAATTGAGGAGTGTACAGGGAAAACCGAGCTTAATGCATTGCGTAAAATGTCGTCCCGGATTAGCCTGTGCACTTTCCGCTTTTATGGCATTTTCTCTTTCAAGGAAGTCTCTTCTAAACATAAATTCACTGTAGGCGGAAAGTGCCGTCCCGGATTAGCCTGTGCGGATTGCATAGGCTAATCCGGGACGACACTTTACGCACATGCATTAAGCCCGGTTTTGCCATGACACGCCACAATTGTACTAAAAGAGCAGTTGAAGAGCGCAGACCTCCGCCAAGATAGGACATAATTTAACCCATCTTAACAAATGAATGTTCCAGTGATATGTTATAGCCATAGCCTTACATCTGAATCATAGAATCCTTTAAACATTCCTGGATACGCATCACCACCAGATCGATTTTTTTCATTGGCCCAATTCCAATTTGTCCAGAAAAGTTCATGCATATCCGTTCGAACATTTGTATGGAAAGTTAAAAGACAAACACATAAGCCGACGGAAACTAGAAACACGTAGGCCGAGGTCATAGAATCGCACATGCATTGTTAAATCTGTCAGTTCAAAACAATTCTACAGTATGTTAAATAATTTATATAGATACTCAATTACAGAATACACATATTTAACAAATGGATTTATGTTGACGTTTTTCCGAAACAATCTCATTATAATGTATCTTTTGTTAGAGTTGACATTAGCACAAATATTACAAATATTATAACAATACCGTAAAATCTCTATGTTTTCGGACACTTACAAATAATTAATATTGTTCGTGTCCGAAAATTTGGATAGACAAACATATTCCCAAATTACAGGTGTCCGAAAATTTATAGACACTATGACAATAATTGCAATTACGTTCGGATTTGTCAGGTGCATAACGTTTTTTGCTGAATGCACGGAAAGTATTGATTAATGATTGCGCGTGCTTGTTAAATACCACGCCGTATAGTAATATTAATTTTGATCGATGTTTGCAATGAATTTTAAATCATTTCATGTGTATGATATTGTTTTACAGAAAATTACGCCAAGACTGCATTTTTGTCGATCGAGTTCAAAGATTATCATCTCGTATATTTTTTACCGGTAATTAATTCAATACAAGTTGCCAATTATGATTTTGTTGTTTGTTCTTTGACCAAAAATCTTAAACGATTGTCTTTAAGGTTAGAATTCTGCTAAAATATAAAATGTCCGAAAATTTAGAATCATTAATTATGGGTTAAAATCAGGCGAGGCGAACACATAAACATACCGGTACAGTCGAATCGCGATTGTACTAAAAATCATCGGACCAAATCCAATTTCCGTCAAATCGCATCTTTCCTAAATAATACGAAACGTCGATATATAGCATCAATAGTGGTTATATAATTTGAAACGTTCAAACCTTATTTATGCGTAACAACCGATGGCGATTGGAAACATGTTGAATGTGAAATAATGTATCTGTACATCGGTTTGAAGCTGTTGGAGATCCTGAATACAAAATCTAACGCTGACTGCGTCGAAAGAATGTTGGCGACAAAAAAAACTATAAACATGTGAATCATGAGTGCAGTTTTGCTAAAAAGGAAACATTTGTTTGAATGAAGTTCATTTCCCACCTTTAGACGTTATATGACATTTTAAAATTAATACATTGCAGTAATTTGTTGTCAAAATAGTCAGAATAACAATCGGTAACAAGAAATAACACGTTCGCAACGAGTAAAAAATAACCGATGTAGCGCATTAATTTAATGGTCTTATTCCAGAACACCCAGGTAAATTTTTCGGTTACATACAAGTAAATGGCGAAAATAGGGGTGTCATATGTTTGACGTAATTTTTTTAATAAATTGACTATTTTTAGAAACTGTTATTGTAATAAATCACATGATATATACATAATAATACACATGACATACATTATCTTAATTATTTAAGAGGGTAAGAAAACAGGCGTGGATTTTTGCTGTTTTGAAGAGGGACCCTTTCAGGTTTCGAGTTACTGACTCGTAACCTGCAAAGAAAAGAAATAGTTTTCCGCGATAACTGTTTTGGAAATTCGCCTCCCATAAGACCGTTGGCTTTCGCCAACAGTCGAACAGCAATTTTGAATTTGGGGTGGCAATGCACGACAAAGGAATCACGAGTAATCTATGCACGCGCATTCCAACGATGACATAACGCGATGTATATATAAATTATATTTTTAGTGATTATCTGGAAATAGAGGACAGGTATGAAACAGTTAAATAGCGCAAAGTACGAATGTTTACCCCTTTGCGACATGAGCACTGTAGCAATTTCAATATTGCCGCTATGTTTGCTTCAAACGTGACAAATTGATACTGTTGTCATACTGCGATGCATTCAAAAGTTTATCACGTTTTCAATAAAAAAAAAACAGCGGTCACAATTAAAACCATAAAAAGAGGAGATGTTCGTTCGCACGCTGCGCTATATTGCATGGAATTCAAAAATTAATGAATACATTGCAGTATGGCAACATTGGAGTAACAGTATGTCAACTTTGCATATCGCGCGCATCGATTATCACCCTAAAAAGTAATGAAAACTAGTTTGTAAGTAAAGAAACAATATTTTTTTCGATCTAATTATCTAATGTAAACGGAATAATATACATGCCACTTAACAAGTCAATCTGCAAGAACCAGAATAACCGATAAAGCGTAGTATTTAGGCGCACCGATTGTTAGTGCTTCTTAGCCAAAGATCTATAAATAAACATGTTCGTAGCCTACTGAGTCAAAAGGTCACAATACGCTAAATAAATAAGTAATGTAGGGCTGTACTCTCTAAATAAATCAACAAGTTTAACTCGATGACATGTTTGTAGGTTTCGACACTTGCTTTGATATTCCTTTGTTGGAGATGTTGGTAGGGTAAGCATTGGTATGCACAAATAATTCACTGATATGTTTTGGGATTGGAGACTACAGTGTGACACTTGCGCTGAGGCGGGTTACATTCAACTAGAAAGTAGCCGCTAAAAAGATGGTGATAAAACAGTCAACTTTGTTTAGTGTCGAGTTCTTTCTTACATAATACATGACATACCCTTTTTATTGCTTAAATCAATTCAGCATAGAATGCTCTTTAAGAAAAGATATGGTCATGAGGGTCCCTATATGCAAAATGTTGCATTTATGTTTGGTTAAAGTTATCGCTTTTAGGTCTAATTACCCCAAAACGGAAGTCACATCCTCAGGGTTACATTCAGTTAGATAATAAGCACATGCGGTTGAGTGCAGGATGCATATAATTTGTAAAATACAGTTTAAATGATATGTTTTGGTATCATTTTAAAGGTATATATGTAAACAATAAGAAAAAGGCTGTTTTGTGCACTTCTTTTTGTCTAGTGGTTCCCAGCTTCATAACTTTTGGCCCATGTATTCATGCGCAAAATGGCAGCATGGAGCCCGTCAAAACCGGTGTGTTTTTTCTAAGGTAAATATTTTGAGTTACAACACATAGAATTTTTTGACACGCTGTTTTTTCAAAAGGTTATGTCCTCATCTTTCCAACAATGTATGGTGATATATTGGAAAGTAGCTTGATCATGGTGAAAAGTGAGATCAAATTTTGAATATTTTATATGTAACAAAGAAGGAATTTATTTGCGCATGCGTAACCTTTAAGAACTTCACCTAATATTAGTCGTCTGCAAAGATTTTGAAAATGGACTCTTACAAACACACTGTACTGGAAAGAATAACTGCCAGATGCCACCTTGACCCCATTTAGGGCTGTATTTTATGGGATGGTTGCTCTAGGGGCATTAGGGGGGTAAATATGGGAAAATTAAAGCAAAATGTCTACCAGAGTGGCAATCCGAGACCCATTGTGTTCATCGTGTTGTTTTTCAGTTTCATTTTGACATTAATTTGCATTAGTTTCAACAATTCTCTCATTTATGTCATAATGCCTTGTGTTGTAATCCTGAATATTTAGTTTAAGAACCTGTAACTGACAATAATGCCCGCAAAGGTCGTGTCCGCACTGGCCGATGCTTTGGCCATGATGACCGTCCGACCTGCCTACTTTGAATAATACCAATTTTCCTAATTTGCAAAGTTAACAGATCCTATTTAGTTCATATGTTATTTTGTAATTGTAGTTCAATCAGGCTTTCAGCTGAAAAATACATGAAATGCATGCATAAAACACTTAAGCCGCTCACGCCAACCTAGACCCCACCTAATGGAGATAGCGGCATCAAAATTTAAATAACCATCACAGTTTTGTTTAACTTGAGTATGTTTTTTAAATGCAGTGTTGAAAAGAACCAGGACCTCAGCCGGAACCATCAACTCATTGGTATACAAGTCTGGGTGAAGTGACGAGTCATCAAAACTACTTTACTTGTCAACTACACTGGAGCGTTGGGGCGGGGCCGTAAAGCTGACACAGTCCTGTCCGTACCATCGGTATTTTTTAGTTAGGTTAGTACATGAGTATTGTCATGTATTCTACTATCTAATGACTTCTTTTCCAGCCTGGCATTCTTCTTATCAACACCAGTAGGAAAAGCAAGAGTTTAACCCTTGTTGGGCCTCTCAAACCCGTTTTAGAACTGAACTGTTCGCACATGAGCTCGACAATCTGAAGCCGGCATTGCGACTAGCCTTATCGCAGTAAATAAAACTTTGTAAACTATTGTATATGTACACTTATTGTATCTAAGTTACACTAGTAATCACAATATTGAGTAAACATGCACAGAAAACCTTTTTATTTTCACAGATTACTCAGCAGAGAGTACCTGGAACAGATTGAAGATTGCAGGCGGCTGACCTCACCCACAGGTTCAGGTGTGACAGAAGACTGTTAATTAATATCTGGCATTGACATTTTGGGGTCAAATTCTTTTTTTGTTGTGTGACAGGAGGTCAAATCTGTTGATTGTTATGTAAACAAACCCTTTTCTGGGGTCAAATGGCATCTGAAATGCTACATTTGTATGGATTGTACCCCCAAAAATGCAGAAACTTAAAAAAAAAAATTGTTCAAAACGGACTAAAAACCTATTCTGTAACATTTAGAATGCCAATGAAGAATGTTTTCACTTCTGACTTTATATATTGTATCTGCTATGCCTATTAGAACTCAAACTTATGCTTCATTCTGAGTTAAAATCATGTTTTCCAGATGTACCCAAGTACAATTTTTTCCGTCTAAATTTTTGCCTCAAAACACCATTATATGTGACATTTTCAATTTTATTGTTTTCCAATAAATCTTTAAACCAGTGTAATAGGACTTCATGTTCTTTCTCGAAATAGATCAGATTGATGAAAATTGTAGTTTTTATTCAAATTTGAAAGGGTTGGGTTCTCTTAAAGGTCTAATTACCCCAAAACGGAAGTCACATCCTCAGGGTCAGTTAGATAATAAGCACATGTGGTTGAGTGCAGGATGCATATAATTTGTAAAATACAGTTTAAATGATATGTTTTGGTATCATTTTAAAAGTATATATGTAAGCAATAAGAAAAAAGGCTGTTTTGTGCACTACATTTTGTCAAGTGGTTCCCAGCTTCATAACTTTTGGCCCATGTATTCATGCGCAAAATGGCAGCCTCCATGCCCGTCAAAACCGGTGTGTTTTTTCTAAGGTAAATATTTTGAGTTACAACACATAGAATTTTTTGACATGCTGTTTTTTCAAAAGGTTATGTCCTCATCGTTCCAACAATGTATGGTGATATATTGGAAAGTAGCTTGGTCATGGTGAAAAGTGATATCAAATTTTGAATATTTTATATGTAACAAAGAAGGAATTTATTTGCGCATGCGTAACCTTTACATTAAATTACATAAGGATCGGAAGGAGTATATTGTAACCAAAGTAGATCATACGATGCAAGCTCTCGATTGTCCGTAGTACAGTTTAAAAATTAATTGCAGTAATTTGGTGTCAAAATATTTCGAATGAGAATTTGTAACAAGAAAAAACACTATCGCAACGAGTCAAAAATAACCGATGTAGCGTTAATTTGGTGACCTTATTCAAGGACACTCTGGTAAATATTTCGGTTACATACAAGTAAATAGCAAAAGTAGAGGTGTCATTAGTTTAAATCTTTTTTTTATAAATTGACCTTTTTACAAACTGTAAATGTAATAAATGATATACACATTATAATACATATTACATACATTATCTTTAAAAATTAAAATGTAAGAAAACGGGTGTGAACTTTTGATGTTTTGAAGAAGGACCCATTATGGTTTCGATTTACTGACTAATAGCCTGCGAAGAAAAGAAGTAGTTTTCCGCGATACCTGTTTTGGAAATTCCCTTCTCAAAAGACCGTTGGCTTCCGCCAACAGTCTAAAAAGAAATCATCCTGCCAAGATATATTTTCAGTTTTATGAAACATAATTATTGAGAACAAAACTTTTGCCAAATGCTATTATAATCAACTTGTACACTAAAAATGGCACGTGTTGCACAATATGATTCTCGAGAAAATACAGCAATAATTATTTGTTTTTCATCTATTGCGAACTATAAGTTCTGTTTTGAATTCGGTCGTTTTGTATCAGTTTAGTGTCGCAACGTGGCTTTATAATTCTAGTTAATATATAGTTTCTGTTCGCGAAGTTCAGACGCCGGTTCGTTTAAAATCAAATTCTTCCCACGTTGGATCGACAGAAATGGCAGATTGTTAAAATGCTATATCTATGTCAACATTGTGCCATTATTGTCATTAGACATTTGATTGTCATTGCTAGAAAATTGTATTAAGGGCGCTGTCTAATACTTAATGCTCTCTATATTAATAAAAAAATTCTGATTGTTGTAGTCATACTAGAGATTTGCTAGATGGCATTTAACAGTTCGCTTTTATGAAAAGAATTCGATTTGGCAGCTGGCTGCCAGTTGCCAGTTATCTGTACGACAGATGTTGATTTGGCAGCCCGTATGCAAACTGGCAGCTAGATGCCATTTGACAGTTCGCTTTTATGAAAAGAAATCTATTTGGCAGCTGGCTGCCAGTTGCCAGTTACCTGTACAAACACAGATGTTGATTTGGCAACCCGAATGCAAACTGGCAGCTAGATGCCATTTGACAGTTCGCTTTTATGAAAATAATTCGATTTGGCAGCTGACTGCCAGTTGAAAGTTACCTGTAAGACACAGATGTTGATTTGGCAGCGCGAATGCAAGCTGGCAGCTAGATGCCATTTGAAAGTTCGCTTTTATGAAAATAATTCGATCTGGCAGCTGGCTGCCAGTTGCAAGTTACCTGTAAGACACAGGTGTTGACTTGGCAGCCCGAATGCAAACAGGCAGGTAGATGCCATTTGACAGTTCTCTTTTATGAAAAGAAATCGATTTGACAGCTGGCTTCCAGTTGCAAGTTATCTGTACGACACAGATGTTGATTTGGCCGCCCAAATACAAACTGGCATCTAATGAACGCGGCGAATTCGAATTGATAGCTGTTCGACGTATGTGTCGAAATGGCAGCAAGAATGCGTACTGGCAGCTAGACGCCGACTGACGGTTTAATTTTATGAATAAATTCGATTTGGCAGCTGGCTGAGCAAAAATGAAACAAGCTTTAAAAATAGGGTCCGCGGCCCTTTTAACGTGTGTTTACTTTTAGTATATACTTTATGCGAGTTGTTTTCAATATATCAAAGTAACATTGAAATGTATATTATATTAAATATATTATTTAGACTTTGTACCAAATCCAAATCTTTTAACCTCTACTTATTAATTTTTTAATATTAATTTCATAATTTTATCTTGATTTTAATGACCCTTCAAACACAAAAATAGCCTTACCTTAATTTTGTATACAAAATAAGAATTCCAATTTTACAAGTGGCATTCTGACAACGTACAACGGCTTGAGAACGCATGTCCTTTCAATAGCAGGGAAACTCGAATAAGATAACATCAATAGAAAATCCAATACAATACATGTATTTAAATATTAATTAACCTCTCTGTGTTTATCCAATGATTTATAAGATCAGCTTCCAACAAATAATATTGAAGCTGAAGCAACTTAAAAGAATCAATTAGTTTGGCGAAAATAGTATATAGTACCGGAATTATATTAAGGAGTGAATTATGAGTGCATATCGCAATAAAGGAAACATTTGTTTGAATGTAGTTAAATTTCTGCAATGTAATTGTAAGGACGTTCCATACACATATACATGTATTGGTATAAGCTGGTTTGGTATTTGACCTCGTTAAAGATGGAGATCCAGAGGAGCACATAAGAGTACCTACAAGTAGCAGTCGCCGCCTTGTCCTGCTGTACCTACAGTATAGTAGTCGCCGCCTTGTCCTGCTGTACTTACCGGTATAGTAGTCGCCGCCTTGTCCTGCTGTACTTACCAGTATAGAAGTCGCCTCCTTGTCCTGCTGTACTTACCAGTAGCAGTCGCCGCCTTGTCCTGCTATACTTACCAGTATAGTAGTCGCCGCCTTGTCCTGCTGTACTTACCAGTAGCAGTCGCCGCCTTGTCCTGCTGTACTTATCAGTATAGTAGTCGCCTCCTTGTCCTGCAGTACTTACCAGTATAGTAGTCGCCTCCTTGTCGTGCTGTACTTATCAGTAGCAGTCGCCGCCTTGTCCTGCTGTACCTACCAGTATAGTAGTCGCCTCCTTGTCCTACTGTACTTACCAGTATAGTAGTCGCCTCCTTGTCCTGCTGTACTTACCAGTATAGTAGTCGCCGCCTTGTCCTGCTGTACTTACCAGTATAGTAGTCGCCGCCTTGTCCTGCTGTACTTACCAGTATAGTAGTCGCCTCCTTGTCCTGCTGTACTTACCAGTAGCAGTCGCCGCCTTGTCCTGCTGTACTTACCAGTATAGTAGTCGCCGCCTTGTCCTGCTGTACTTACCAGTAGCAGTCGCCGCCTTGTCCTGCTGTGCTTACCAGTATACTAGTAGTAGTCGCCGCCTTGTCCTGCTGTACTTACCAGTATAGTAGTCGCCTCCTTGTCCTCCTGTACTTACCAGTATAGTAGTCGCCTCCTTGTCCTGCTGTACTTATCAGTAGCAGTCGCCGCCTTGTCCTGCTGTACCTACCAGTATAGTAGTCGCCGCCTTGTACTGCTGTACCTACCGGTATAGTACTCGCCGCCTTGTCCTACTGTATTTACCAGTATAGCAGTCGCCGCCTTGTCCTGCTGTACCTACCAGTATAGTAGTCGCCGCCTTGTCCTGCTGTACCTACCAGTATAGTAGTCGCCGCCTTGTCCTGCTGTACCTACCAGTATAGTAGTCGCCGCCTTGTCCTGCTGTACATACCAGTATAGTAGTCGCCGCCTTGTCCTGCTGTACTTACCAGTATAGTAGTCGCCGCCTTGTCCTGTTGAAGTTAAGAGTATAGTAGTCGCCGCCTTGTCCTGCTGTTTGTCCGGGCTATTTCTCAGCACCTACTTGCCGCCGTCTTGCTCATTTCCATTGATCAAGTATTGCCTGTCCTGCCTGTAGGTGCCTCCACCAAAGGGATTGTGTTTTGTCGGCGAGGGTTTGCTTGCCTGTGTGTTTGTTTGTTAGTTGGCAACCTTACGAAAACCGTTATGAGTGGACTGACGTGGAATGTTCTGGGAAGGGTGGAAATGGCACGTTGAACAAATGATTAGATTTTGGTGGTGATCCGAATTACCGTCTGTATCCGGGAATGTTTTGAATGTTTCTTAAATATTGAGTATTAGGGCAAATTGCCACATTTCGTTGTATAAGCCATATGTGGCACAGCACACGTGGCGTATGCGACTGAGGTCAGCGCTCTCCGAGTGCTTGATAGTTTCCGGTGCTTTATTATATTGACAGACAAAACCTTTGTGCTTAAATTCCCGTCCCAGACCGTACACATTATTTGACTGTATTCGACAAAATTAGGATTTTAGGATTTTAAAGTATATTACCTCTAGTACTGGATAATGACTACATTGATATTGATAAAGCATCTACAGTGGAGGCTAATTGTTTAACAGTAATTAAATTTTGTAGACTGGTCAATATTAAGCGAATACCAAACACTTCATACATCGACTAATTAGTTTTTTTTGTGAATGACTAGAAATGCTGTATAGTAGTAACCAGAAAAGCAATGGAATAGTTGAGTGAATAATTGGTGTTGTAACTGTCGTGATCCAAATATACGTTTACATTGATGCAGCAACATTTCTCATTTCTTTGTTATGGTTTGTCAGTTTGTGGTTTAAGTCTGGCACTACTAATAATCAGTGAAGAGCTGTATGTAGATTGACATGTATTAAAGCTTTTTTAATATGCATTTTGTGCAGATATTTTCGCATTTATTTTTGAGGTACATTGTAATAACTAATTTTTTGCAATGGAATTGTTAAAAAAAAAAAGAGAAAGATCCAGTTACATATTATTATTTGCATTTTTAGTAAATAATGTACATATAATTTGTATTGCCCATTTACTTCGTATTTGTAATTTGCTAATTGTGTAAAATTTACAATGGTCAGAGGACTCACAAGTCATCAAGTACAAGAAATACTGCTTTGTGCCAAAAGCAAAAGTGATTCGTGGATAACACACCCTGTGTTGTCATAGTCCATTGCGTGCTTAATCATATACATGTACTTCTAACAGTGGTTGTTGTTAATGTTATGTACGTATTTCTACTTTTGGTATTCTTACTATTTCACATTTGAAGGGCCCAACAAAGCTCCTTGCGAGAAACTATACTTTATAACTTTCTTAAAAACATACACAGGTTTCAAGGATCTGATCCTGTTTATTTAAAGTTTGGCCCGGCTAGCTCAGTTGATAGAGCGCTGGACTGTCAATCCGGGGATCGTGAGTTCGAACCCCAGCCCGGCCAAATAACTTGTGCGGGGATTGGTCATGAAATGATTTCAACGGCCATTCTCCCCCTACCTCTGATTCAAGTAGGGCAGCTGTCAGTTACTGGCATAAATATGTTCACTTAGTACTGGTAAACCGCTTAGATCGGCTAAGCTTGCCCAGGAAAAGTGTTAGTAAGTTAACTGACCGCCGTGATATGACTAAAATACTGTTAAAAACGGCGAAAAAATCCAAATAAACAAACACAAACATTGAAATGCGTTATTTCAGTAAATACTGAACGCTAGATTAAGAATTTTGACTTTTATGAAAAACGATACACAACTACAACAGAATTTTACATAAAATTTGATCTGAAATGTTGACACAAGTAAAAGTTTGATTAGTTTTCTTAATAGCTTTAATCATGAATTTTATCAATAGCACTCTTTGTATTATCTGACATGTCTTCCTTGACAAATATTTGTTTAATTGTTTCACTTAATTGCCTTGATTATGTTCATACATCGAATGGACATTGAATAATTCATTAACTGGCATCACATTGTCGGGTGGATAAGGCTATTGTTAAAGGGACTTGGTCACAGATTGGCAAATGGACACTTTCAACATTTTTTTGTCATAGATCCAAACACGAAAAATACATTCTATATACGAAAGAGAAATAACACTACTGACAAAGAAATATATTGGAAATATAGTGTCGTTAATAACAAATCATCAATTGAAATGGATACAACTATAAAGCGTTTGTAACGCTTGTCATCGGTATTTTAAAACACGCGAGTATCACTTACATCGATTTAAACATTCACGACTATGAGTGTCAGAATGGCCGAGTAGAAAGCTCGACTGATATTTGATGCCGGCGGTCATAGGATGGCCGAGTAGAAAGCTCGACTGATATTTGATGCCGGCGGTCATAGGCTCGAGTCCCGGCGGTCATAGGCTCGAGTCCCGGCGGTCATAGGCTCGAGTCCCGGCGGTCATAGGCTCGAGTCCCAGCGGTCATAGGCTTGAGTCCCAGGGTCATAGGCTCGAGTCCCAGCGGTCATAGACTCGAGTCCCAGCGGTCATAGGCTCGAGTCCCAGCGAAGGCAAATAGTTTAATTTGTTCTTTATATATTATTTGTTTTTGGTAAGTCCATCTGCTTTTGTCCCTTTAATGTTACACAGGGTTAAGGTTATAGAACCTATCTTAATTTACATCAGATCCTGTTCCATATGAATTATATATTATTGAACAGTGCATAATTCCCATTGATTATTTTTTTCCCATTGGAATTTTAAGTGCTTTGACTGTTACTTGGTTTTGCGGGTTTTTTTAAATCCACTATTCCATGTTGATTTAGCAGCCCTCTGTCTTTCTGTTGTGTACACATGTGATAATGTATGAATAGGTTTTAAACAAAATTATATCCATTAATTTCTTGTATTGGTTTCTACAAAACGATATGCTATTTTGTTCCTTTTGGTTTCTCACCATGGATTGTTATCACACATTGGGTGCAATTTTATCTTGTTTGGTATTATCCATACTTAAGTATGGAAATAATTAGGTGATTAAGAAAAATCTTAAATAATTAAATAGTTAACTTCAGACAAGCTTATTGCAGTCTCAGAAAAATAGAGTGAGCGTTAAATGGCTGTTAAAGTGATTAGATTTGATGGATTAGATTCAGATAAATAATGGTGGATAACATTCAGAGAAACAAAAGGTTGGAGCAAAAAATAAGAGAGCGATTCGGACTTAAGAGCGGTGAACCGGTAAACCGTTTGACTGTAATTTCAGCCAGATAAGAAATTTCAGTTGCATTGTATCATTGAGTTATTTAATTCCATTTAATAGTTCGAGCAAAACATTTGCAACTAAAATCAATTTAAGCACATAAAACAACATGGAAGCGGATCATTTCTGTGAAATCTATTAACAATATTCTCGTCTCCTCGTGGTATTGAAGCTCTCAACCAAGTTTAATAGAATTAATGCCAATTAAGCATCAGACACACATTCCCGATCATGGCTCCCGATAGCGTCCCGACAGCGCTACGATACAAATTATAAAAAAGTCGGGACGCTGTCGGGCAGCTGTCAAGAGGTGTCGGAACGCTGTCGGTACGCTGTCCTAAGAATCGGGAATTATCGGGACAGCACTCCCGACAGTTAAGGTTTTCCCTTAACATTCGGGAAACTCAGCCGAATTTGTATAGTCGGGACTCTGTCGGGATAGATTAGGCTATATTGGTTCAAATTCGGGACGGTGTCGGGACAGTGTCGGGACGTTCTCGGGACAATGTATTGTGGAACGGGATTGATAATACATTAAAATTATATAGAAATATCACGTCTGGAGTATTGCGGCAGAAGCAAATTCCCGATTATGACTCCCGACAGCGTCCCGATAGCGCAACGATATAAATTAATCAAACAGTCGGGAATGTCGGAACGCTGTCGGGACGCTGTCGGGACACTGTCGGGAAAGTGTCGGATCGCATTCGGGAGAATCGTGACTCTGTGGAAACGCTGTCTGGACGCTGTCGGGACATATTCGATCTTATGATCAAAAATTGAATTTCGAGCCCCGATTCTCAGAATATTGTCCCGGCTTTTACATATTTGATTTGGGACGCTGTCGGCTTAAGAACGGCAGTAAAAATCGGGAATGCGTGACTGAGGCATTATGGCTGCAAAATTGTCCGAAAGAGAATTGCTATTCTTTTCTTCACGCTTCAGTAAGCATTTGGTATTTTCCTGTGCACGAGTTTTTCGTTTGATTTGGCGGGTAGAGTCATTCGAGGTTCGCTTACACGGGAGTTAACACGTGGTTCAGCATATTTTTTAAACTGTTTATAAGCACTTGCTTTGTTTATTTGCTAGTGTGGTGATTTTCACAAGTTCCATGCTTTTCATGAATAAATGTACTGCTAACAGTAATGTCATTTGTCATAAACTGGACAAGTCATTTTGAAGGCCGTCTCTGAAACGTTTTTCACAGTAGTTTAAGTTTAAAATATATAATACATGCAACAATTTACGAACTAAAAATCACTTGGTAAGTTTCTGACTACTATAATAAGTAAACTTGCATAGAAAAACCACGTTGCTTTGTGTATAATTACCTCTGTTTTCTCAATGTGTTGTACCAATGTCTTTATTAAACTCTGATACTAGTATAGGTTTATTCGACGACCCTCGAAATTGAAACACTTCACTGACCACAAAAACGGGATTTGGCCATGCAAAAAAACATGCATAGGATTTGCATTCCTTTTATAGTCTTTTTTCTGAACTGTCAAAACATGAATAATTTCTCGCTGGTTGAATGCGTTATTTATATCCTCGGCCAGCATTCGGGATTTTCCGATAGCGTGTTTCGGGTAGAAAATACTACATGTTATGTATGATATTTAAAGCAGGGTTTTCAATGAAGCAGTAAAATATTGAAGGGGAAATAGCTTAGTGGTATTATGCTCGTCACGTCAACCTAGCTTTTGCTGGTTCGAGTCCCGTCATTAAAAAAAAATAATTTAATTCAAATAGTTGATATTGTAAATGATAAATTGCATTTTTTAAATAATATATTTATATTTACAGATATATGTTATTATGTCTTTTTCTTTTCTCTTTGTTCTATCTTTACTTTTTTATTATGTTTTAATGTTCGTTAAATAAATAATTGATAACATAACATTTTAAAAACCAGAAATGTCTTTAAAAAAGACAATCGGCGTAGAAATTAATATTGAGATGTCATTTATTTGCCCTAAATATAACACAAGAGGACCAAGCTGTGACTTCACGGACCCCATATTTTTCGTTCCCTACTAAGGAGACTTCTTGGAATCCAGATTTTTCGGTCCTACTAAGGAGACTTCTCGGACACTAGATTTTTTGGACACTATAAGAAAACGTATCGGCCACCAAAATTAATTAGAGATAAACTCAATAATTATTAATATTTGTACAGTGAATAAACCGATAATATACCGCCCCATGTTTTCACCAGTGATACACGAATAAGCTAAATACTAGTAATTTACGTAAACATAATTGATATATGAATTTGTCAGGCAAAGTTTAAAAATTAACATTGACAGAAAATAATAGCGGGAATTAATTAGCAGTAAGTTTATGATTTCCCCATTTATTGCAAGTCTCGGGTTTAGGATTCTCCAGACGCTAATTGATGCGTGTGTATTAACACAGCTTTACCGCGCGCTATTTTTAGAATGATTCTCCGCTGGAGTTGTAATCGCTAGAATTCATTCACGGGGACGACAGTCGGTTACAGCGTACAATAATATTTTTACACATTGATAAAATAATAGGAAATATAAGCTCAATCAAATTTGCTAGTATTTGTTTTTGCTTATTTGTCAGAAAAATACCAGAAATTTACCACTTTATATTTTGTGCTTGCGAGCTCAAAGGCAACATTGTACGCTGTGACAGACTGTCGTACCCGTGAATTGTAGCATTGTAATTGCTATTTATAGAGCGCCGATTATGAAGCTAAACAATGTAGTTATTTCATTATGTGAATAAATATAACATTCTGATCATGACATACAATGAGTAAACTTGTTCATAATTATGTTCATTTCTAGAGTGTATGTCGAAGATATGTTTAAAACTTTAATTTAACCGCTTATGTAAACAATTTTGTAAATTTTTAATCCCCAAAAGTATGCAACAGTTATTGGTATACGTTAAACCATTGTTTGAAGTTTGCATTCCCTAAAATTAGAAAATTTGCCCAGTTCTATTGGCATTCAATTTTCCCGCTGCATAATTATCGCAAGAAATCTAGGTCAAAAGTGATCTTAGACAGCTACGCCGAACAAAATCAGATAAGCGATTCTTCGTCTTCGTCTGCCGTATGTACGATGTGCAACGATAAAAATCTTGCGTTAAATAATAATATAAACAGTATAACTATCTGGGATTCGAACCCGGTTCGCTCGGTTAACAACCGATGTACTTCGTCTTTAAACCACTCGGTCATTCCGACTGAATGTCAGTACAGAATTGCTAATGTTATTTATCCTGTATTTTGCATATCATAAAAGGCTAATCAATACCCGTAAATACGACGGAAAACTGCGATGAAAGTCAAATTCTAAAAATAACACATTCAACCACCGTGAAATTATTCATGTTTTGACAGTTCAGAAAAAACGGACTATACGGGAAACTAGGACACCAAATGTCTTTAAATGTAAACAATCAAGTGGAAACAACGCGAGTCAAATTTAATTTATTTTAAGAAAATGTATAACTAGTGTTTGGTCATAATGTTTCATTTTATGCGTTGATTAAATCTTGGTTAAATATAAGTGGTTATCTTAACTTGCAGCACCTTGTGTGTGCCTTTAAATTACAATAACAACTACAAATACAAAAAAAAACAGCATAAGGGAATGAGGAGATAAAATTTATGTTCAAATACATGTATGCCTGTTTTTTCATTTCAGTTGTTATTCTTATTTATGTTCAGAACGGTGTTTTATACGTCAGATTTCTCGTATACATATTAATTTACGTTATTGATTCATTCTGTTTGATAATGTATACAAATGTGTTATATTGCAAAATAACCAGTGTCGTCGATATATAAGATGTATCCGTGATGATTGTTATTTATTACTATGGGTGAGGCCCGACACTCTGCGATGTTACATTTGACAAACGGGCACAAGTTTCAAGAGTTTTTTCCCCAAATGCAGTTCAAAGGGTTTTATCTCTGGTTTTTTCCTGGGCGAGTCACGTTGCACTTTACATGTATTATTTAAAGAATTACATATAACTACTATGCTATGTTTATGCGTTTATTAGTGTGTGTAGTTCTTTTAGGGGTTTGTTTTCGTTTCTCTTTTTGTGCGTAGCAAGTTAGCTTATTTGCGTGAACGAAATGCAGATTAATTTTATACTAATGTATTATATATGTGTACAGTAAAACGGTGTTACAGACAAATAAAAGAAAAGCGGACCGCCTCCTAAAGAACTAAGTGTTTGTCTTTTATCGTTGTATAGGTGCTGTACTTGTTGTAAGTAAGGAAAGAATTTATATATTTTCTGACGAACGCAGTGAGGGAGAAAATAATGGAGCACTACACATTTCTATGTGCAGCTTTAATCAAAGGTCCATAACTCCACGAAAACCCACTGACGTAGAACATCGTGTCAAAAATGTTCTTCTGCTCCTGGTACAGAAGCTTACTTTCCATACAGTTTCAACGAATTCACTGCAAGTGGTTGCTGAGAAATGACCATGATAAAACGGTAAACATAATATCTTGACAATATGCTCATCCGCTCTGGTACTGAAACTTAAAATGTTTCAAGTAATTGTTGCCAGTGGTTGTTGATAAATAAATCGGACAAGAACTTCGCATTGTTTGTCATTTTCAAATATTATACTCCACGTATGTGTAGTATACATATTTATTTTGCTAAATCGTTCAAGGCCATTACAGATACTATTAAGACTATAGTGCTCAGTATATTATTTCTTCCGAATGCATAACGTCTTTTAATTTTTAGACTGTTGGTGGAAGCCAACCGTCTTTTGAGAGGGTAATTTCGAAAACAGATATCGCGAAAAAAAAAAAATACTTATTTTCTGTGCAGTCTACGAGTCAGTAAATCGAAACCTGAAAGGATCCTTCTTCCAAAGTTCATGAATGTTTTCTACCCTTTCAATTATTTAAAACAATGTACAGTCACCAATGTTGTCTACCCTTTCTACCCTTTCAATTATTTAAAACAATGTACAGTCACCAATGTTTTCTACCCTTTCAATTATTTAAAACAATGTACAGTCACGAATGTTTTCTAACCTTTCAATTATTTAAAACAATGTACAGTCACTAATGTTTTCTACCCTTTCAATTATTTAAAACAATGTACAGTCACGAATGTTTTCTACCCTTTCAATTATTTAAAACAATGTACAGTCACGAATGGTTTCTACCCTTTCAATTATTTAAAACAATGTACAGTCACGAATGTTTTCTACCCTTTCAATTATTTAAAACAATGTACAGTCACGAGTGTTTTCTACCCTTTCAATTATTGAAAACAATGTACAGTCGAAATGCGATACTGCGAATCGCGATACTACGAAATGACGAATAAGGCTGCCTGTCCCGTCCGTTTTCCTTATTATAGTTTAACTACAAAAAGCTGCGATACTACGAATTCGCGATACTACGAAAGATGCGTTACTACGAACAAATTTTCCGGTCCCATCATAATGTATGTATTGAAATTTTAACGCGCTACTACGAATCATATTTAACGGAGATGTTTCACACCTTTTCAACAAAGATTTCATACCTCTGCCCTGACAGACACCTAGCAAGTTTTTTTTTTTTCACTATTGACAAAGATATTTGTTCACAAGTTTAGTTACCACTTTTACCCACTAAATGATGCAGTGCGAGATTTGCGTTTGACTTTTATAATGACTTTCGTATTTGCCGACAATATGACAAGTGTATTGTCAAAGGCAATAACTTCTTGAGTGTGCTTGTGTTCTTTAACGCTACGTCATGACGTAAATTAACAGCAGCTGTAAGAATATTACGTAATTTCCGAAAGATGCGATACAACGAAAAACGCGATATTACGAACATATCGGTGTCTCCGGTGACTATTTGTAGTATCGCGTTTCGACTGTATGTCACGTGTATTATAATGTTTATATCGTGTGATTTATTACAATTACAGTTTTTTTTAAGTCAATTTATTAAAAATGTTACGTCAAATATGACACCCGTATTTTTGCTATTCGCTTGAAAATAACCGAAATGTTCACTTGGGCGTCCTGGAATAAGAACTCAACCCTTTCAAAATTGAATAAAAAACAAATGTTCCTAAATATGATCTATTTTGAAAAAGAACTTGAAGTCCTATCACACTCATGACAGTGGTTTACAGATTTATTGGAAAAAATATAATGGCGTTGTTAGACAAGAATTTAGACATATATATAATATCAGAAGTGAAAACAATAACTTTAAGTGGCATTCTTTTAATGTTATAGAACAGTTTGTTTTAATGTTATAAAACAGGTTTTAAGCTGTTTCGAAATTAATTGTTATTACTTGTCTGCATTTTTGGTGGTAAAATTCAAATAAAAGTAGCATTTCAGATGCCATTTGACCCCAGAAAAGGGTCTGTTTACATAGCAATCAACAGGCTTGACCTCCTGTCACACCAAAAATGCTCCAAAAGTGTGTATTTAGAAGTTTATGAGGACATTCCGCGCCTGAGGCTGCATTCTCCTACCTAATTCACTTACTACAGACTCACGAAAGTTGGGACGAATTTTGAATCATATCTGCAATTTCCAGCTATTTATTTTTTTACGGAAAGATATTTAATTTTGGCGTAGTCTTATGCTGTGTGTGTGGGGGGGGGGAGGGGCGCCGGGAGTGGGAAGCGAACCCGGGCCGCCTGTACCAACCACTGCGCTAGCCGGACAGCCAAAATGACCTAAAAATGTCGATGAAGGGTATTAATTAACAGTCTTCTGTCACGCCTGAACCTGTAGGTGAGGCGTGAACTCCTTCTAGGCAAGTCTCCAGTAATCTTCAATCTGTTTCAGGTACTCTCCGCTGTGTAATCTGTGAAATCGAATGAATACGTGGGCTAAAAGTTATGACGCTAAGAGGGCGATCACAGTCCTACTGGTAGGATCCAGTCAGATTATAAAGAAATATAAGGTTTGATTTGATTGGTTGGCGGGTATTTTGCGGGAACCGCAGCCACATCGAGGCTATTTCGATCAACAACAACAACAACAATCCAAAAAACAACATCTTCCCCTGAAGACCAAAGAGATGAGGAAAACACAACCGATTTTCCTTTCCGATCATATACCAGTCATCAAGTGAAAAGTCAAACTGTATGGTAAGTCTAAATTTATGCTGATTTGATAAGAAATGTGTTTAGCATAGGAATTATAACTCGTCGACATTTCGCACGAAATATATTCGGATAAATTTTACATCTAGTTCTAAATTCACATTTTTCAAAACGAATTTATCAGTGGAATTTTGAAAACCTAACTCTTATGAAAGTTATATATATTTTGAAAATGACTTTTTTCTTAATGAAATGTTGTAATATTTGTATTTGTTATTTTGTTATTTGTGCATACAAAATGAAACATATATTCCATATTTTTTCATCACCGATATGCATTCTGCAAAAAACAAAGGCTAGCCTAGGTCCATGAAGCCTCAGGGACAGTAATCTCACCGTATAAATAGATTTATACACGACGCACAAATATTCCAAATTCGCATTAAATTAAAGCTTCTACATAAAATTGTGACCACTCTGAAGACTGGTAACAATATGCAAAATTAACAGCGCTAGGCAAAAACTCAGTCAAGAAGATTAATGGCTGCAGATAGCCACAGGGTGTTAAAAACAAGGACAAAAGCCCACTCATTGTTTTTCACACCCCGAACATTATCCCGCTTGTTAAAATAAAACCCACACAATTGTTCACTGATGATAAATTTAAAAGTATGAAGTATATGACTAAAGTACTTTGAATTTGGAATTCCAATCCTTCTTAATTAGGAATTAGTACCAAATTCCAAATACTTTTTGTAAATTCAACAAACGGGCAGTTGTCAAAATTACTCGCTGGCTAAAGTTTGGGGCGTGAAAAACAATGAGCAGGCTTTTGTCTGGATACCAGGGTGATAATCACACTCAATGGATATTGTTTTTGATTGCACACCTAACGTCAGGGTAATGAAAGGCACCTATAATTCTCTTCCTTCAGTTAAAACTATTATTAGCGTTGCATTCCCAACGTTTCCACCTGAACCAAACGTATCGAGCACAATGATTTTTTACCAGAAAAGATCTTTATGAATTATTACTTATGTGAATGAGTCAAGAAATCTTAAAGGGACCTAATAACACTAAACAGGTTGTTAAATTGACACAATTTTCAATTGTTTGTGTTGCAGAGAAACAGAATAATGCCTGACAGAGTAATTTATTGGAAATAATGTGTCATAAAGGAATAAACATGATTTTTATTGATAAAATTGAGAAGCATTTGTAATGGTTTTCGGTGATATTATTAACAACACATGTATTTACATACATTGTAAAAATACACGTTAATGAATATAAACAATTACATGTAAATCCAAATAAGTTTATTTTGCTGAATCAGCCACCATTCTGAATGGTGATAGATCTTTGATCCATAGGTAGAAGGTTCAAGCCCTCGGCTGAGGCGCTTGTTTTTTGTTGGTATGCTCTCCATGGGGGGTGGAGGGACATATGCCTGTAGTCGCTGCTTTTCAGTTCAAATTCTAATTTTCAACTCAATGTCAGATGCTCTTCCCCAAAGCTTTTATCCATTACACTCCACCGTGGTTGCCCTTTCATCCAATTGGTACTTCGTTTCCACATGAGATCTCAGGAACTTGTTACTCAAATTCAATGAAACATTATATGCAGCACTATTAAGAGGACATGGGAATATTTTATGCCATTGAATTTTCAGAGAGTTATTAGCCTTCAATTCTAAATTGGCTTTTTTGTTTGCTTTCACTTGTCCAAGGATGGAGGGTTTTTTCGAGCCCGCCTGTGGTGAGCTCGACTTAGTTGTCACAATGTCGGTTTGGTGTATGTGCGTCAGTGCGTGAGTCTGTCAGATCTTGTCCGGACTGTAATTTTTAAAATAACTTGCCACAAATGTTCACCATGTGGAGACGGCGTGTCGCGCGCAAGACCTGTGCCCCTAGGTCATAGGTCAAGGTCACACTTAGAGGTCAAGGTCAATATGGGCAGGGCATAATACAGCTTGTCTGGACTGTAACTTCATCATTCATCTGGCAGTTTTAAAATAACTTGCCACAAATGTTCACGCGCAACACCTGTATCCCTAGCTCAAAGGTCAATGTCACACTTAGAGGTCAGAGGTCAAGTATGGGCATAATACAGTTTGTCCGGACTGCATCATTAATCAGGGAATTTCAAAATAACTTGCGACAAATGTTCACCATGTGGAGACGCCGTGTCGCGCGCAAGACCTGTGTCTCTAGCACAAAGGTCAAGGTAACACTTAAGAAGTCAAAGGTCAAATGTGGGCATAATGCAGCTTGTCCGGACTATAATGTCAAGGTAACACTTAGAGGTCGAAGGTCAAATATGGCCATAATACAGCTTGTATGGACTGTAATTTCATCAGTCGTTAGGGAATTTTAAAATAACTTGCCACAAATGTTCACATGGAAACAGCATTTCGCATCCAAGACCTGTGTCCCTAGATCAAAGGTCAAGGTCACACTTAGAGGTTAAATGTCAAATCTGGGTATAATACAGCTTGCCCAGACTGTTAATTCATAAATCATCAGACAATTTAAAATAACTTGCCACAAATGTTCACCATGTGGAGACTGCGCGTCACACGCAATACCGTGTACCTGGCTCAAAGGTCAAGGTCACACTTAGAGGGCAAAGGAGAAGGTCTGCTTGTTAGAAAATGTGATTTTAAATAATTACAATACAAGTTGCTTTCTTGACAACGGGCACGACATGTTGCCAACAGGCATCTAGTTTAATTAATTGGCACAAATGTTTGCTGCAAAGAGATGGTGTGTAGCTCTCAGTAATTAGATCCCTAGGTCAAAGGTCAAGTTCTACTACAAATACTGGGTGTCTGACATTGTACCGGCAATTATTTGTTTAATTGTATACATTGTTATTTTTATTTATAAAATATAAATGTTTGCTTTTGTAGTGGGCTCAGAAGGTGCAAAAAGCATTTCCCAGGCAGAAAACCACTATGATAGTACCAGTGAGAGCCCAGGATAAAGACAGTGACTCAGTAGGTAGGCTTGTACACAAATATGGGCTTTGCAAGATTGGTTTTGAATGCATTAGTGATGACAGGCTGCTTATGTGAAAATTAAAAGTTGATCCAAAAAACTTACTCAGTTAACATCACTCAGAACCACAATGCGAATGAATTGAGCATTTATTTTCAAATTATTTAATATTGTAATATCAGGTTACCTGTTTTCACAAGTTGATCACCCAGGCCTCCAAGGTGTTAAGTGGCATAACATAATGGCTAACTGTTATAACAACAGATTGTGTTGTCAGATAGTTAGACTGAAATGGTTCATTATGTAAAAATATTTTTGCTATTTTGCTTGAGTAATATTTTGATATTCAAATACTCAGTAATGGATTCGAATAATCAAATATTTGATTATTCGGTGACATCCCTAAATTGACCAGTAGATACTTGTCAACCAAGGATTGAGCTGACCAATTACGGATTTGTATTTCAGTGGCAAACAATAGCACATGGTTGCATAATCCAATCGATTTACTTAAAACCCTTGGATAAACAACCTTGGACATACAGAAAGGCGGAGCGATAAATTTCTGTCTACTGGTTAATTTAATCCATATTAACACTACTGTTTATTTGACAGCCATACATTTAATCGGCGATTCCATTGATGTGAATAAATGTGCAAGTATAATATACATACTGTTTGGTTGAACGTATATGATTGATTTTGATACTAATGTTGTTAATAATTATGTATTTTAGTAGTGACGTCAGACCTTCCTCAGAAACGGACAGCCTAGGCCATTAGAGAGCACTATCATGAAGATATACAGTCAATTCATAGGTAGGTTATGTTCAAATACAAAACCGTATCTATTACTGATTTGTTTTACATGCATTATTGGCAGTTGTGCTTGTCTATTTGTAGGTTTAACATGTCTACCCAGGTATAATTCCCATCCAATGCACTAAAATCCAAAAGAAATAAAATAAACAAATAGCTGTTGACTGCAGTTTCAATGTTCAAATTGTGTCCAGAGTTTTGCAGTAACTGTCTCCACAAAGGTTCCAAATACTTGACAGGCCACCAAGTCTGGTAACCCTCAATTATTACTGGCTTGAACTCCATTTTACAGGCCACTTAAACAAGCAAGTAGATACTAGGCCAGAATTTTTGACCAGTCACGATGACCAGTGTTCTGACCATTTTTCCTGGAGCTCATACAATTGTACAGGCTTGACAGACTTTTGCATATACTGGTATAACTGAAAAATAGGAATGAGGGGACACACCAGGTGTCTACACATAATGATGCGTTGAAAAACTACTACTGCTTGCCTTACTGCTCATTCCATTTCTTTTGTAGAAAATGACATAGTTTATTTAAAGATACATACTTTTCCATTTGGCTACAAAAAAGCCTATGAAATAACCAACAAATTTGGCCTTGTAAGTAATTTAATATACATGTATCAAAGTGTAATTTTTTTTTATTTCTTTCATACTTAATTTTATTTTCCATACTTGTGTCTGATTGTTAGACCTTTGTATTAGAAAAAATATTGGTATTTACATATTTAGGAACTAATCTGCAATAATTATGTAGATTATAACTTTATGAACTCTCTAGAGGTATATTGTACATACTTACTGCACATGATTCACTGTAATAAGGCTTATAAAGACATGTGTGAGAATTGTTAAAATTGATTATCAGACATCCAGAGTTTTTGTTGAACAGTTTCTAACATTGTTCTATATGGATATCAACTACATGCATATTTAAAACAGTAAATATACGAGTACAGTCATCTGATACTAATTTATGAAATAGACTGTATAGACTGTTTGCAATGGGCAGATATGAAGTAAGACAGTTACTGTTAGACTCAGTGTATTTATGTTAGTTAAAAATTGAGTAAAGTACTCTTATATAGCAAAGAGCCATAGGGTTGGACTAGCGCATAATGTATGTACAAGTACATGTTCACTTACAGAATCCAGAGATTGTTACTAGAATTGTTATAATCATTTACATTGTTCATAACAATTCATAGCAAATGTAAATATTAATTAATATATATACCAATTTGTGTACAGTATGTTGATCTACATGGATGTCTATTTTTTACTATTTTTAGCTCGACTATTCACCAAATAGTTCGAGCTATACTACTCACCCGTTCGTCGGCGTCGGCGTCGCCGTAATGCTTTGGTTAAGGTTTTGCGTGCAACAAGTCCATATCTCTGTAACTACTACAGATATTCAATTGAAACTTCACACATGTCTTCAGGGTCATTGTATAAGGTCACTGACCAAGGCCCATAACTCTGACCTGCAATTTAGCAGAATTATGCCCCTTTTTGTACTAAGAAAATCAGGTTAAAGTTTGTGTGTGACAACTCCATATCTCTGTAACTACAACAGATATTCAATTGAAACTTCACACATGTCTTCAGGGTCATTGTATAAGGTCACTGACCAAGGCCCATTACTCTGACCTGCAATTTAGCAAAATTGTGCCCCTTTTTGTACTTTGAAAATTTAGGATAAGGTTTGCGTGCAACAAGTACATATCTCTGTAACTACTACAGATATTCAATTGAAACTTCACACATGTATTTGGGGTCATTATGTAAGATCAATGGCCAAGGCACATAACTGTGACCAGCAGTTTAGCAGAATTATGCCCCTTTTTTGTAGTGATAAAGGCCCATAACTCTGCATAAAGCAGTAAAATAGTCGAGCGCACTGTCCTGAGGCAGCTCTTCACAGTATGTTTAGTTGCATGAAGTCAGCTTGATCTACTCTTATATATGAAAACAAATTCACACATGTTGTTGCAGTAAGCCCTGCAGTTTTATAATCCAAAATAATGGTTAAAATGTACATAAATTACGCCTTATAAGCCTTAGAAGAGATACAGTTCGCTTAACCAGTTCAGTTTGATTTTTGTCAGAAATAGCAGACTGATTTCCCCAAATTTTGCAACAAATTTTGATCAGACAAGACTTTGAAAAGCTTTATGTGTAATAGTTCATGCATCTGCTGTTACTTCGGTCCTTATGACCTCCACCGCTATACAAAGAACATGTAGCTACAACTACTTGTAGGTGAAAGTATTGGATAGTCATAATCTTTCGTAACTAGCTTATTTTAGCCGATAGTATTAAACTTTGTGGTGGCACAGGATCCATGATCAAGTAAAAATGCCCCATGTATTTTCATTGGATGTGAGAATCCAAGTGTATGGTTCTTGTTTCTCAAACATGATTGTATTTATATAAACCAACCATTTCCATATTTGCGACACAGCTGACACTAATGTTGACCCATTGTAATGCAAATACCAGTAAATGAAAACAGAACGAACGCACTGTTCATTTAAGTTATATACATAACATCAGTTTGATACCACAAGTGCAAAAGCTTCTGTGTGTTTAATCACTTGTTTGTTTGACTTCACATTTAATATTGAGACCCAGTATACGTGTCTACTTACTTTATATTTAGCAGGTCCATGTAGCAAATATACTTTTGTCTCATACTCGTGAACTTTGTGTGATTTCAGCATAACCAGCCTGAAATGTATGAACATTTTGAGAAATAAATACCCAGTATTGTACAATTGACCATATTAACACAAACCAAGCATGAAATCCCGTTCATTATAACATATAGGCAGTGTTAAATATTGAATGCTGCAACCAAGTCATTAGTGCTATATATTTATCTTGTATGTCATCTATACATATGCATTTTACTCGACGTAATTCTTAAGGATATATAACCCTTCAAAATCATAGTATAGCGCCCCTTTAAAAAATATCATTCAGACCAATGTCTGATGTCATAGTGTCATGAATTTCTTTAAAACGTCTTTACAATAACCAAACCAAAACAAATCTTGTACATATATATATGGATATAATGCATGTGCAACTTACACCACAACTGCATTCAGCTGGCAACGAACGCACCCGCAGCTTCTGCAAGCCCCCTTGGTCGGTCGAAAGAAATCCTGCATCATCCCTTCCATAAGTTCTGTCACAAATAAGGGTTTGTGCTTGAATGCTCTCTTGCAGATTGGCGCAACCATCAGGAAGTGGTGATTCCTTGCTAAGGCTGGGGTATTCCCACAGTCCACTTCCTGGGTTGAAATGATGACCCTGGTTAAAAGGATACATACAGTATAAAACCTGCTTTGCGTGCACATATTTAAAGTACAAAGACAGCAAGGGCAGATAGAATAACCACACGGAAAACTAAAACTCACTCCGCTAACTGATTGAGCCAGTACGGTCCTTCGGTTAAGCACTTTCGGAAATTCTGATATTGGCATTTTAATAATGAAACCTGATTAAGTTAAGCACTGGTCCACTGTATTGATAAGCTCCTATGATCGTTTGGGAATATAATGGTCAAGGTTTTGTCAGTACTGAAGGTAATAATGTAAATCATATATTCCAAATAACAGCTACAGTTTGGGTTATGACTATACAAATACAGCTACGGTATATTAGTTTATATAAAATTACACTTCTTATAAATATACCTTCATATCATGGTCTTGTACAGGTTGTGTGGTCTGGTCATCCTGATTTGCCTCATCCCAACCCAATGTCTCTGTCTCTTCACTATCATCCTCTCTAGCCTGTTCATTCGAACTACTGGCTATAGCACTATTGCGTAATTCGTTTTCCCAGGTATATTTATGATTTTTTAATATTTCTAAATGTGGGCATAGGTTTTCGGCTTGTCAATGTAAACAACGTGTCTTTTGGAAGACGAAAACATTGCATCGCAATAACCAGAGAGACAGTGTAACCTGTTGTCACGAAGTTTCACAATGGAACAGCTAGAGTCATGGTCAGAAAATACAGAATATTGTACATATTTCCGTGACTGTGTTGGAAGTGGACTAACCAACTCATTTACTTTTTCTATGTTTGCTTTCATTTTTTTAACAAATTTATTTTCTGAAAGTTCAGGGTCAGTTACATTTTGAATAATCAAATGCATGTAAGGTTGGATCATTTCTTCAAAGAGACGCATATGGCAACATTTGACATTAGAGACATCAATAGTGCCAATTCTTGAGGAGGAATGTTTATTGTGGCCAAACGAAATAATGTCGAGTAAACGTCACATGAACACGACAGATCAGGATGTTCATTAGCATTGGAATATGATAGATGAACATATGAATCTTCTTGGAAAAGTCCAGTTGAATAGCTTATATCATTCATTGCAAATATGTTAATGCAACTTGATGAATGGCGCCAAATGACATCACCATTTGAAATCAATGCGAACTTAAATTTTTCATAAAAAGATTCATTTTGAATATTGGATTCACGGGAGAAGTCTGGGTCAGAAGACCTTATATTGACTTCTAAATCTGCCAGCGTTAACCTTCGTTTCACTTCTCTACGATTTCGTTTCTGTGGTGGGGGCTGGTCATCATCTACTGAATCATGCTGATCAAATGACACTGATGGAGACGGTCTCACAGTGGAGGTAGAAGGGAGGGTTTCCATGTGTTTAAGCTTAATGCAAACATTAAACACTTCAGATAGGGAACCATCATGGAAATTATATAGAATTTGATTTTGTGCTGAGGCTGGTTTGTATTTATTGTCACATAGGGGCAACCATTGAGAAAAGGAAACTTTCTTGAATTGCCAGTTGTGGTAATTCGGAATGGATGAAAGAAATTGCAATTGTGCAAGCCAAGAGACTGATGGTTGAAGAGGTGAAAACAGAGACATTGGTGGCTGTGGAAATGATGCTTCCTCTCTGAACGCATTCATCAGAGCTCGAAATGCCTCATCGTCGAACACTTTGTATGCTTGATGGAAGCTAAAATGATTTTATCATATTATAAAAATAAACCTTTTCACTGTAAAAGCAATTAGGGCACACAATGCGAAACCTGTCAGACAGTCAGATTTGTCTGATCGAAATGTACGTGTCTTGCCAAATTTAACACTCAATATTGTACATATTTTCGATGCACTATGATTAACCATATATATGAATTGTATTCACTTATTTAAAATTGCATGACATGTATTTCGATTTGAAATATACAGGCTATACATCATGATATCTGACAGGTTTCTGTCCGATTTCAAGTTTTCACGTTATCTGTTAGAGTTTAAAATCAACATAATAAACAAACAAAAGCGACACATGTCCCACAAGAAGTAATGTTGACCTAAAACTCTGACCGACTGCTAAAAGGTAGCTATTAATTAAAAAATATTTTTGTTTGCTAAAGAAAATTAATTACTGTAAATACGTTGTTGATTTTTCTCTAACAATGAAGACTGTTCTGTTTTTTGTAAAGGGCATTTTAAATTAATGTAAATGTATTCCATTTCATTTGAATCCATCTATTAGGTAAAGCTCCAAAATATATTATAAACCTGAACTGAGGTTCTTATACTCTTAAATTCATGTTAAAGACCTTAATCGGAACCCCTTTAAGAAGCGCAAAGCATGAGATATTACTATATACAGTGTACTCCAATCTGGGGCATGCCACAAGTACAAATAAGATAAACACGGTGACATGTTGACTGAAAATTATATTATTAATATAAGTCGCATCATTCTATTAAATAGTGAACAATATATCGAATAATTAATTGACACATGTGTTAAAGCATTATCACTGGCGAGTTATGTGTGTAGGTAAATTATGTTTTAAAGGATATGAAATCACAATAATTACCTCGTGCATTCTTTGTCCTTAAAGCTCTTCTTTTTTATAACGCATACAAGCAGTCCTATGCAGGTCAAGTGTTCACGGAACTGCTCGGTCTGCACATGTGCGCGAAGATGCTCCAGCAGATTTGAAATGCTGTGTTTGTTCGTGTTCAGAAGAGCCGAATATCTCTTTCCTGATTGTGGCAACTGATTCATTTCTAGAATACAGCAATTTCAATAAATAAAACCAATGTTATTTTAATTTCGAATACAGGGTGCTTTTATAAGATAGCTACTGCATTTGTAAGTTTAATAGATAAATATACAAAACTTGCAGAATATATTTAATTTTATTCGTTATTAGCACACTGTAATATATGGTTTTTCTAGCAAATATAACATCAATAAATATACAAAGCTGTACTTAAAAATACAATAACCAGAAAGTACACATTTAATGGGTTCTTCTTCTGTCGAACAGACATAGCTTGGAAGTTAAATTAAGTTAATGTTCCACATAGATTTACTTACTGTCATGACCTAACAGCTTCTTTCTCTTTAGAGTCAATGCACATTGATAACTTTGTTTCCCCATTTCAACATCAGATCGGGTGAAAACATTCTCCCAAAACATTTGGCTGTCAAATCCTAGGTATGATAAACCTGAAATGCAGAATGCCTTATTGTATTATTATAACTATGCCATTGGCGTATGGTATCAATTTAACTTAATCTGACGGTTTATTATTTCATTTATGTATGTGTCGGTCATTACATGTTTATTTTAACTTTTATATTTTATGCATCTTACCTTTCGACTCCATAAAACCAGTGAACTCTCCGTATTCAAA